>CAOKZL010000157.1:600000-937762 GCA_948472985.1 Iguana delicatissima | reverse complement strand
TTTTTGCTCTCTTCTTTGCTTCCACTAATTCATTACCTCAGCCACTGTTATCTATGCTATCTCTTCAAATTATTATTACTTCAACACCACAAATTCAAATATAAATGCTCTATGCACAATATACAATATCTAAGTATCTATACAGTGCCTAAATTAGTACAAATATAATATATAAGTATAAATCAATTGTCTAAATCAGTATATAAAATTAATTTCTTATGTATTATATGTGTTATATCAATCAATTCCATAGTTCTTAAATATAAACTTCTATTATATATGTTTAAATGGTAGAAATATTAATACTTATAGATCAATTAATAATCACTTCATGTATTTATATCAGTTAATTAAAGAAAGGATAGAGGAAAAGAGAGAATTATATGTGTGTGTGTATATGTGTGTGTGTGTGTGTATATGTATATGTGTATATATATATATGATATAAAGTGTCCAATTAATTGATGTAGGACACTTCAAATACATATAATTCTATATAAATCAATCTATATATATCAGAATATATCCTACCATAAGTGGTAGTTGCAGATAGAGATTTCCAAATGAATAATATCCGCCAATTCAATACTTAGGCAAAATATATAGTAAACAACCAGATTTAAATATACAAATAATATAAATAGCATTTATATCGTTGACAAAAAGATCAAAAGGTCTGGTGCAAAAATATAGTTTAAGAAAAATCTGCAGGTCACTCCTCCTTCTCCTTCGCAGTCACTATCTCCAGCTTAAGTTACTATCCATAAGTCACTTTTAAATGATCATATAATCCTCTTTTTTGCTAACAAATGTTCAGAGATCTTACTTCTTCTGTTCTATTCTTCTGTTTCTTCTTCTATTTCCTTTCCTCCACAACATAAATTTCATGATTTCTAGGGGAGGATAGACAACTCACAGTACTCCAGTATAGTGAGCAAATAAAACAGTCTTCTTCAGTCTCGACAGACTGCCTCAGAATGTCTTTGGACTCACTTCTTTCTCAGTGCTGTAACCATCACCATCTTAACTTGTCCCCAAAACACACCATTCCTCCAGTGGAGCCAATCCAAAAAGAAAAAGAAAAAAACAGCCTCCCTGAAAAAAAACGGTCACATTCCAAAGCTCCAAACATCAAAGAAAGAAGTCCAAACAAAAGTAGAAGCCTCTCCTTCCAAAATTCTGGCAAATCAGATCAGTCCAGGCGCTCTTTCTCCAAAAAAAAGAAGTAAGTCTATTGCAATTCCGTCTGTCGCTTTACTCGCGCCACTCCATAAAAGTCCCACTCACAGTTACATCCCACCACGCAGCTTTCCTTGTTCTCACTAACTGTGAGTAAATTATTCTATCTCTCTAGTAGACTTCAAATATAGTAGTTGTAATTTTTTTTTTCTGTTAGCTGATGCTTATTCTTTCCCTTGGCTCCAAATAAAGTCAATTTACTAGTCCAATTGCTTCAAATGGTTCCAACTGATTTTATAGTTTGCAAATGTGCCACTTACCAGGATATTACCTTGATAGCTGGTAAGTCTCTGTAGAGTCCAATCTTAGTAGATCTCCTAAATCAAAGGTTTCAATGTAGTCCATTAAAAATTCTGTGGCGGGGCTTGTGCTGGAGTAAACCAAGTGAGATTTTTGCGATCCATTAAATTATGAATCAGCTCCTGTCATACAGTGAGAGAAACTTCTCTAATGCCACTGTTGAGAAATTTCACCTACCCTGCCATGCGTAGAACCGGAAATCGTTATTGGGGGAAGCTCTTTCAAGGGAAACATGTTTTTCTTCCTTACTTATGCAAATTCAGTATTGTGCAAAGCTTGTAGTATTTTTTAAAAAAACTCTCTCTCATATTGTCCATGCTTTAGAAATATATCTTGCGTTTTTTAAAATCCATCAATCCCTCTATATCCTGTCCAAACTTTTTAATGCTGCTATGTTATTGACTGTATTTTGCTGCCATGTTGATATTAGTTCTAGATTTAAAATCCTTTTCATTTGAATACTCTTCTAATTTTTCAAAATGATTCTCTGTTTTGAGCATAAGTGGAAAGACAGTATAGAAATGTTTATCTTAACACAAACAAGCAAACAAACAGGATATGTCAAAGGCAGTGATGCATGTAAGTCTTTTACTCCAAGTCTCAAGTCAAGTCTCAAGTCCCTACCTTCAAGTCTCAAGTCAAGTTCAAGTCTTTGAAGATACTTTCAAGTCAAGTCTCAAGTCTGGAAGCCAACTTTATACTCCAACCAAAATTCCAGGATTATTGGATAGAGTGAAATAATTTCAGTTTAAACAATTTAAGCAGAGTCGGCTCTCCAGGTTTTCAATTTTGCCATCTGCAGCTTTGGAAGTGAGGAATAGGATCCTATCTTACTCCTCACTACTGAAGATTCAAAAGCTTTAGAAGAAAGGATCCATCCTCCTCAAGCCTGTTGCCCAACACATTTGCTGTTCCCCTCTGAGAAATGCACCCTGCACTCTGGGGGCAAGTCTTGTCTTTTGCTCTTAGGAAACATTTTAGAAGGCTCCTCTGATATGCAGTGGAGAGAGGCTGCTGATCAGACCTCAAGCCCATTGCCTAATCCATTTGTTGTTCCCTTCTGAGAAATGCGCCCACACTTTGGGCTTGAGAGGTTGTCATGTGACCAGTGGGCAAAAGAGATGGAGGCGTTGTTCTAAGTTGTAAGGTTTCTGGATGAATGTGCTATGTTACTGGGCCAAGGGCATCAAGTCACTCATTAAAAATATAGAAGTCTCAAGTCAAGTCGAGTCAGTGCATCATTTATGACTGAGTTGAGTCTGAGTAGAGTCACTAAAGAGACTTAAGTCCGACTTGAGTCCAAGTTTATTGACTCGAGTCTACATCACTGGTTGAGGGAATCTGTTTTACCCTGGCATGTAAGATTTGATTGTAATTCCCTAACTTTGATACAATAGGAAATCAGGGATTAACAAAACTTGGAAGGTGTGGATTAGACAGAAGAGCAGTTGGAGCATGGAGGTGCAAGGTTTCTTTTTGTACCAATAAACTAAGCTTTCTAACAATAAGATTGTACTAATGAATGTGGGCTACTGTGGGACATTCAACACAATTTGGCCATTACATAACTAGAGGAACACTTACACACACATGTATGGACACAATTGTAGGCACTCATTTTGAACATCTTTTCCTTTTAAAATATCTTTCTTTAGCTTATCTATGGCTTACATACACACATATAGACATAATGATAGGAACTTGTTTTGTAAATCTATTTCTTTTGAAATGTGTTTGTTTAGCTTACCTATGGCTCCATCCAAGTGCTTGATAACAAAGTCCAAGCAGCATTCATCTACCAGATGTTTCCAAATGGAGCCCTCCAATATCAGGGAATCACCCACTTACTTCACCATTTCAGCTGGATATGGATTGGGGTGCTTTATTTTGAAGATGAGAATGGAGAGAAGTTTGTACAGAATGTGCTCCCCATCTTTTCAAGAAACAACATTTGCTGTGACTTTGTACAAAGTTTCCCCAAGCAGGGTTTTTCCAGTGAAATGAAAAAGTTTGTGGAGAAAGGCATTAGAATATATGGGCTTGTCAAGAATAGCACTGCTAGTGTGTTGCTTGTACATGGTGAAATTAATACAGTCATGGTTTTGAGAATCTTCCTACAGATTCCAAAATATGAAGATGCGCCAGTAAGGACACAGGACAAAGTATGGATTTTGACAGCCCAGATAGATTTCATAGAACTTCCTTTTCAAAGAGACTGGGACATTGATTTCCTCCATGGCTCCATATCCCTTGCAATTCACTCAAAGGAAGTGCCAAACTTCCAGAATTTTTTTCAGAACATAAACCCTACTACAGAAAAAGAAGATGGTTTTCTAAGGTTCTTCTGGGAGAATGCATTTTTATGTTCTTTTTCTAAGCCTGCTTTAGATGGGAATTTTGAGAACCTCTGCACTGGGGAGGAGAAGCTGGAGTCTCTTCCTTCTTCTGTTCTTGAAAAGAGCATGACTGCCCACAGCTACAGCATCTACAATGCTGTCTTGGCTGTGGTGCATGCACTGCAGTCTATGCATTCCTCAGAGCCCAAAAAGAGAGCAAAGATGAAAGGACAGCAAGACAAACATCTCAATCAGCCATCATGGCAGGTAAAATTGAAGCAGAAGAGAATTCACCATATCTGTGAGTGCAAATATTTTCTTTTCCACCTGTTTGAATGTTCTCTGTATGCCAAGGCCATCCTTTGGGGATTTCATGTTTGCTCTGTCCTTTTTTCATTTCAGCCTCAGTCTGTCATATCTTCCTTTTTATGTAGAGAGAGCAAAAGGTAGTTGATTGTTCTGAACATGCCTGTTATTGATTACCTCTCTTCCACTATGTTACAGGGATGCAGTTCTTCTCCTATTTTCTCCCCAAAGGAAGCAAAAAGTGGATATAGAAATTTTCTCCCCACTTCAGGAAAATCTTTCAAATCATCTAGTTGCATTCTTCACAGTTTCTTCCCTCTGAGTTTGGCTTATCAAATGCATCCTACTACTTTAGGCTTCACTTTTTATTGCACTCAGATAGGTCCCTCTTTCACACATCATCACCAAGCTGTATGTGTGCATTCAAAAAAAAAAATCTCTACTCATTATTCCTCCTCCCTCCCTTTCTGTTTCAGCTCCACCATTTTCTGAGGACTATTTCATTTAACAACACTGCTGGGGAAGAGGTGTCATTTGACCAGAATGGCATCTTAGCAGCAGGATTTGACATTATCAACTGGGTCACATTCCCAAACAGGTCTTTTTCTAGAGTTAAAATTGGCGAGGTAGACTCTCATGCTCCTCAACACAAAGTATTCACCATCCACGAGGATGACATTGTATGGCCTATTAGCTTTAACCAGGTAAGTATCCATGTACCTTTTCAGACTGTTCAAGTTTACCATTCAGGTAAGGTTTCTTTTTCCTGTGTCTGTAAGGTGAGAAATCATTCAAAGCATGACTTATCCATTTCATCTACCTGAGCGCTGCAGCTATATTTTCAATTTCAGAGTTTATCTTCCCAACAACATTGTGTACAATGGTATAATATGTAACATGCAAAGCTACTGGCAAACTGAAAGGCTATAAGAAAAATGAAATCAGTTACCACAGTTGAACGAGATGTAGAAGGACAATAAAATATATCTACAGAAGACTAAAGGACAGGGTACTATGGGAGCCTACACTTTATGGTTTCTAAGCAGTTGAGACACTGGCTGAAGCCTTAAGCAGCTGGACTTCTTTTCCTAAGATGTTTATGAGAAGGCTAAGAGATACAATCAAAGTGAAAACTTTTTTTATTTAGTTCCACATAACTAACCTGTTGTCTACCCATACACGTCAGGATGTGAAATAATTAAAAAAAACCAATTTAACATAAAACCACTGCAAACAAAATGAAATGAAAAGGAAAGGAAAGGAAAGAAACTGAGTACAGGCATATTCCCCTTTTCAACAGTCCACTTTCACTCTTTTCCCACTGTTTTGACCGCACATACTAATTGAAAAGGGTCGAAGTATTGGATCATCAGACAGCAACTGTGCACTGCTTTTTCTTCCATCCTTTCTATTTTTTGACAGTGCTTGGGGCCCTAACCTATTGAATCAGTGGTAGCTGCCTGTAAATGGTCAGCAAAGTTAAATCAAAACCACAGTCTGGTCATTAAGGCCCAAAAGTTTACCTAAACATCAGTTTAGTGCTGAAATGAAACCAGATGTTTCACAATAGCAAAGGAGTCAGGAGAAACTCCATTGAAGTCAGAGAAATCATGCTCCTTTAAATCTGCCTCTGTGTGTTCTTGGTGGTTCTTATGGCTCCCTTCACGAACAGTGTAGTATAATAACAAATCTACTTGCCATGCCCTCATCAGCTAAATTCTTATCTGTAGAGCAAACTGAATTACACATATTGTCTAAATAGATTTTATGAATGTTGAACCCTTCATTCTTAATTTTTTGTACAGGTGGTACCCCTTTCTTTATGTAATGAAAATTGCTGTGCAGGATTTAGCAGGAGAAGGAAAGAAGGCGAGCCATCTTGTTGCTATGATTGTATTCCCTGCCCTCAAGGGATGATTTC
Source organism: Iguana delicatissima (assembly GCA_948472985.1). Taxonomy (NCBI): domain Eukaryota; kingdom Metazoa; phylum Chordata; class Lepidosauria; order Squamata; family Iguanidae; genus Iguana; species Iguana delicatissima. The sequence goes on along the minus strand of CAOKZL010000157.1, from coordinate 931,660 downwards.
AAATGAGATGGGTAAAAAGTGTTATGTTCCAAGTTCTGAAATCCTTTGGCTGGGACGGAAAAAAATGTACATTGAGATTTAAATGCATATATTGCTGATCTTGTTTGAGAATTATTCAAAACATCAATTGCAGAAAATAAATGCATCCAAGAAAGCTTCAGATAGAGTCATCACAACTTCTATCATTTGTTTTTCAGACATGGCAGTGTGTTTTCAGTGCCCAGAAGAACAGTATTCAAACAGTGATCACAATAGGTGCATTCCAAAACATATCACCTTCTTGTCTTACAATGAACCTTTGGGAATTGTTTTTGCCATTCTTTCCATGTCCTTTGTTTTCATCACAGCTTTGGTGCTTGGAATCTTCATTAAGTACCAAGACACAGCTATAGTCAAAGCTAACAACCGGAAACTATCCTATATTCTACTCATCTCCCTTCTACTTTCATTCACTTGTGTTTTGCTGTTTATTGGCCATCCTAAGAAGGTAACATGCTTCCTACAACAAACAGCTTTTGGCATCATCTTTACAGTAGCTGTATCATGTGTGTTGGCCAAAACTATCATTGTGGTTCTAGCTTTCAAGGCCACTAATCCAATATCCCCATTGAAGAAATGGGTGGGAAAGCCACTGGCCACCACCATTGTTTTATCCTGTTCTTCTGTTCAAGTCATCATTTATATGGTGTGGCTGATAAAGTCTCCCCCATTTCCAGATTTTGATATGCAATCAATGGCCAAAGAAATTGTCCTACACTGTAATAAAGGTTCAGTTGTTATGTTCTACAGTGTCCTTGGCTTTATGAGTTTCTTGGCCGTTGTCACTTTCATCATGGCTTTCTTAGCTAGGAAGTTACCTGGCAGTTTTAATGAAGCCAAGTTTATCACTTTCAGCATGTTGGCATTTTGCAGTGTTTGGATCTCTTTTGTTCCTACCTACCTGAGTGCTAGAGGAAAGGACATGGTGGCTGTGGAGATCTTCTCCATTTTAGCCTCTGGTGCTGGGCTACTGATATGTATTTTTTTCCCCAAAACCTGTATCATTTTGCTGAGGCCTGAGCTGAACAACAGAAAGCAGTTGATGAGGCCAAAGAACTGAACAATTTAAATATACATGGCATTTGATCTGTTTAATTCAGTTCAGATTATTCTATTACAGGTGTCTATGGATTTTAGGAATTTGTGATTGATTTTTTTCCATTTCTCCAAACCCCACCTGCATTTTCTTCCTCTGTTTGCTTTAATCATTCTCCTTGTTTTGTTTTGCATTCCACACAAACATACACCCCCGGAAAATCACTCAGGTTTTGGCACAATATCCCTCCTGTAGAGTTTCTAATGTATTTTGCCTCATGTATGAATTTGTTTGTTCATTGTATTTGGGTGAAATGCATATAATTTTACCAAATAGAATTGCATCATAGTAGGTAAGAAGATGAGGAATCATAAAACCTCCTTGTCTAGAGGAACTAACTTTAATGTTGTTGGTAAATCCAATGTGTTTACCACCGCCAATAAACATTTCCAGATGATGATGATGATGATGATGGTAATTTATAAAGCCACAGGATTTCTTCACCCTTCCTTGCAAGTTTCTTCTGTCAAGTGATCAGAGAGTAGGAATAAAAGGCAGATTAAATGTCAGGAAAAGCAAGTCTTGTGATACTTTAACATATTTTATTTGAGGTAAGACTTTGGACTTTTCCGCAGCTTACCTGCTTCTGATGTGAGCATGTGGGGATCACGCGAGTAGCCTGTTCTGCAAGGCACTCGCATCCCCACTGCTCCTGCTCCACACGAGCTGCCTGCTGGCTGGCAGGCAGTGTGAGGGCTCCACCTCTTCCTTCCGCAGCATAGCCAGGTACTTTTCCAGGCTGCATTGGAGGAGGAAGCACGAGGGCTGCATCTCCGGAGGCTCCGCATGGACGGTAAGTGCATGTGGGGGACCTGGAGCAACGTGTGATTGCACATTATTTTTGGCCAGAAGCCGAAAATGATATATTGCACGATCAGCACCTGCTGGCCCCAGCAGTGTCACGCAATTGTGAAGATGTCGTGTAGAACAGTCCTCGCAATCATGTAATGCTCTGGAGGCCCTTTCGCATGACATGCAAAAAGGGCCTATATGAGCCACTTCACTGGATGCATGTGAAACTTATATGAAAATATTTTCCTCCGGGTATTGGACTGGCTGTTTAGACTTTGGGCTTAGATACCACTGAGAAGTGCTGGAGGGATGGAATATCCAGAACATTCACATGCAACTGGTCTGGTGTCCAAGAGGTGCCTCATTTGGGATGCTGAAGGAGAAAGTGGCCAGACACGGCTTGAAGGCAGCCAATCACATCTCAGGAAGGCTGTAATGGGAGGGACTGAGGCTAAACAAAATGTAACCAATGCAGAAGCACTTCTCTGTGAGTGTCAGACAGGGTTTTACTTTGGGATTTGAAGCAAAGTGTGGATTTCAGAGAGACATAACCATTGTTCCAAAGGGAAAACTTACTACAGTTCTGGGAAGTCTAAAAGAATAGAATATTAGAAGATAATGTATTGTTTTACTCTATTTAACAAATCTGTTCAAGTTCTTTTTATAAAAACTGCTTCTGGTTGTCTCTCTCTGGCCTGCTGTATCAAGCCTGCATTGGAGTCAGGCCACATATATCAATATTGAACCCACACAACAACATGAGCACAGGTCCACATATAAGGGGGTCATACTAAAGCTTGGGAACCCACTCCAGAAAAGGATTAAGTGGAGAAATAAGGGCAGGGTGAGAGTCAGGATTCCTAGGGGTGGAACTGAGAGGATCTGTCATGGGGGTTAATATTTGCATCAGAGTCAGCACGCTTCTCAGATCCTTTTGTATTATTTCAAGGAATACATGCCATGCTTTCTTGGACCTGAGCAGACTGGTACCACATATATATCCAGAACATGTGGCATTTTAAGCATGCCACCTTTAAAAACAGGTTCATGAATGGGTTAAAGAAATGCTAATGTATCAGCTTTAGAACAGTTGGCACAACATGATGTTCATCATATCAGAAGACACAATATAGGGCAATACATATTTTCCTCTCATAGGTTATGTAAATGCCCTGGATTAGCTTCCAAAGCATTTCACTACTACCTACAAAACTCATTTTGTTCAGACTGCATTATACTTTGTTCGGTTCATTTTTATGGATTTAATTGGGGTGGTTTGCATTCGTGGGGAACTCCTCTTGGTTTAAAAAATATCTTTAGTAAATCATCTGGAAAGACATCAACTGATTCTTTTGTGCCACTTGAAGTGTGTAAAAGGAAGTGGAGTTCAGGAAGAGATGGTGGCAAAACATATAAACAATTGTAGTTTGGGAGATTTTTTTCTTGTTTAAAGAGATCACTGCACTTTGAAGAACCACAGCCCAACTTTTTAAGCTTTCCATTTTCTCATGGCTCCATTCTTTGGAGGGATGTTGAATCATTACCAATTCATGACATTTGCTGTCTACCTCAGTAGAAAAACCAAGAAGATTAGAGTTGAGAGGAGATAAACAGTTTTTTTTACCTTCATTTTCTTAGTGAATCAGTTACACTAAGAAGGAGATTGCCTTAGCTATAATTTTCATCTCAGCTCTGACTGTACTTTCTCCAGTTCCTTGGAGATTTCTAAGTAGCCCAAGCAGACAACAAGCAAGAAAAAAGACTGAAGAAAACTATTAAGATTCTCTGACTTTTTCAAAGCTAATGTACAGTCCCATTAGCCTAATGATTAAAATAAGTTTGCAAGCCCAGCCTGAAGAGTCTGAAGGAGTGAGTTTGAACTAGACTAGGTAATTTAAATTTCTTAACCAATGGAAAAAGAAATGGACCGTTTTTATCTCGGCTTGTCCTACTCGCTTCTTTGGAAATTCAGTTTAAACAATTTAGTCCAGACCCATCCAACGGCTACAGATTCACACATAACATGAAATTCTGAGTCACTATCTCCCCTACAATTATCAAAACAACCATGATTATTTCTATTTATTCTTATGAGCCCTAGGAAATTTGTGCAGTTCAAAATAATGAATGAAGACTAATGGGTGTTATAAATTCCCTTTGCTATATTCAAAATAGGGTAGAGACAGGCAGGTTCTCCACTCTCTGATTGCTGATAAATTCCTTTTTCCATATTTATGTTCAAACTGTTACATCTGCTGAGAAAATAGCCATTGAGATAAGGCTGTGTTTCTAAATCTTCTTTAATAAGACTCTGGACATTCCTGAAGAGCAAACAATAGGTGACATAGCATCTAAAAAGAATATCTTAATAAAGGATGATGGTGTTAGAGGTGCTGATATTAGTGCTCCTGCCACATGATGTGTGCATGCGTTCTCCAATTCAGTGTAAACTCGGGGGCCTTCTTCCAATTTCTCAAAAATATTATCAACCAGGAGAACTCAACATTGCCACTATTACTTCTCAGAGCCACACATTATCAAATCCAACGAATTTTGATGAACTTCCCTCCCCTGAACTCTTTGATGACACCATGTAAGGAGCTGGATTTTCTTAAATCATAAAATGCATTGCTACGTATTTCACCACCAGTAACCTATGAAGAACTTCAGTCTCTTCATCTGTTTGGTAACGTTATGTAAGGAGTTGGGTTTATGCATTTTTTTAAAAAAAATTATGAAATGTATCTATTCTGGCAACATTCATAAGCAGACTGGTTCTGTAGCTAGACTCTTTCTTGTATTAATTTAGTCTTGTATGTAGGCAAGACTTTTATCTCCTTTACAAAATGGAAACATTTAACTTTCTATACATTTCTAATCCTTGTCCAAAATATTGTGTAGTATGTGGAACAGAATGGTTTTCTGTGACCTGACTGCATGTTGGATATTCTGCAAACGGTCAGTAAAAAGTACTAATAAATGCTACCAATGCTATGTTCTAAGCATTATTCTTCTTTTATAGGTTTTCTATGTTTTCTTTGAAACCTATTGGTATCACTGATTTCAATTTTTGAAGGAGTAGTAGAATTTGTCTTTCACCTTGACTAAATTATTGTACTCACTTTGTTAAAGAAGAGGGAAGGCTCATTTGCATTTCCTTTGTTCAAAGTTTACATATATTTCCAATTTATGTCTTTGCATTTCCATTCTTCAACACCTATTTTTTGTTATTGGTGGTGCCTTCTATAGTTTTGATAAGTAAACTATCATTATGAAAGCCATAGATGAAATACCTTATAGAAAAGCTTTCCACTTGCTCAACTGATTTCTAATCTGTGTGTCATATTAAAAGGATTAAACTACTGAAAGGAAGAAAAAGTCCTCCCATTGGCCTAAATCTTATTCTTAGTTCTGATTAGAGTACACCCAGTGAATCAATTATATTTACCCAAGTGTTGGCACACCATTCAACAATTAATTCAGTGGGTTTACTAGTGATGTATTTGACTCCAATTTTCAACTCAAGTCTCAAATCTCTACCTTCATTTCTCAAGTCAAGTCTCAAATCTTTGAAAATACTTTCAAGTCAAGTCTCAACTGAAGTCTCAAGTGTGGGAGCCTGTGATAATGGGGCTTCCCATTATCTAGGCTTATTAAAGGGAGATACTTCCCTCTTCAGGTAAACCAAGGGTTAATGAGATGTTGGGATTACATCAAAGGTCACAGGGTGAGAGTTGACCAATCAAAAGGAAAGGGTCAGCATCACAGGTCACAAGGTGAGAATTGACCAACCAAAAGGAAAAGAGGTGGGCATCTTGGAGATGCTTCCAGATCCTTCCAAGGAAGAAAATATAAAACTTCTGAGAGGCCATGTGGCCAGAGAAAGTGAGAGAGAGAGAGAGGGGAGAGCTGGCAGGCATGCTGTGTCTCCTGGACCCCCCCTCTCCTCCTTTAGACCATCTACGCCTACAACCTAATTGTGAGTAACTAGAAATCAGTAGTTAGTCGCGTTAGGGATGTTGTTATTTTGGGAATTGGCTGATCTTAAGAATGTATCTGTGCTGTTATATCTGTTTTGTAAATTCTTGTAACTAAGTGTACCTGGGAGAGGGGGTCTCCCAAGTGTGATATTGTTTATTTGCATGCCTTGATTAAAACACTTTTATAAACCTCCGTTTCTCTCCATTTCCACGCCAGGGTTGGCACACGCCACATAGGACCTCTCACTCAGGGGAAGGGAGAAGTGGAAGTTCCTTATGCTTAGAGATTAGGCAGAGTCCCTCCTGTTCTGTCTAAGTAATTCATAATTTGGGGGGGGGGGTGGCAGCATACCTGATAGAGTTGGGGAGATTGCCAGTCGTTCCATGCGTGGAAGTCAGCTTTGGAAGGCTGGCAAGAACCCTAGTAAAAGCACTGGGAGGGAATTTCTGGACAGAGTTGAATAAAGCCAGTGTTAGCAATTTAAGCAGAGTTGGCCCTCCATATTTGCAATTTTGCCATAGGATCCTTCTTACTCCCCCTTTCTGAAGCTGGAGACTTTTATACTAATGAGCATAAAAAGAATCTGCAGCTTCTCACTTCCCGTTTACAAAGATGAAGGATTTTTCAGAAGTGGCTAATAGGATCCTTCTTACTCCCCATTACTGAAGCTTTGAAAGCTTTAGAAGGAAGAATCCTTCCTCCCCAAGCCTGTTACTTAACACATTTGCTCTTCCTCTCTGAGAAATGCAACCTGTACTCTGAGGGTGAGTCTTGTCTTTTGCTTTTAGGCAAAGTTTTGGAAGACTCCTCCGATATGCAGTGAAAACAGGCTGCTGAGCAGACCTCACCCTTGCCTCAAGCTCATTGCCTAACCCATTTGCTGTTCCCCTCTGAGAAATGTGCCCACACTTTGGGCTTGAGGCAGATTGTCATGTGAGCAGTACGTAAAAAGAGATGGAAGTATTGTTCAAAGTCATAGGATTTCTGGATGAATGTGTTATGTTACTGAACCAAGGGTAGCAAGTCAGTCACTAAAAATATACAAATCTCAGGTTGAGTCAAGTCAGTGAATCATTTAGTACTGAGTTGAGTCTAAGTACTGTCACTGAAGTGACTTAAGTCTGATTTGAGTTCAAGTCAGTTGACTCAAATCTATATCACTGGGGTCTACACGCTTAACTTAGAGGATGCCAGACACTGACAGAGTTTGAATGGAAGAATTATAAGCTTTCCTCAATACTCAAAACAAATTTCTAGCTCACTAATTAATTCATTCTCGCTATATGGCTTTTGCCAAAACCTCCATTTGGTGGATCTCAGGATTTTAGTTCAAAAACATAGCAAACTTCAGAAGTTGCTGTCTATCCACTTGTATTGTATACCATTAGGATGTATGTTCATTTTTTCAATTGTTTCTGACTTCAGAATGCATCCTTTTGTCACTTGACAGAATGTTCAGGCCTGAATGTATGAATACCAAAATATTTCCAAGACCTTTATGCTCAATTTTGAAGTCGATTTTCCATGTTTGGTGCTACAGTGCTTTATTCTGTTGTGCAATATATTTCATATCTGAGATGCAGAAAAAAAATCTTTCAAAATGTTGCCTTGTCCATCACACTGAAAGTGAAGATGCACTGAGGTTGTGTACATGTACACTGTATGAATATAAATATTGCACGTGTTTGTATATATGTACTAAGGAGAAGCTTTAAATCAGACTAATATTCATAGTAGTAAAAAAAAAACTGATATGGTTCCCAGTGTTCCTGTCAGCCTTGCATAGATAGGGGCCCTACCGTATATTATTGTTCAATAGATTGATTAAATGTATATCAAACTGTAATACAGCCATGGCCCAAAGGAAAATCCACTTTGACTTACTACATACCTCCAATTTCAGTGTTCACACTCAGCACTACCAGCACATTCTGGCCTTGGTCTTTGCTGTGAAGGAAGTAAATGAAAAACCCTGGATCTTATCCAACATCTCCCTGGGCTTTCAGATCTATAACAGCCACTTCAGTGCAAGCTCTACCTATCTTGCCTCTATGGAACTTCTCTCAAGTTGGGAAAGATTCATCCCAAACTATAAGTGTGACCCCCAGAACCATCTAGTAGCAGTCATTGGGGGACCTAACTCTAATGTCTGTGTCCACATGGCACCCATCCTCGCTCTCTATAAGATTCCACAGGTAAGCTCTGCCCATGGAACCGTGTACAAGCCTTGGACTCTTCCCTTGCATTTTATAGGTAGGATATAATATGAAATGGAAAGAATGAGACAACGCTTGGATTCTTGAGATTGACATTGTTGAGATTGAAATAATTAGGTGATACTTCATGTTTCTAATACTTCAATTCAGAATGCGGAGAGACTGTGAAATTCTGAATTTCTAAGTGAATTAGTTCAATATGGATTATATAAAAACAGATCACATCAGCCCAGTGCAGATCTGAAGAAGACTGCCCCAGTGCAAAACAGGTCGCATCAGTCTATGGAAGGGGTAGTGAGACTGAAGCCATTTCCGCACAACGTCACTATAGCACAACATTAGCAGTTTATTTCCAGTTCAGAAGCCATGCTACTGCATGACATCCTCACTATCCAGCTGCTATCCCATCCCCAAGCATTGCAAAACTGTGGTATTTTACTTCCAGGAAAAGTCCATTAAGAGCCTCCATCAGCATTTCAATGCCATCAGCCATCTTACTGAAGAACTATAATAGCGCTTTACAGAGCTTCCTGTTATTGTGGATCCAGGAGTGGGTGGGCTGTGAGTGTGTCCAAGTTGTCTCTCCCTCCATGATTTCCATGGCATGGTAACTTCAAAATCTATCACCTCTCTGTGTTTATTTTAAATTTCTCCTTTGAGTTAACCCTTTTTATTTATTTTAAACACATTTTTAAACATCATAGCATGAAATGCAATAGTGTACTGGTGAGTCCTGCCCTTACAACATTGCTTTGCTACTAAGGCTTCCAAAGAATAACAAACAAACAAACAGAAAACATACAGGAGCAGTAGAGCTGGGAGAAAGTGGGGATGGGTAGTGGTCAAGGACACTGTAGTGAGGAAGGAACACCAGTGGCAATACCAGTACTGATCCACTTAAGGTGGAAGGATACAGAAAAGATCGTTCCTAACCAGACGACATTGCATGAATGGCAATGCCAAGATTGTAATGGTACACCGTTCTAATGGCATCTAGTATGGAAATGGCCAAAGTGTCTAACTACACCATACAAATCATGATGTGGAGTTAGGAAGTGGTGGGTTACCATAATTGGGTATTTTGTTTAACTGATCTTTAACATTTCATCACCAGGTTTTAAGCTATCTGTTCCAATGTGCCTTCAAGATGTTTCTGACTATGCTAACTCCTAGCCCTAATAATTATCCGAGTTTATCAATCCAAAATATGAAACAATTATTCTGTCTTCTGTTTACTTCTGGTCAAAATGCAAGGTACTTTTAATGACCCCAGAAACACTAAATGACATAAAACCAGGATAACTGATGGCTGACTTTCTCCCATTTGGACCTAATGGTATCTTAGATTATTCTCAAGGCAATACTTTTCATGTTCCATTTATTTCTCAGTCGTACAATCTAATCAATAAAAATTAACATAGACTGAGAACTTTTCTAACAGAAAGGGTTATAGTCACTTTTTTAAAAGTAAGTTGAATGACTTTGTGTTTCTGAATTAAGTTATTGGTTAAATTCTTAATTATTTAAGTGAGATTCTATACCAAAGAGCCAACATATTTTGCAAGTCGCAGGTGAGTTATTAATAAAAGCAAATGGTTCAAGGAATCTTTCCCTATTTTTGTGTGTGAATGTAGTTTGTTCATTGTTCAGTTCATTTGAAGTTTAAATATTTTAAACAAATAGTAAGGGAATCTTGGAAGAGAAATTGTCTTCCTTGCATCAGGGTGGTTCTCCTGTATCTCACACTAGTTGCCATATAGACACTCATAAACTCTCCCAGAAAGCTTGTCTCCCTGGCGTTTTTGCTGTGATCCAAGTGAGAGTTAGTAAGCTAAGGAAAAGGAGAAGTTAAGAAGGTAAGATTCAGTTGCGTAGGGACGGGGGGTGATGGGGGCAGTTAGCTATCAACGGCAATGTTTTGGGGGCATCCCAACTTGTAACCATGCCACCATGTGCCATGGCCATGCCTCTGTGCCATAGCACCCCCCTCCCGCACCCCACACACACACTCAAGGCTGCACCACTGGTGAGATTATAACAGGGAGAAAAAGAAAGCAAGAGAAGAGTTTCTGGTGGAGTGGAGAGAACGAGGTTTTTCAATAATTCATAGAGTTGTTTTTTTCTCTCCCAGATTGAAGACTGGGAGGGGAGGGGATGAGTATAACCACTGGCAACATCTTGCCAGCTTCATTCTGGCAAGTTTACTAGTACAAGCTATCCACTTTAATGTAAAATGCTATTAAAATAATAGTTAATTTTCTCCCACTACTCACATTAATGCAAGGAAATTAGTTTTCTTTCTTCTTTTCTTTCTTTTTTTTAACTTCAAAAATGATGAATCAAGTTAACTAAATACATCACCCTTTTCTGCTAGCTTTTTAAATTCTCTGCTATTTCTGAAGCACAGCTGAAGAATACAGAAGGGACATGAGAGAGGGCTTTTAGGGGCTACCCACTGTTGATTGTGGGGCACCCATAGATTGGGGAAAGCCCATTCAATAGAAACATGTTTTTCCTCCTTATTCATGCAATTTCAGTATTTTGCAATACCTTGTAGTAATTTTTGAAAACTCTCTTGTTATCTTCGCTTTGGAAAGATTTAAAATCCTTTTTATTTGAATATGCTTCCGATTTTTCAAATTTTTAGTCTGCTTTGAGAATATATAGTGGAAAGACAGTATAGAAATTTTTATATTGACATAACCAAACAAAGAAAGAGTATAATTTGCTCTGACATGTAAGATTTCCCTGTAATTCCCTAACGTTGATACAATGGGAAATTGTAGATTAACAATGTTTGGAAATTTTTTACTGTAAGTAGCAGGTGGAATAGTCAGAAGGGCAGTTCGAGCATGGAGATGCAAGGTTTGTTGTTGTGCCAAACTAAGTTTCAATAACAATAAGACGGTGACAACAAAAGTGAGCTACTGTGGGACAAGCAAAACGCTTTGGCCATTGCATAGCTAGAGGAACACTTACACACACATGTATGGACACAATTATAGGCACTCACTTTGAACATCTTTTCCTTTTAAAATATCTTTCTTTAACTTATCTATGGCTCTGCCTCCATGCTGGATAACAAAGTCCAAGCAGCATTCATCTACCAAGTGTTTCCAAATGGGGTCCACCAATATAGGGGGATCCTTCACTTACTTCACCATTTCAGCTGGACATGGATTGGGGTGCTTTATTTTGAGGATGAGAATGGAGAGAAATTTGTACAGAATGTGCTTCCCAGCTTTTCAAGAAACAACATCTGCTTTGACTTCATACAAAGTTTCCCGAAGCAAGATTTTTCAAGTGAAACAGAAAATCTTGTGGAGGAAGGAATTAAAACATATGGGATTATTATGAATAGCAGTGCTAGTGTGTTGCTTGTACATGGTGAAATTCAGACAATGATGGTTTTGAGAGCCTTGCTACGTATTCCAAAATACGAAGATGTGCCAATAAGGACAAAAGGGAAAATGTGGATTTTGACAGCCCAGATGGATTTCATAGAACTTCCTTTTCAAAGGGAATGGGACATCGATTTCCTCCATGGCGCTATATCCCTGGCACCTCACTCAAAGGAAGTGCCAGGCTTCCAGAAATTTCTTCAGACCAGAAACTTTACCTCAGAAAAAGAAGATGGCTTTCTAAGGATCTTCTGGGAAAATGCATTTTTGTGCTCTTTATCTATGTCCACTTTAGACAGGAATTTTGGGAACCCCTGCACTGGGGAGGAGAAGCTAGAGTCTCTTCCTTCTTCTGTTCTTGAAATGAGCATGACTGGCCATAGCTACGGCATCTACAATGCTGTCTTGGCTGTGGCGCATGCACTGCAGTCTATGCATTCCTCATGGTCCAAAATGAGAGCAAAGATGAAAGGACAGAGACAAGAATGTCTCAATCAACCATCACATCAGGTAAAACTGAAGTGGAAGAGAGCTCATGATATCTGCAAGTACAAACATTTAGCTCCTCCATGCCTGTTTGAATGTTCTCTGTATTCCATGGCCATGTTTATGGGCGGGGGGGGGGATAATTTTTGTTTTGCTTTGAATTTGTCTTTTTTTATTTCTGTCTTGGTCTATCATAGCTTTCCTTTTATATGCTACTAGCACATTTACCCAGTCTTGCCTGGGATTTTATTTTCTCATAGTTAACACTTGTTAGAAATATCATAGGAAATACTTTACCTTAGGAATTAGATGCAGTTGAAATACACAGATTTCAGATCCTGTGTGTCCAGTACATGTAACTTTTCCCCAGATTCCCCAATCCAATCTGTGTTTAGAGTTATTAACATACACAGCTTGGTTTTCTGAGGGAATACGCTGTCCTCCTCCTCCTTGCTGCTAGGCCTCTCTCCATAGCAACCGACCTGAGGCCCAAGAGCTCTCTGAGAATTCTAAAGGCCCTCTCTGATCTGCCAACCCCAAGATTCCATAGAATCTTCACAGGCAGCCAATCTTATGACGTCTTCTTACCTCACACAGCCAATCATATGAGGTCTTTGCCTGCCAGACACAGACAAACAGATACACTCACAAACAGACAAACTTTAACTTTAAATAGTAGATAGAAAATTTAATGGTGGTTGATCTTTCTCCACATGCCTATTGTTGATTACCTCTTTTACAGGGACATAGATCTTCAGTAGTTTTCTTCTCAAAAGAAGCTATAGGTAGTTTTAAAATTTTCTTCCTGCTTCAAGAAAAATCTTTACAAACTATGCCGTTTTCAAAGACTGCTTGCATTTTAGAGTGTAATCTATGCAAAATTTGCAGGTGAGGTTTCAGCACAGACTACAGCATTTTAAGTAAAGGTAACAGAATTTCCTGCACATAAAATGGTATCTCTGCACAGAAAAATCGTATTTCTGCACACAAATATTCCTTTATTTAAAGATCGTTCTCTGTGCAAAACAATCACATGCAAATTTTGTATAGAATAATTCCAGAACTGTAAAGATTCTTGTCAATCTAGGATCCTTCTCATCAGGGCTTCCTAACACTCAAAAATTACATTTTTGACCATTTTCCAATTGTTTTTTAATATTCTCACCATTTTTAGTGGGTTATATTTATGCACCAGGCATGTGTGCATGCATCAGATAAGAGTGTTAATTTTCTTAAACAGAGGCTCAGAGGAGAACCAGATCTCTGTTCTTTGTGCTGATATCACTAATTTAAGTGTTGACAAATGGCCTGCCAGTAATCTAATTCTGGATTTGATTTGTCTCCTTTTCTGTATTAAGCAACATTTTAGTTTCTTAATCAATTGCTCAGCAGAGACATAATTGTTAATTTAGTTTCTCTCTGAACAATAAATTGGAAAACACACAAAAACTCTCTCCTTGCCTCAAGGTGGTGAGATGCATGTAATTGTTGGCGTTCTTCTTCTTTGTTGTTTGTGTTGATGGCTGTTGCTTGGAGAGACTTTTCACTCTTCAAAGAAAGATATTTATGTAGAATTTCTGGAAAACTGGAAAATGTGATAATAGTAGTCTTTTGTATTAAAGGCAATAGATCTGGATAATGTGTGTCCTTGTGATCAGTCAGTTTCTTTCCACTCTCTCTCTCTCTGTCCTTCTTTCTCTTTTTATTTTCACAAAGAGAAAAGGGAGCAATTTCAGGGGGGGGAAAGATTTTAGGGAAAAGGCAGAAAACTTCAAGGGAAAAAACCTTCTCGTTGTCTAGTCTCAGAGTGGAGGCAAGGTTTCTCACAAGGTTTAGACAATTCTCAGCAAGCTGCCTTGTCATTCTTCTCTCATCCAAAATTGCAGCAAAAGCAGAAGGTTTCTTCTGAAATATCAGTGGCTCACTGTACACACTGACATCTAATTGAATTCTGCACGTTTTGTTCCCTCTGAGTTTGGCTTATTGAATGCAGCCAATTACTTTAGGCTTTGTTTCTTAGCACATTTAAATTGGTTCCTCTTTCATACATCATTATCATGCTATATATGTATGTTTTTAAACAAGCTTTATTCATCATTCCTCTTCCCTCCCTTTCAGTTTCAGCTCCATCATTTTCTGAGGACTATTTCATTTAACAACACTGCTGGGGAAGAGGTGTCGTTTGACCAGAATGGCATCTTAGCAGCAGGATTTGACATTATCAGCTGGGTCACATTTCCAAACAGGTCTTTTTCTAGAGTCAAAGTTGGCAAGATAGACCCTCATGCTCCTCAACACAAAGTATTCTCCCTTCATGAGCGTAACATTGTATGGCCTATGAGCTTTAATCAGGTAAGGACTCATAGACCATTTCAGACTCATCCAGTTTACTGTTCAGTCCACTGTGGCAGCTTACACTTTAAGGTGTTTCAGTCAATAAAATCCTGGCTAAAGATTTAAGCAGTCGGACTGCTTTCCCTATGAAGTTTGATAAGGATAAGATATTCAAGGTGCAACCTCTTTTTTTTTTAACTATTTCAACATATCTCTTCTGCTGTCTATCCATACATGTCAGAATGTGAAACAGTCAATAAAAATAATTTAACATAAAACCACAGCAAACAGGGGAGAAAAAAACAGAGAACAGGCATATTCTTCTTTCAGATGATCTGCTTTTTGATGATCTGTGCTTTTGACTCTTTTCGTTACAACCAGAACCCATATATTCAATGTGTGGCCTGCTGTTTCGACCAACCATACTACATGAGCTTCCACCTCCTTCCTCTCCTTACACCTGATGAGTTGTTCTGTGGGCGCACACATGAATTTGTGAATGTGTGTGTGTAAGTGCAATAACCATTGGGGGTGTGTTGTATAAGGGAGAAAGGAAGAGAAAGAGAGTTCATAGTAGTGACTTTCAACAAACTGGGGGGGGTATCCACAGTTCCTCCATGTCCCTGTTTCTTGGTTTCTTGGCTGCCGAAGAGATCCAAAGAAGGGAAACACAGCCAAACAAGGAAAAAAGGGGCAGGGAAAAGAATGCAGAGTTTCAGTTTGCAATCCTTCCTTCCTTCCTTCCTTCCTTCCTTCCTTCCTTCCTTCCTTCTGAGACTGGGTCACACTTTTTAACAATTTCTGCTTTTTGACACTGTTCTGGTCCCTAACCTGTTGAACAAGCAGGGGGATGACTGTACTGGGTCAGAAAAATTAAATCAAAACCATGGTCTGGTCACCAAGGGCCCAAAGTTTAGGTAAACATCAATTTAGTGCTGAAATGAAGCCAGATGTTTTGCAATAGCACAGCAATCAGCAACAACTTCATAGGAATCAGAGGAGTCAAGTTCCATTAAAACTGCTTCTCTGCACTCCATTGGCCCCCTCTACAAAAACTGTAGAGAAAGCTCACTGAGTTACACACATTTTCTAAAAAGGTTGTCGGAATGTTGAACCCTTCATTCTTAATTTTATGTATAGGTGCAGCCCCTTTCTTTATGTAACGAAAATTGCTATGCAGGATTTAGCAGGAGAAGGAAAGACGGAAAGCCATTTTGCTGCTATGATTGTATTCCGTGCCCAGAAGGGATGATTTCAAATGAGACCGGTAAGAAGTGTTACATTCAGAGTTCTAAAATGCTTTGTCTGGGATAAAAGAAATGCACATTGGGGATAACACGGGTATATTGCTTGTCTTTTAAAGAATTATTCAAAGGGACCTATCTCAGTAGTAACTGCAGAATAGAAGGATCAATTTCCGTATCCTATCATAGTTCTGAGTTTATGCTGCTTTAGATGTCCCTGTATGTTTCTGTTTATCAAATCATTTCCCTAGAACAAAATATCAATTTAAGAAAATAGATACACTGAAAGAAAGCTTCAGATAGACAAAGTCATTGCAATTTCTATCATTTGTTTTTCAGACATGATTGTGTGTTTTTGGTGCTCAGAAGAACAATATTCAAACAATGATCAGAATGCATGCATTCCAAAACGTATCAACTTCTTGTCTTACAATGAACCTTTGGGTATCACTTTGGCCATTCTTTCCCTATCCTTTGCTTTTATCACAGCTTGGGTGTTTGGAATCTTCATTAAATATCAGGACACAGCTATTGTCAAAGCTAACAACCAGAAACTATCCTACATTTTACTTATCTCCCTTTTACTGTCATTCACTTCTGCTTTGCTATTCATTGGCCAACCAAAGATTCTAACATGCTTGCTTCGACAAACAGCTTTTGGCATCATCTTTACAGTGGCTGTATCGTGTGTACTGGCCAAAACTATTATTGTGGTTCTAGCTTTCAAAGCCACTAAGCCAGCATCTCAGATGAGGAAATGGATCAGAAAACCACTGGCCACCTCCATTGTTTTGTCCTGTTCTTCTATTCAAGTCATCATTTGTATGGTGTGGCTGATAAAGTCTCCCCCATTTCCAGATTTCGATATGCAGTCAATGGCCAAAGAAATTATCCTACAGTGTAATGAAGGTTCAGTTGTCATGTTATACATTGCCCTTGGGTTTATGAGTTTCTTGGCCATTGTCACTTTCATCATGGCTTTCTTAGCCAGGAAGTTACCTGACAGTTTCAATGAAGCCAAGTTTATCACTTTCAGCATGTTGGCATTTTGCAGTGTTTGGGTGTCTTTTCTTCCAACCTACCTGAGTGCTAGAGGCAAGAACATGGTGGCTGTGGAGATCTTCTCCATTTTAGCCTCTAGTGCTGGGCTGCTATTATGTATCTTTTCCCCAAAAACCTATACCATTTTGCTGAGGCCTGAGTTGAACAACAAAGAACAGCTGATGGGGCCAAAAAACTGAATAATTGAAATGTATGTGGCATTTGATACATTTAATCACGTTCAGATTAGTTCTACTGTAGGTAGCCATGGCAGTTCAGGAATTTATGATTAATTTTCTTTCTGTTTCTCTTAACTCCACCTGTATTTTCTTCTTCTACTTGTTTTCTTTCATCATATTCCATGATTTTCCCTTGCATTCCCCCCCCCTAACATACACAGCTAGAAAATGAGTCAGATTTTTACACAGGATTCCTACTGTCCAGTTTCTAATGTACTTTATCTAATGTATGAATTTGTTTATTCATTGTATTTGGCTGAAGTGCATATAATTTTACCAAATAGAATTGCCTCATAGTAGGTAAGAAGACAAGGAATCATAAGCCCTCGTTGTGTAGAGGAACCAGATTTAATGTTTTTGGTAAACCCATTTTTTTAACACTACCAATAAACTTTTCCAGATGCTGATGATGATGCTGCTGCTGATGATGATGACAATGATGATTTGCCGTTTTTAAGTAACATCCCTTTCAAACAACAGTGGAAGTATCTGACCAATCTTCCAAATTTCCCTTGAATTATGTAAACTTCGGTTTATAATTCCTTCAGGTTAGTTGGTTTAAAATTCTAATGAGGATAATGCCCAAGGATCTACATCCAGGAAAACCAAATTTGAAATCCATATGAGTGTGGTGGTTTAACCACATCATTTTTTCCAAATAAATTTAAGAGAGGTATGATCCAAAACCACATCATTGCCAATCAAACTTTTTGTACATGAGGAACTAAAGAACTAGAAATTGACATATGGTATATTCTTGATTAAGAGGACTATGTTTTAGAAAAATAGTAGTCCCTTTCATTTGGAGTAAATGGCTCCAAGCATCCATCAAAGGACTGTCATGTATGAGTTCACTAATTTGTTTTCCTCTTGGAAAATCACACCTATGGTTTGATGTAGAGTCCAATTTGTTATCAAGAACACAGTTTGTGTCCTCACCTAAAATAATGTCTCCCTTAATAATTAATAAACAAAAATCTGCCTCATAGATCTTCTAATTCATCGATTGCTTCAAATCCCCATTGTTTCATAAATAATATCACAACATTTTGTTTTTGTTTTTGTTTTGTTTTTTCCATTTTTTTTTATTGAGACAATATCACAACATTTTGGACCTTAGAAAAACATCCTGTGGAAAAAAATTCTTCCAACATGAGATGCGACAGAATTTTCTGCACTTTCTGTTGTAAGTTTGTTTCTGGGAGGAACATTATTGAGCTACTAGAACATCTGTTTTATGAATTAGATTTCGCTCTCATTTGGGGCATATTGAATACCCATCATGAGTTCTTTAGGGCCAATATTGCCATTAAGAAATAAAAATGTACCTGATGGATCTGCTAACTCATCAACTACTTCCAATCTGCATTGTTTCATAAATCAAATCACTACACTTTTGACCTTAGGAAAAAAATCCTGTGGGAAAAAGCAGGGAGAGAAAAATTTCCTCTGCACTCAATTTATGGACAAACTTTAGCACTCTACATCTTTTTGCTGAAGTCCATTGAAATTATGAAATAGTATACTTCAAATGAAGTCCATTGAAATTACAAAATAGTATATTCTGAATTTCTAAATCAGCCATCAGTAGCGTGAAAAGAGTCTGAAAATAATCACATTGGCGATTGTGAATAATAGAAAATGATGATAACAACAGCAAGTAGTTGGTAGCAAATAATACCAAAATGAAACCTGCCATATGAGATTTATATATTTCACCCTCTGTAGGGAAGAGAAATGTATGCAGGGAATCACCCTGGAGCACACATCAATGCTGAGTAGGGTGAAAGAGAGGAGAAACAGCTGCAGAGGAGGAGAGGAAGAACACTGGCTAGATATAACCTCTGGAGGTGTGATGAAGAGGGGGTGGGGTCGTGGTGTAGGGCTTCAAAAGAGAGAACATAGAGATGGAGGAGGAGGAGGAGGAGGAGAAGGGAGATTGTGTGCTGTGGAATGTGCAAACCTTGTGTCTGCAGGAAAGGTGGAGAAGGAGATGGCAGAGGAACCGGGTGGTATCTGTATCTCTGTGGTATCAGCAGGAGGTGAGACAGACAGGGCCTTGCAAAGAGTTGGGAGTGAGCAGCCAGAAGCTGAAGAAGGAGCAGGGAGACAAAATTCCCAGATAAAAGAAGCTGGGAAGGCTATTTGTTATTCTTTGGTGCCATCCAGTCTCCTTGGATGGTAATAGTGGCTGCCTAGAAATTCATAAAAGACTGTAGCAAGCAAAGGAGCAGCCTGACTGTCAGAAGCTGATGCCAGAAGCGGGGGTTGCATGGCTGACCACTGAGTTTGTTTGTGTTGTCCATGCACAATTGTTATAATAAATGTTCAACCAGCACCAAATAGCCTTCAGAGGACTTGTTTCTGACATAGATCCTAGAGCATTTGAGGTTCCATTCCCCATGGAGGAAGGGGCCTCTGCAACACCCTCACACTCAAATATTCCCAATCCACACTCGCTGTCCACCTCAATATCTCCAACTGCTCAAAATTTGACAGAGAGGCCATCAAGCTTTCAGTTATCCCTGGAGAGCTGTTTCATTGTGAGCACTTTGGAGAAGCCAAGAGCCCTGGCTCTTGAGGCAATATCCCTCTTTCTCATATCTCTTCACCATACTTCCTCTGATTGTCTTGAGAGTATAACAAGTGTGAATCAACAGTTAAAATACCAAACAGTAATGTTTCATATAAATATGAACAACCAGCATCTGCCTTTTTAGTGAAGAATAAAGCAATACAACTAAGTAATGGATGGTGGTTGCTTTATTATGGATTAGCTTGGCATTCAGCAACAACAGCAGTGGATTATCTGACAGGTCCATCTGGATCAGTTGGATGGGAAAAATTGCAAAACATTGATTTCAATTATCTCTCCCTTACCTTTTTCTCTTACCTGGCATATCCAATCCCTAGCTCCTCCCTTTGCCCAAGATGACCCTAATGGGGGCACCCTATTGCTTGAGATTTATCAAAACACATGTACAAACAAAATAAACATGTAAACACATGGCAACACATAGGGTCAGTATGGCCTGATAAGAAGATATATATCTAAGACAGAGCCAAGCCTAACAGTAGAAAGGCCTAAGGTGGTCACATATAAAGTCCATTCTTTTATATCTCTGCCATCCTGTTCAGTTTTTTCACTGTATCCACATTCTCCACATCTGCTTTTCCTACCTACCATTGCAAGTATGAAGGAATGCAAAACATGTGTGCAGTACAAAATGATGAATATATAGTAATGAGTACTATCAATATAATTTATCGTATTCAAAATAGGACAGAGACGGGCAGGTTCTCAACTGTCTGATTGCTGATAATTTCCTGTTTCCACATTTACATTCAAGCTGTCACATCTGTTGAAAGAATAGTCATTTGGATCAGGCAGTGCTCCTAAAGACTTCTTCAATAGGACTGTGGATATTCCTGGAGGACAAGCAATATGTCATATAGTTTCCAGAAAGAATATCTTAGTCTTAGATGATGGTGCTACCAGTGGTGATATTAGTGTTCCTGCCACATGTCACCTCCAAATATTCTCCAATTCAATGTAAAGTCAGGGGACTTCTTCCAATCTTTCAAAAATATTATTCATCAAGAAAACTCAACATTGCGATCATCACTTCTCAGAGCCATACATTTTTAAAACCATTATATTTTGATGAACTTCCCTCACTTGAACTCTTTGATGACACTGTGTAAGGAGCTGGATTTTCTAGAATCATAAAATGCATTGCCACCACTTTTCACCACCAGTAACCTTTGAAGAACTTCAGTTTCTTGCTCTGTTTGGCAACGTTAAGTAAGGAGTTGGGTTTCTGCATTTTTTAAAAAATGATGAAATGTATCTGAGCTGATAATATTCATAAGCAGGCTAGTTCTACAGATAGGCTTTTGCTTGTATGAATTTAGTCTTGTAGGTACAGAATATTTTGCTTCCCATTGTGGAATGTAAGCATCTAACTTTCTATACATTTATTAATCTCTGTCTAAAATATTGTGTAGTATGTAGAACAGAATGGTTTTTGTGACCTGATTGCTTGTTGGATGTTTTAGAACTGATAAAATAAAATAGTAAGTGCTACCAAATGCTATGAAGCTATTGTTTTAAACATTACATTATTTTCCCATGGGTTTTCTATGTTTTCTTTGAAAACTACTGGTACCAGTGATTTCATTTTGCATAGGAGCAATGAAATGTCTTTTTCAGCTTGATTAACTTATTGGAATCACTTTATGGATGAGGAGGGAAGGCACATTTGCACTTAGAGAAAAATATTTTTTTCAGAATGTGGCCTTTTTAATCACACTTAAAAGTGCACTGAGGTTGTGTATATATTGACTATATGAATTTGGATTTAAATATTGCACTAGATTGTGTACGTGTACTAATCAGAAGCTGCAAGGCAGAGTGATATTTACGATGGAAAAAAAAAAACCCTGACACGGTTCCCAGTGTTCAGGTCGCCTTTGAATAGATAGGGGTCCTACTATACGTTATGGTGAAACAGCTTGATAAAGTGTGTATCAGATTGTAATATAGGAACGGTCCAAAAGAAAATACACCTTGACCCACTATATGCTTCCATTTGCAGTGTACACACTCAGAACTACCAGCACATTCTAGCCTTGGTCTTTGCTGTAAAGGAAGTAAATGGAAACTCCTGGATCTTACCCAACATCTCCCTAGGCTTTCAGATCTATAATAGTCAGTTCAGTGCAAGTTCAACCTACCTCGCTTCTATGGAACTCCTCTCAAGTTGGGAAAGATTCATCCCAAACTTCAAGTGTGACCTCCAGAACCATCCAGTAGCAGTCACTGGGGGTCCTGACTCTAATGCCTGCGTCCATATGGGACACGTTCTGGCTCTCTGTAAGATTCCACAGGTAAGCTCTGCCCATGTAACTGCGTACAAGCTTTGCACTCTTCTCTTGCATTTTAGAGGTAGGATGTAGTGTGAATGGGGATTCAAGTCCTGGTTTCCCAGAGTCCCTGTCCAACACCAGAAGAGCTACTTTGTTTCAATATATACTGTTAGGTGTCTTGGGTGTTATGTCTGGACAAAGCTTTGGGATGCTCTTAAAGGGTGACTGCTGGTGATCTGACAGAACAAACTGAGTTCTCCCTCTTAGCTGCAGAACTACAGCTGGGGTGGGTGTTGCTGGTCCCCTCTCCCTTCTCTTGACCCAGCAAGTGAATGGCCATAGCAGCAACCCCAGCTCTTGAAAGCTGCTTCAAGGAGTGTTTTGTTATTGCTTAAGCAGGCACTGAATACTTCCTTGCACAGTGTAAAAATGAGAAGACAAAGGTATTCGAATGCTACCAACAGGATTTCATTGTATGTTTTGGTGGGAAAGCATGTCTGGACAAATCAAGACATTTCTTTAAAAAATGTCCACAAACTACTGTTCTCTTGTTTCTTTCAGATTTCTTCCTCTCTCTCTCTTTGCATGTGCACTTTGCATTCAGCAAAGTTTGTTCAGAGAAGGTTTTCCTTTGCTCTCCTCTGAGAGTGAGAGAGTGTGATTTGCCCAAAGTCACCAGTGAGTTGTAATGCTCAAACCTCTGCACCATGCTGGCTCTCTGAAGACCAAGGTTCAGCTCCAGCCCACTGCGTGACCTTGAGCAAGTCAGCCTTAGAGGAAGGCAAAGACATATCCCTCCTGAAAAAAATCTTCTGAAGAAAACCCTGTAATAGATTCACCTTAGGATCACCATAAATCAGGAAGAATTCAAATTCATACAACAGTATGGCCATTTCCGCACTAGACTGTTATAGCGCTATGATTCTGCTTTCAACATCCTATGGAATCCTGGGGTTTGCAGTTTCGGGAGGGGCCATGCAAAACTGCAAACCCCAGGATTCCATAGGATGTTGAGAGTGGAATCATAGCACTATAACAGTCTAGTACGGAAGTGGCCTATGATGGGTCATGCTTCATTCACCTTGCAGTTGTATTCCTACACTGTCTTGCATTTGCTTCAGCCTTTGCAAAGTATCCACATGTTACAAAGGGATTTACTTTGCATCTGAAGCCCAGGAAAATAAAACTTACGTTCTGCATAATTATTGTCAGTGGATTTGTTCATTGTTCCACTTTTTCATGGCAATGGAGTGTGTGTGTGTGTGTGTGTGTGTGTGTGTGTGTGTGCTTGAGTTAAAAAAAATAGATTTTTTAAAAAGTATCCAGAAAGGGCAACTAACAAAGAACACTAATCACTGACCCTAATGATTACTCAGGCTTATTAATCCAATTTTGTGACACTTATTCTAGCACCTGGTTTACTTCTTGTCAGAATGCAAGGTACTGGTTATGGCCCAAGAAGCCCTAAATGACTTAAAACCAGGATAACTGATGGCTCATTTTTGCCCATATCAGCTCATCTTGGTATCTTAAGTTAGGCTTTGCATGTTCCATTTATTTCTCAGCCATAGAATTTAAATGAGCTTAGACTGAAAATATTTCTAACAGAAAGGGGTTACAATCAGATTTTTATAAAAAAAATAAATTGAACAGCTTTCTATTTCCAAATTAAGTTGCTCATTAAGTTATTAATTCTTGAAGAGGAAGTCTATGCCAAAGAGCCAACAGGTTTTACAATTCACACTGATTTATTAGTAAAAATAAATGACTCTTGGAATCTTTCTCTATTTCTGTTCATGGTTGCAGAATGATAATTTAGTTCATTCCAAGTTTAAACATTTTAAACAAACAAACAGCAAGGGAAGCTTGGAAAAGAAATGGTCAGGGTGGTTTTCCTGTATTTCACACCAGTCACCATATAGACACTGCTAAACTCTCCCAGAAAGATTGTCTCCCTGGGGTTTTTGCTGCGATCCAAGTGAGAGTCAGTGAGCTAAGGAAAAAGAGAGGTTAAGGAGGTGAGTTTATAAGGGAGTGGGAAGAAGAAAGCAAGAGAAGGGTTTCTGGCGGGGTGAGGAGGAAGGGGGATTTCAGTAGTTCATATAGTTGTTTTCTTCTTTCCAGGCTGAAGACAGGGAAGAAAGTGTAGGATGAGTATAACCACCAATATTTTTTTTCCAGCTTCATTTTGATAAATTTTCTAGTACAGGCTATTCACTTTAATGTAAAAGGCAGCTTAAGAAGCAGTTAAATTTCTCAACTTCTAATATTAGTGTTAAGTGAATTAGGCATTTTTACTTTAGTAAGGAGGAATTAAATGAATTAAATGCATCAGCCTTTTCTGCTAGCTTCTTCAATTCTCTCTTATTCCAGAAGCACACCTGAAAAATATGAAAGAGACATAAGAGATGGCTTTTTTGATGGCCAGCTGTTGACTGGGGATATCCATAAGTTGCCCTTTCAATGGAAATCTGAGTTTACTCATGCATCTTCTGCAACAACATTCTAGTAATTTTATAAAAATTCTCTCACATGTTGCCTGTGTACAGAAACAATTCTTGAATGGTTTTTTTAATCCATCACTTCCTCTATATTCTATCAGAACTTTTTATAGCTGCTACACTACTGATTGTATTTTTGCTGCCATATTTAGATTACTTCTAGATTTAAAATTCTTTTTATTTGAATACTCTTCTGATTTTTCAAAATCTTTGTCAGCTTTAGACATATATAGTAGGAAGACACTATAATAACATTTACATTAACACAAACAAGAAAACAGGATATGTTGAGGGCTTCTGTTTTGCACTACCATGTAAGATTTAATAGACTTCTCCTAATTTATAAAATGGGAAATCAGGAATAAACAAAAACTGGAAGTTTTTGACAAAGACTGGGACGTGCAACACAATTTGGCTATTACCTCTATAACTAGAGAAACACTTACAGACACAGAGAGACATATATAGACACAAGTGTATGAACTTATTTTGGAAATTTATTCCCTTTCAAATGTCTTTCTTTAGCTTAACTATGGCTCTGCCCCTGTGTGAGATAACAAAGTCCAAGAAGGTTTTGTCTACCACATGTTTCCAAGTGGGGCCCTCCAGTATCAGGGAATCCTTCAGTTACTTCACCATTTCAGCGGGAAATGGATTGGGGTGCCTTATTTTGAGGATGAAAAAGGAGAGAAGTTTGTACAGAACGTGCTTCCCATCTTTTCAAGAAACAACATCTGCTTTGACTTCATACAAAGTTTACCCAACCAAAGTTTTTCAAGTGAAACAGAAAGTCTTATGGAGGAAGGGATTAAAAAATATGGGATAATCATGAATAGCACTGCCAGTGTGTTGGTTGTACATGGTGAAATTCAGACAATGATGGTTTTGAGAAGAAATGGCTGAAGAAATCATTCTGGAATGTAATGAAGGGTCAGTCATCATGTTTTACTGCATCCTGGGATTCATGGGCTTCCTGTCTATATACAGTTTCACTGTGGCTTTCTTTGCCAGGAAGTTACCTGACAGTTTCAATGAAGCCAAGTTTATCACCTTTAGCATGATGGTTTTCTGCAGTGTATGGCTGTCCTTAGTTCCAACATACTTGAGCAACAAGGGGAAATACATGGTAGCTGTGGAGATCTTCTCAATCTTGGCTTCCAGTGCTGGGTTACTGGGCTTTATATTTTTTCCCAAATGTTATGTCACAGTTCTGAGGCCTGATATGAATAATAAGGAACAATTAATGAAAAGAAAACATTAGAGAAAGTTTCTGTTTATTCGTTTTGTCATCTCTTGTCTTTTTCTGCAGGAGGGTGATCATTTCATTCCTCAGGTGAAAAAGGCTGACCCGGTGATGCATTTCATTCTAGTACAGAAAACTGATATGTCTTTAAGTCTTACAATTTTATCAGCAGGATGGGTATCAGCTGTAGTTTGTATTCTAGAATTAGAATACCTCATCAGAGATATGCAATACAGGGGCTAGCACTTTTGTCTTCAGAGAGAAGATTGCCAGCCATTCCCCCTGGTGCCATTGCTGTACTTGAAGACTTCAAAAACCACACCATTTTCAACAGCGATTGGCAATTTGAGACTTATTCTGTGTAAAATTCTCACACAGTTCTTTGGTGCAGGAGACAACATTTTCTGTGCTGGAAGCAGAAGAAACAGAACCATAACTGGTTTGTATTCACAATCACTACTTAGTCACAATTGTGACACTATTGTCACAAGGATAATTCACCATCCTCTCGCCCAAAAATATACCCTACTCTGGGCATTAGCTGCATAGGAAGAAGGTGGTCCCTTCTGCCGATGGTCCCAGAGCATGGTTGAATGCCATTTCCATCAGGCTTGAGGAAGCTGGGCTGCAAGAAGGTACATAGTGAAGTGCTTAGTCGAGTACAAGCTGATACAAAAGTCCAGTCATTAACTTTTGCATTTTTATCTGTCTTTTCTAATCTGTTGTAAGCTGCCTTGAGTTGCAAACTGGGGAAAAAAGCGGGATATACCATATTTGCCGGCATGTAAGATGCACTGGCTTATAAGGTGCAACCCATTTTCAAAGGTTATTTTTTGGGGGGGGGGATAGTAGCAGCACATCTAATATGCCGCTGAGGCTTCCCCACCAAGGCAAAATACTCATCAAAGCTTCTTCTAACCAAGGCAAAATGCATAGGAAAGAGAGGCAAAGCTCTAGGGAATTCTTTCACTTTCTAGACCAGCCCTTCCCTTTCCTATGCATTTTCCTTGGCATGGACAACTCCTGCCAAGGCAAAAGAGATGCAAAGGGGGTGGTGGGAGCCCTGCCCAAGCTCTCTTTTTGCCCCTTTGGCGTCCCCTCTCTTTCCAATGCATAGTCCAAAATGCATAGGAAAGTGAGAATGAGGGGGTCTAGAGGGCAGAACCAGCACTGGCACAGGGCTTCCCTAAATCCTCCCTTCCTTTTTTCCTGCATAAGCAAAATGCATTGAAAGGGAGGAGGGTGTCTAGGGAGGAAAGCAGCATTGTGTAGGGCTTTCTTAGACTGTCTCCACTTTTCCTCTGCATGAGCAAAATGCATAGGAAAGAGAGAATAGGATCTAGGTGTTATCACCATGAATTGGCCTGGCTTCGGAAGATATTAGATATCATTTTGATATCACAATTCGGTCTCATTTTGCCACCCTTGGCCAAGTGTTTGTGAGGCCCCCAAACAAGCACAGAGCTAGGCATGGCCCTTAATTGCTGAACATTCCTTTCTCCACTTAGACAAGCCAGACTCAGCCAGATCTTGCTTTAGGAGACCTCCCTAGACAAACACCTCAACAAAGATGCACGCTACTACAAAGAACCCCCTGCCCCGAGCAGGTAACTTGCCGAGCTAAATATGTAACTGCCCAAGCGCGCTGCATCTGCACACTGGCCACTCTATTGTCAATTCAAACTTAATCCCATCATGCTAAATTCTGACCTTTCGGAGACATTGTCTCACACCCAAACCTCACTGTTCTCTCCCAAGTACAGATTAGCCTATGGTCATTCTTTCCCTATAAAAACCCCCAGTTCTGAGAGCTCCCTCGGATCGCTACTGAGTTCCAGACCACCCTGCTGCTGCTTTGCCTGGCGAGCTCCCCTCAACGAACCACGCTGAGCTTCTTCTCTCCATCTGCAACTTCTTCAGGACTATGAGAAAGGTGTCATATCACCCATTTCCCTTGAAAACTCTTATTTCTTATTTCCTAGTTAACTGTGTGGTTGTGTTGTCTTAAGTGTTTGTCTGTTCTTAATAAAACATCATTTTTCTATTTTAAAACTGTCTGACTGCTTGACTGACCTGACCCCGTATACATTCGGTTATAAGTTACCCTGCCTCTCATTAGCTTAAAGCGAGTGCTCCAGTTAATTTCCCCATCTTGTGTTATTGTGTTTTGGTTATTTGGGTGCCCCTCCTGGGACCCCCAGTTAACAGGGTAACATAGGAACCGGAAACGGCATCGGCATGGGGCTTTCCTAGACTCTCCTCTCCCTTTCCTATGCCTTTTGACTCAATGGGGAGAAAACAGAAGAGAAGTGAGTGGGAGAAGCTTTGCATGAGTGCTCCTTTTGCCCGTCCCTTTCCTATGCATTTGGCCTTGATGGGCAGTTTTCTTCACCAAGGCAAAATGGAAGGGAAGAGGGGATGGGGGAAGCCTCATGGGAGTCCACCTTTCACCTCCTTCCTCACTGTTTTCTCTGAGAAGTCTTCTGTAAATGTCACCCCCCACTACCACTGCTGCTCAGTAGCTGCTTGGCATGTAAGTCTTGCTCTTAAGCATAAGAGCCTGCCTGACATGGGAGATCTTTCCAGGAGTTCTGCTGCCCTCAGCACAGCCTCTTGCCTCTCGGAAGCACATATTGGGGGATGATAGGAGTTTCAGCCCCACAGAAAATACAGCAAAAAAAACCGGAGCCAGCTCGCCAACAGCAGCAACCTTGTTCCCCAATAAGGATTCTCATGCATGGAGGAGTTTTCTTCCAAAACAGGAGGCACTTTATCTTGCAGCAAAGTTCTGTTATATACAAAACATAGGACAGAGGCTTGTGCCAGGCACCGGGTTTGGTCAACAGAACAATACAGACAGGGGATTGCTTTCTTATATACATATTTACAACCAATCAGGTAGGGGTTTGCACACCTCCCTCTACCTTCTGCACATGACCCCAGTCTCTTATGCAACCTTACAATTACCCACAGCTGGGGCATGATGCAACATCTGTGCAGTGGGCTGATCATTTTCCCAGGGTTCCCTGCCTGGAATCCCTGACAGCACATGGCCCCACCACTGCTGAAACCTAGTGTCATTCATGGTAATGTCAGCTTGCAATAGTTAAAACACATATGGCTAAACATTAACCACAAATATAACTAAAAATTAACAACATGCAAAAGGAAAAAGGGAAAAACGTAATTAAACTTTGAAATAAAATTAAAACTGTTCAAAACATATACCATTAAAAGGGAAAAGAGGAAATAGAAAATCCAGCACATAGAGGCCTTTTCCCCTTGAACAATTGGCCTATTTGGTTGCAGAATGACAGCAAAGAAGGTGCCAGTCTAACTGCTCTGGAAAGAAAGTTCCCAATCCTGGCAGTAGCCAGACCATCTCCCTCATTCACATCTGATGCGCTTGTGAGGGTGGTGGGAGAAAAGCATATCCAGGAGATCTCAAAACACAAAAAGGTTTGTATGGGAGAAAATCATCCTTTGTATAACTTCTCCTGAACATGTAGAGTTTTATAAGTCATCACCAGTATATTGAATTGTGCCCAGAAATGGACTGGCAGGCAGTGAAGCTGTGGAAGAAGGGAACTGTGTGTTCCTCAATAGTTGTTTTGGGACTTTTTTAATGAATGAGCTGGCGGTCACCTCAAAATCATATCATTCAGGTTGGATATTGGTCTACTGTGACTTAGTTCTTATAAGAAGCCAGGTCCTGGTATGGTTTTGACATTCCAAGAAAAATCAACAAAACAAGGGGGTGGTATGAAAGAGAGGGATATGATGTTAATGCAACCCACAACTCCTTCTGAGACTATTTTGAGCCTTGCAGCCACCACTGTCTGTCACTGTTAAAGGGTTATCCATGATTGGTGAGATCAAAATGGCAATTAGGAGATGTATGTCTCACTGGGACTGCAGTGAGTGTTCTCATATTCCCCTTGAACTCAATTATCCATCTGTCCAAAAAGAAAGAAGGGACAGGCATTTTCCATTCCCACATTGAAGTCTTCTAATCTTGAACATTTGGACTGATAATCTACCCATGTGTGGAACTGAATCATACCTTTTCCAGATGATTGTGAATCATTTAGATATGTTTAAAAATGAATTATATACATGGAAATTAAAAATGAATTCTACCTCTGAAGACTGTATATAATCTCCAGGATCAGACACAGCATGAAAAACAAGAGTATGAAAGTAAAACAGACAGAATTCTTTGACCTCTAACCCTGCCTGTAGACTTCCCAGTGGATTAGGGTTGACCACTGCAAGAAACAAGATGGTATACTATCAAGCCCTTTGATGTAATCTAACAATGCTTTTCTTAACTTTGGAAACATTAGCCCAATAGTTCTGAACTTGGGCAAATCTTTGGGCAACCATTTCAAATTAATGCCTTGAAGTCTAATTCTTTTCCTTGAAGCATTTTTTTCTGAAGGTCTCCTTTTCCCAGTAGTGTTTTCTACACATAAATCATTCCAAGCCCATGTGACTTTCACTAGACTCAGAATGAGTTGAGAAGATACCCATAGAGATGTGAGACACATATATATTTTCAACATCTCAGAGCTTTCCAATTTAATTACCAAGCTCATGATGTTTGCATCTGTGTCTCCTACTTCTCTAGAGATTCCAGGGGACAGCAGTGAGATAAGAGCCTGGGGTTGTTTTTTCAGGAAGGCGTACACAGGACCACATCCCACTAAACTCAGGGGACTTACCTATGAGTGGGCAGGTATAGGAGGGCTTTATTACAAAGGCTATCAATATTGCCAATGCCATTCCGAACTGGATATGGAGAAAAGGATGACTCTATTACTTTGACTGTACAGATACTTCACACTGTTTAGAAGTTATTTCAAACCAGTAAGACAGTAGAAATTTCAAATAAGCTGTACTGCTCTACAGGAGATCTGGATAACAATGCGGGAAGCACTGAAAAATTATCCAAATAGGACCTTTGTATGCACTGAACTGGTGTTCAATCTGTTTCAGGTGGCATGGATAGTTGCTGTTGACTCATGTGGTATTAGTGAGTCACTTCTTATTCATCACAAGTATCACAAGTCTGGAGATCTGCTCATAGCAGGCATTCTGTCTCAGATTTATGTAATTTCCAATGAGATATCATTCAGACAACGTCCCGCTGAAGAATCGGAAACAGATTTCATGTATGAATTTGATTTTTTTTCAATAATTTTTCAAATCATTTCATGCACCTCTTCAGATATTATATACACTTAAGAGAGATTAGAAATCTGGTAAAACATCCATAGTTGAATGTTAAAACCAGTTTAAATTAACGAGGGAAAGAATATTCTAAAATATACAAAAATGCTTCCCACTTGGGACTTACGCTATCTCAAACTCGCATATGGTTGTTTCGTGAAGACAAAAATATTTTCTGTGCAGAACATAAATGTGGTTTTCTGCACAGAAAATGTAGACATTTTGCCCAAAAATGTCATGTGGGAATTTTGCATAAAATAAGTTCTGAATTGTGAAATTCTTGCACAGTCATTGTAGACCTTCTTGCAGAGGGCGGAAAATCCTCAAATTACATTTTTTCTTCCTTGAATAAGAAAATTAGAAAAGAATAATATCCCAGGTTTTTATATTGAACGCATACATGCACACAAAGATTCTGATTTACACCTTCTAACTCCATGTCTGTGTTGTCTTATCTATTTAGAGAAGGCTCCAGCCCACTGTATGCATCAGTGGATTTTTCACACTTTCCTAGTCAGATGCTCTTCAATATATTACAGAGCAATGCAGGTAGAACATTATAGTAACCTGAAATGCTGTATTCTAAAGCAAATGTATTGTATATTCCAGAGTGTTTACTCACAACTACCAGCACATTCTAGCTTTCACATTTGCCATAAAGGAGATCAATGAAAACTTGCTGATCCTACCCAACATCACCTTGGGCTTCCTTATTTCTAATAGCAACTTTTTTGCCCGCTGGACGTACCTTGCATCAATGGAACTTCTTTCTACCTGGGGCAATTTGTCCCGAACTACAAATGTGACACCAAGAGCAATCCAGCAGCAGTCATTGGGGGACCTAATTCTGATATCGCACTCTCTATGGCAAAACCCTTGTGCCTCTACAAGATGCCACAGGTAAAATTAGCCCACAGAACACAAGAGGTTAAACAGCAGGATTTAAAGGAGACTTCAGTCTTTAAAACCTGAATCTGTTTTTTGTAAGCTCTTTCCTGATTAAAAGATCTAGAGATTTAATCTTGTACATATTTTTCCAGTCTTTTGAGCAGTCCAAAAATATTACCTCAGTATGAATGTAGGTATTCACACCTGCCTGCCTGCCTGCCTGCCTGCCTGCCTGCCTGCCTGCCTGCCTGCCTGCCTGCCTTCCTTCCTTCCTTCCTTCCTTCCTTCCTTCCTTCCTTCCTTCCTTCCTTCCCTCCTTCCTCCCTCCCTCCCTCCCTCCCTCCCTTTGTTTAACATTTCTAGTGTGAGCAGAATACGTTTTTCTGGTGTGAACAAAATAAGGACAAGTTTGTACTGCTATAATTAATGCTGGGACATGCAGTAGAGACTGGTGGTTTTCAAGTCAGCAAGGCAGTTAATCTAATCCAGTTTTAATCTGAAAATATCAAAACTTGGGGTGAATTCAATGCCCCACTGACATGGAAGCTGCCAGACAGCATGGACTCCTGTCTCACAGTGTCATCTCAAGGTGCATGTTTCCATTTTGGTGACCTGTATTGTTTCTCTGAACTCTGCTGATCTGTAGCTCAGAAACATTGAAAGCATACAATTTGAAAAGCTCGGTAGCAGAAAGGATATTGTGCTGTCTTTTCAGTAGCCAATGTGATTGGGAAACAATAATAAGCTCTCAATATCTTATTGTTTCACCTTATTGTTTAGTACATCTTCCTTTAGCTCCCTGGATATAGGATTCTTCCCTTCCTTCTTTTGATCTACTATTTATTTGGGTGCGTGTGTCAAGACAGAGAAGCCACACAATACTATAATCCCAATTTATCTAGATTAGGGCTTCATGGGTTAGCCTACATCCAATCCATCATAATACCCAGATGATGGCTGAGGATCCCCAATGCATCCTTGACACCAGCTAAAAGGAAAAAATACAGTTGGATATTATCTGTCTATTGATGGCATCAACCACTAAAACTCTAGATTAGTTCTTCCACCAGTTTCATGTAGATTAGGAACGGGCAAACTAAGGCATCATATGTTATATGAGGAGCTGATCAAAACCCAAATCTATATATGGGATGAGACAGAAATTTATAGGACCTCACAGCTCAGGTTCCACAGGATTTTATAAAGATGCATCAAATCCCAAACCCTTACAAAGGTCATTACAGAATGTAAGGGAACCCAAGCAGTTGAGTCTGTCTTATTCCATGTATTTTTTTTAATATTGGTACGAAATCATTGGACAACTTCACTGACTGATAAAAGGACCAGTGGTATCAAGATGCTGATGATTCCCATCTCTATATTTTCCTCTGCTATTAATCAAGTGAGGGAGTAGAGATACTGAACCAATTTCTGGATGGAGCCCAACAGGATGCAAATCTTTGAGTGTTCAGGAGTTCTTTTTATGTGGCCTGTCCTAAGTAGAGTTATTCACTCACCCTGGACTTCTCACTCCCTGGAGTTACTTACTCCATTTGAGAGGATCGCTGTATAGCATGAGATTATGCCACTGTCATCCTAGGCTAGACAGCCCCCACAATTCTTTCTTACTTTTGTCTGGTTTACAGATTATGACTATTCTTTGACAAGGATAGCTTGGGCACATATTTCCCTTTTTTGATTATTTTAGTATTTGAATTCTCTGTTGTTGTTTTAACTGTACTGGTTGCTCAAGAGTTTAATTCATTGATTCACATTAAATTAATGAGCATTTTTAATTTGTTAATATTTTAACCACTTATCTTTCACTCTGAAGCTCACATATGGCTCTGCTCCATTGATGGATAGCAAAAATGAAGCCGTTTTCTTCCACCACATGCTCCCAAATGGAACCCATCAATATATGGGGATTCTTCATTTAATGTTGTATTTCAAATGGACATGGACTGGAGTGATTTATATGGAGGATGACACGGGAGAAAGATTTGTGCTGAAAGTGCTCCCCATGTTTGTGAAGAGGGGGATCTGCTTTGACTTCGTAGAAAAATTAATCCGAATAACCTATTTCAGTGACATGGACACAATAGTGGAGGCGCTCATTAAAACATCAAACCTTATCAGGAGAAGTACTGCCAATGCAGTAATCATACATGGAGAAATTCAGACAATTCTAACTTTGGGAATTTTGAGACAAATTCAAGTTCACAATAATTTACCAAGAACAAGTAAAGTCTGGATTATGACAGCCCAGATGGATTTTGCATTGCTCCCAGATCAAAGAGATTGGGACCTGAGCTTCATCAATGGTGCTTTATCTATTTCAGTTCACCCAAAGAAGGTTTCAGGATTCCATGAATTTCTGCAAAAGAGAAAACCAGATATAGACCAGGATGATGGCTTTATCAGGGACTTCTGGCAACAGGCATTTATGTGTTCACTCCCCAGGTCCAATTTAGAGGAGCACTCTGGAGATATCTGCACTGAGGAGGACACACTGGAGGCTCTTCCTGAGTCTGTTTTTGAAATGAGCATGACCAGCCATAGCTATGGCATCTACAGTGCTGTCCTTGCTGTAGCACATGCTTTGCATGACATGGATTCATCTATATTCAAACACAGAAAAGAGAGGAAGAGGGAAAATCTTCCAAAAATACAGCCATGGCAGGTAATGTTCAGAGCACATTATTACAGAAGAGTTCAGCATATTTGTACATGCAATCACTAACCCAGGATGTCCAGGGTACACTTTTTCTGCAAAAGGTAGCATTCTAGAATTCAGTAAACTACAAATCCCAGAATTCCACAGCATGTTGAAAGTAGAATAATAGCTCAATAACAATGTAATGAGGAAAAGTCCTGAGCGTCTAGGCACTAGGACTGATACAGCTTCATTTTACTATGACTTCACTGCTGCTTCTGTTCACATTAAAGCCTGAATGGACTTGATTCATTTAATATGTTCTGATTACTGTAAGTGGGTGTTATAATTCATGTAGATTTAAGGTCTGTATACAAATTTCAGTGAAAGCTTATAGTATGATATGATCACCTCCATCTCATTTGATGAAAATTTATTTACTTTTATCCACTTTTCTCAAGAGGCCAGTAAATGAAGATAATGTGTCTGTCTTTCCATCTCTGTGTGTATTTCTACTTACTATAGAATGTGTGTGTGTGTGTGTGTCTGTATGTGTGTGTATTAGACACCCATTTTGAATATGTTGTTGTTGAGTGCCTCTAAGTCATTTCCAACTTACAGTGACTCTAGGGGAACCCTATCAAAAGTTTTTCTGGATCTGAGAGTGCGTGATGTGCCCAAGGTCACCCAGTAGGTTTCAAGCTCGCAATCAAAACCTGGCCTCCAGCATTGTGGTGCCAGTCTTAAACCTCTACACCGTGCTGTTTTTCCATTTTGTATATATGAAACAACATATAAAGTAATACAAGAGACAGATAATAAGCAAATTAGGTAACCAAAGTAATAACTGAACTAAACTAATAAATAAAGAACTACAACCAACTAAAACTAACCTAAACAGTGGCTAAATCATAAACAAATGACTTCCAACTCCTCAGCTGTTGAGGAATGATGAAGAACATAATACACTTTTTCAGCCTTATAACACTACATTTCTTTCTGCAAGTTAGCAATAACCATTAATCTATTCATCTTCAAAACCAAAACTGAAGAATGGATGCATGTTAATAACAAACTGCCTCTGAACAAATCTTCTCAGGGAAACCTGATTTGCCTTCAGGTTACCATAAGTCAGAAACAACACACAAGAACATCAGGACAGCCTCTCACATAGTCTTCCATCTATCATGTCCCTTTTAGTCTTCTCTTGCCCATGATAAATTCACCAAGTTCCTTTAATCTCTTTTCAAAGACACAATTTTCTATCCCAATTTCCATCCTAGCGACCATCTCTACTTTATCTCAACCTCTTCCAATAGCATGGGGCTAAAAAAAAAATACACTGTACTCCAGGTGAAATCTCACTAGTCCATAATAAACTGGATCTATTACTTCCTGTTGCTTATGACCTATGTCTCTGTTTTTATCCTTTTGGGTTTCTTCTTCCCTAAACTATAAATCTCCAGGCCTACTCTTGATTGGTCTTCATGCATACTTCTTTTCTATAGCTGCTATCTACATGGCCTTTTTTTTTCTGTTAGTTCTAATGCTATTTCACCTGAGATAATTTCTAAATGCTTAATTATTAGTATCATTAATAAAGCATATATCCTGTATAACAGTTCATAAGGATTATTAAATGTAAATGTCAACTGTGGAAGATTATTACCCTGAATTGTTTATTTGTACAGTGAACATCATTTTTACCTGTGTTCCCACTCTCAATTTAGCTCCACACCTTCCTAAAAAGGGTTTCATTTAACAACACCGCTGGCGAAAAGGTTTCCTTTAACAAAAATGGGGAATTAGTAGCTGAGTTTGATATTATCAATTGGGTCACATTCCCTAATCAGTCCTTTCATCGCGTGAAAGTTGGAAGAATAGAGCCACCACCTCTTCCGACTATTAGGTTCACCATTCAGGAGGATGCCATTGTATGGCCCAGCAGATTCAATCAGGTAAGATGTGAATGAATTCCGTGGTATATACAGGTATTTTCAGTCTCCCAAAACTGGTTCAGTGGTGTGAGGCTGAAGCAGTTCTGTCTTTTGGTTCTTACAATTCTATGAGTCCCCCATGTGTCCCATAATTCAACAAGTCCCCTAAATTCAAACTGCAAACCAGCACCTGACCCCTCTATATGAAATTAGAAGACTGAAATTTTTAGAAAAATCTATTGAATTTGATTCCCCCCCCCCAAAACATATACAGGATCCCAGTGTCAGACATCAGTATGATAAGCATGTCCCCTTGGGAAAGAAAATCAACATGTTTCACAGCAGACCACATTCACCCCAACCAGGGACCATCCCTAGTGATCAGCAAATCCTTCCTGTTTCATTCTAGCCTCTTCCAGGTAAGGGGTGCTAAAGTAGCTCCTGATCCTCTCTCATGTTTCCATCAACCATGCTTGTGAAGGTGGTGGGACCAAAGATGGTGGATCTCTCTTGCACATCTCAGAATCCAGGAAGTCTCGTACAGGAGATGTTGTCTGTCACATAGTCTAGACCTAAGTTGTGTAGGGCTTTACAAGTCATAACCAGCATTTTAAATTGTGCCTAGAAACAGATTACCAGAATGTGGAGCTCTTGGAGCCTGAGAGTTGAATGAGCCAGCCCAAATGGTTCAGTTTTTCATATCAGGTGAAATTTCTGAACACTCTGGAAAGGCAATTCCACATAGAGTGGGGTATACTAATCCAAATGGGATGAAACTAAGGCATGTGTCTCTGTGGCTAGATTAGGTTCCTTCAGGGATGGGTGCTTTAAGTGTGCAAAAATGCACCAGGCCACGGGTGAAACCTGTGCCTCCCTTCTCAAGGCTGAGTCCACCAAATCATCAAATATCTTCAGTGTAAGCCCACCCAGCACTGGCTGTATCCCTATTCCCTTAACTGCCTTTCAGCTCACCACGAGCACTTCTCTCTTGTCTGTAATGAACTTCAATCTGCTTGCCTGCATCCAATCCATTATTGATGCCAGACTGTGATTTAGAACTGAAAAAGCTTCATTGGAGTTAGACAGAAAGGAGAAGCAGAGCTGAGGGTCATTGGCATGTATTTCCTACGTGTAGGACTATTTTCCGTTCTTTATGGATAGGCACAACCTCTTTCTGTGTGTAATGACAACTGTTACCCAGGTCATAGCAGAAGAAAGAAGGAAGAGAAGCCATCTTGCTGCTATGATTGTATTCCATGTCCAGAAGGGAAGATTTCAACCCAGAAGGGTAAGAATGGTCATAGTTTACTGCTTATTGTCAAGTTATTATTTATGTCATGCCCAACTGAGTTGTGTAATGCTCGATTCAATGGTAAGAGTAGCTGTCACCAAGAATAACCGTACATAGGCTTATAGAATAAGTTATTTAGGTATAGTATGTGGATAACACTTTGCTTGACTGAAATAGGAAAACAAACGCAACATATTGAGACAAATGTGAAAAGTATGAGGGAAGATGCTGTACTGAAAAGTCACTGGTTGTGATTTCCAAAGAAATGAAACTGGTATTCACCATAGTATTACAAGAATATCTTGGAATGACCTATACAATATCACATAATATAGAAGAATGGAGTAGAAAGAATTGTACAAGAAAGAGTGTGTTTGTGTGTGTGCCTTATGTGAAATTACTACTTAACATTTAAGTTAAATGCTTACATTAAAAGTTTTTTTCAGAATGAAAATAAAAAAATGCCATCCATGATTTCCTTCTTCACTCCCATACCTATTTTGAACATGAGATAAAATTAAAACAGCTGCATGAATTTTTAAAAACTCATTTCTAGTCTGTCCTATTCTACCTTTCTCTATCTCTTATAAGCTCCTTAAACTCTTTCTTTCTTTAGTTTGATGATTTCCTCATTGATCTGAAACAAAAGTTCGGAGGGCATGAAGTTTATGTCCCTGGGTAGAAGAGAAAACTCTATGGAACACTGAATGTAGAACACAGGAAGCCCACCTGGATGCAAAGACAGATGCCAGTTTTCAAGCTATTTAATTCCTACAGTTATTTGTTATTTGTTAAACCATGCTCTGGTTAAATTAATTATTAAGCTTGCATGCATGCATGCATGCATGTATTTTTAAACTGGATCTGTAGTGTGTTTAATACCCTAGATAAGTAGGCTATATTTGCACTTACCACTGCATTGAAATCTCCCTTAAGTGGTTTCCCTTGAGGGAAAACATTTAATTATTTATTACTTATCTTGACTTGTCACTTCTGTAATAAGGCCAGATATTCTTGTGTGGGTAGCACTGAATTTTAGTGCCCCAGGATTTCTCCGTAGATGTCTTCTTGAGACTATGACTTAAATCTAATTGTTACTTCACCTAGAGCAGATGCATTGAATCATGGGAACATACTTAAATTTTCATTTACCATTCAGAAAATGGGTACATTGTTTCTACTCCAGTTTCATTTAGAGATTGCAATTAGGCCAAATAATGTTTTGTGAAATAGAGGAGAACGTTGCTTCAAGTTATATTCACACGACTTTATTTCATTTTCTTTAACTATCTGCCTTCTTTTCTTTTCACCTTCCCCTCTCCTTCCACCTGTTTGCTTCCTTGCTTGCTTGCTTGCTCCCTTCCTTCCTTCCCATCTCTTTCTTACTTCATATGCAATGCATTTTCTATAACTTTCAGGAGTCCATTATCTGTTACACAAATAAGGAAAATCCTTCTTTCATGAAGAGGTCTATAATTTTTTTCCAATAGGAAAAACAGGGAAGAATAGAGAATACTTAGCCATTATTTAAATCACAGAAATAAATATAAATAAAGAAATAAATGTTGAGAAATCTCCTTAAAGCACCAGATACATTGTGAGTTCTCCTCCAAGACTTCCACATTGAAACCTCCTTTAGGGCAGTGGCTCAATAGGGAATACTTCTCTCAATCCTCCCCATTCACCAGCCCAGTTGAAAAGGGAGTGAGAGTTGGAATTTAATGGAGGCATTCATTGGTTGGATGAATAGAAGTGACAGGCTACATTTGGGTCAGAAGTACCTCATCCTGGCTTGAAGCAAAGGAATAAAACTCCTTTACTGATTTGCATTTCTCTTGGATCATTTTCCAGTATGACTTCTAAACCCTTTGGGACAGTGTCTTACTTGGGAGCCATGTTCTCATCCCTAGTTTTTTCTCCAAGCGGAAAGGAACCTTGACATTCCACTTTACATGGCTTTCCTGGGAGCATTCATGTGCTGGATAAGCTGACCTGGATGGCTAAATTTGGCTTGTGGACCAGGGGCCTTCATTCCTGCCTCACATGATGGGCTGAGTTTCCTTTCCCAACTTGCATTTCTCCTAGACCAACTGTCAATATTCCTTCTAATAGACATGTGGGTGTGAAAATATTGACCTCATAGGCTTCGTTATGGTCTTTCAAGCTATGTTCTTATGACAACAATTGATTTTATATAAGGCTGACATATATATCAATGTGTTTTCTCCTCAGACATGGATGACTGCTTTCAATGTCCAGAAGGTCATTATCCAAACAAGATTAGGGATTTGTGTATTCCCAAATATGTAACTTTCCTTAGTTTTGGAGAAGTTCTAGGAGCAAGTTTGGCCATCTCTGCCCTTTTCCTTTTTTGTGTTACTGCTCTAGTGCTTGGGATCTTCTCTAAACACTGGGACACTCCCATCGTCAAAGCCAATAATCGGAACCTCACCTGCACTCTCCTCCTCTCCCTCCTGCTTTCCTTTCTTTGTGCTTTGCTCTTCATTGGTAAGCCTCAGAAGATGACCTGCCTCTTTCGTCAGACAGCTTTTGGCATCATCTTCTCTGTGGCAATTTCTTCTGTGTTGGCAAAAACCACCATTGTCATTCTTGCTTTCCTAGCCACCAAGCCTGAGTCCAGCTTAAGGAAATGGGTGGGGAATAGATTGGCTGCCTACATTGTTCTTTCCTGCTTCTTTATTCAAGTTACAGTTTGCACAGTGTGGCTGACCACCTCTCCCCCATTTCCAGATCTTGATATGAACTCAATGGCTGAAGAAATCATTCTGGAATGTAATGAAGGGTCAGTCATCATGTTTTACTTCATTCTGGGTTTCATGGGCTTCCTGTCTATATGCAGTTTCACTGTGGCTTTCTTTGCCAGGAAGTTACCTGACAGTTTCAATGAAGCCAAGTTTATCACCTTCAGCATGCTGGTCTTCTGTAGTGTATGGTTGTCCTTTGTTCCAACATACTTGAGCACCAAGGGGAAATACATGGTAGCTGTGGAGATCTTCTCAATCTTGGCTTCCAGTGCTGGGTTACTGGGTTTTATATTTTTGCCTAAATGCTATATCATTGTTCTGAGGCCTGATATGAATAGGAAAGAACAATTAATGAAAAGAAAACATTAAAGAAAGTTTCTGTTTGTTCATTTAGTCATCCTTTGTCTTTTTTTGGTGGGAGGGAGGAGAGGGAGGTAATTTGGTTCCTGAGATGTATAAAGTTGTCCTGGTGACACATTTCATTCTGATACAGAAAACTGATATGTGTTTAAACCTTACAATTTCATTAGTAGGATGGGTATCAGCTGTAGTTTGTATTCTAGAATTAAAATATGTTGTCAGAGATTTGCAGTACAGGGGCTAGCACTTTTCTCTTCAGAGGTAAGATTGCCAGCCTTTAACCATGCTGCCATTGCTGTATTTGAAAATCTTCAAAAACCACACTGTTTTCAACAGTGATTGGCAATTTGAGACTTATACTGTTCTCTTTGGTGCAGGAGACATTTTCTGTGCCAGAAGCAGCAGAAAACAGCACCATAACTGGTTTGTATTCACAATCACTATTTAGTCACAATAGTGACATTATTGCCACAAGGGTAATTCATCATCCCCCCCCCAAAAAAAAACCCTACTCTGGGCGTTAGCTGCATGGGGAGAAGGTGGTCCCTTCTGCTGATGGTCACAGAGCATGGCTGAATTATATTTCCATCAGGCTTGGGGGAGCTGGGCTGGAAGAAGGTACATAGTGAAGTACCTGGTCAAGTATAAACTGATACAAAAGTCCAGTCATTAACTTTTGCATTTTTAGCCATTTTTCTTTAACCTGTTTTAAGCTACCCTTAGTTCCAAAGTGGAAAAAAGCAGGATATACAATATTTGCTGGTATATATGATGCACTGGCTTATAAGACGCATGCTATCTTCAAGGGTAATTTTTTTGGGGAGAAATTTAGTACCAGGACATCTTATATGCCGGTGAGCCTTCCCCTACATCCTCTTCTCTACCGCTTTGCTTCAGTGGGAGTTCTGCCCACCAAGGCAAAATGCATAGGAAAGAGAAAGGAAATTCTAGGGAAGCCTTGAGCAAGTGATCCTTTCACTCCTTAGATGTCCCTCTCCCTTTCCTATGCATTTTGCCTTGGCATGGACAACTCCTGCCAAGGCAAAAAAAGAAGGGAAGAGGGTGGGGGAAGTCTTGCCCAAGTTCTCTTTTGCCCCCTAGACCTCCCCTCCCTTTCCAACGCATAGGCAAGGGAGGAGAGGTTCTAATGGGCAGAACCAGCACTGGCAGACAGCTTCCCTAAACCCTCCCTTCCCTTTCCCTGAATAACCAAAATGCATAGAAAAGGGAGGAGGGTGTCTAGGGAGTAAAAGCAGTGCTGGTGTGGGGCTTTCCTAGACTCTCTGCCTCACTGGGGACAAAACAAGAGAAGGGGATGGGCAAAACTTTGAACGAGTGCTCCTTTTGCTCCTCCCTTTCCTATGTATTTTGCCTTGGCATGGGTGTGTGTGAAAGCAGGGTTTACAATGATGTACCCAGTGTTTAAGATGCACCCCATTTTCAAAGGCTATTTTGGGAGGGGAGTGCATCTTGTACCCTGGCAAATACAGTAAGTACACAACAACTGAGGGACAGTAAAGGAGAATGGTGTAGTGGTATTCCCTATTGCAGCACTCCCAAGGAGAATATGAAAAAATGTCAGGGGCTATGTTGATTGATAGAGAGAAAGAGAGGTTTCTAGCAGTTTTCATCTCCATCAGGAAGAAGTGTGGTAGGTCCCCCATATCCGAGGGGAATACATTCCCAGATTTAACTTGGATAATGAAAACCACAGATAACCTCTTCCTTTCCTATGCATTTTGATTCAGTGGGGAGAAAACAGAAGAGAAGGGGGTGAGAGAAGCTTTGCATGAGTACTCCCTTTGCCCACCCCTTTCCTCTGCATTTTGCCTTGGTGGGCAGTTTTCTCCACCAAGGCAAAATGGAAGGGAAGAGGGGATGGGGGAAGCCTCATGGGAGTCCACCTTTCCCCTCCTCTCTTTCCTATACATTTTGCCTTGGCATGAGGGAGTGAAAGGAGGGCTCACAATGATACACCCAGTGTAGAAGATGCATCCCATTTTCAAAGGCTGTTTTTGGAGGGGAAGTGCATCTTATACACTGGCAAATACAGTAAAGAAACAACAAAAACTGAGGGGCAGTAAAGGATGATGGTGCAGTGGTAGTCCCTACTGCAGCACTATTGCAGGAGAATTTGAAAGAAAATAAGGGTCAAGATTGATGGACAGAGAAAGAGAGAGGTTTCAAGCAGTTTTCATCTCCATCAGGAAGAAGTACAATAGGCCCCCTCATATTCGTGGGGAATACATTCCCAGATTTAACTTGGATAACGAAAACCACAGACAATAGCGAATGCTATATGTTGACTATATTTTTGGAACACAAGAAATATAGTCAAAATACTCCACCTCTGATCACCTGGAGGACCTAGAGATGCCCACAAACAGAAGTGTTTGTGACTCCTGATGCTGCAGAAATGGGAAGAAGGGCTGCTTGCCATTGCAGGGGGAATTGATGCAGTCTCAACTCTTTCCCCAGCTGATCTTGCTGCTGCAGATGAAGCAACAAGGTGCTATGTCAGGAGACATGGAGGAAGAAGAGGCACCAGTGGTGACATTGGCCAGGGACTAGTATAAACATTGGCAATATAATCTACTTCTCCTCCTCAGTGCTGCCAGTTCACCACAATTCCCCAGCACACTCACCTGCTCCAGACACAATGGCAGCCATGAGCTGCTGCTTGTGAGAGATGGCTGTCTCCCTGTCCAGACACTCATTAATTTTGCCTTGGAGATCCAGAGGAATTGTCCTTATCATTGCTGTCTGGGTTTGGGGTGACAGCTGTGGGGGTGCGCGTTCATGCTGCAGGTGCTGGATTCCCTTGAAGGGAGGGAGGCAGGAGAGAGAAGCCCTGCCACAGCCACAGCACTTAGCCATTCTTACTATTCACTCACCACTCCTATTCCCTTCCTCACTTAACTACTTCTCTGATGGAGCTCTGAAGTAATATCTCATCTCTCTCTCAGCATATACAACATTGCTTGGTGGCAATTTTGTGGTGGGGAGGAGATACTTTTTGGACCATGGGTTATTGAAATCATATATACCTGACCACACAGAAACTGGCAAAGATAACGCAAAAAGGTAATGGGATGTCTTGGAAATGTGAGAATACCATTGGTACCCATTACCACATGTAGTGATCTTGCCAATTTGCTAAAAGGAAATAAGCACAAAATAAAATGGTGGGTCTCTGAGAAAACCAGCTGTCACATATCCCTAATGTCCCATGAAAATAGATATTTTCCTCAAACCTGAGAAAGCAGCCAAAATACAGTTGCTTTCCAAACACTGT
The DNA here is from genome assembly GCA_948472985.1 of Iguana delicatissima. Taxonomy (NCBI): domain Eukaryota; kingdom Metazoa; phylum Chordata; class Lepidosauria; order Squamata; family Iguanidae; genus Iguana; species Iguana delicatissima. The sequence continues at coordinate 887,754 of CAOKZL010000157.1, read as the reverse complement.
AAACATTTTCAAGAAAGTGGCCACTATTGCTCTCCTCTGTTCCCAAGTGGTCCTAGCAGTGAAAGAGCTAAACTGTGTCAGAGCTAAACTATGTCACTATGTAAGCATCCAGTACATGAACTCAATGGACTGGTGTGTAGCAAAATCCTTCCTGACCCAGAGAAAGGGATGCAGGGAGGAATCTCATGGGTGGGATGGACCTTCATAACCCCCAAAGTCTACCCCATGTTCCTCAGTGTCTTGACAATAAAACCAAACCCCACAACCTGGCCTCTCCCCTGATGTCAGAAGCAAAGACATTCCATATCCAAAGTCAGCATGTAAATTCTGCACAGAAAATAGGCTGAAATTTCCAGGGTGTTTGCCTATTATCAGTGCCTGTGGTAATAGTTTTGGATTTCAAGAAGAAAAGAAGAAGAAGAAAGAAATGAAGAGAGAGATCTAAGTCAGGAATGAGTTATCAAGAAACAATTGAAAAATGTTATCATTCTTTTCAAACCTATAAGAGCTCTTAGAAAAACGATGATTGCTTTCTTAAAAAGAGAGTGTGCTCTTTCAATGCAATTGAATGAGACTAGAAGATTAGTTTTCCCTGAATTAGCAATGTTTCTGCTGACCTTACTGGGGAGACATCATCCTTAGCTGAAGGAATTATTTCATTCTGCTTTTTGTTATAGTTTCTTCTGGGTAGCTAGGAGGAGAAGCTTGAAGAAACCTTTTCTAAGGTGGGATTTGCCTCCCTTCTTCTTTTGACTCCTACAGTGATAGCGCAAGATCAGATTTTTGGCCCAGGTTGCCATGCATCCTTCTTTGCCAGGACAAGTCCTCTTTTTCAGAGCTAAAATTTCTGTCCAGTCAGATCTTCACAATGTCTGGGTTTTCTTACAAGGTCTGGACTGGTGGAAGTGTGTGATCAGATGGTAGAGCTGTGAGGAGTGGGAGAAAGAGAGCCACTGACCCTTTCCTCTTTCACCGCCCCACTGTGTCCCCACCATTTCCCCCCACCTTAATTATCTGGCTCCTCTAAGTGAGACCTTTCAGGATCTCCCCCACTGAAATCACTCTACAACCACACTCACTTCAAAAACTGGAAAAAAAAACACTTTTTTCTCCCTCTTCAATCTTTCCATGCTTTTGCTTGCTTGTAAATGGCTTCTCAAAAAACACAGGAAACAGGGGAGAGATAGGGGAAAGGAGGACATGCATCTCTAATTGAGTCATCAACATAGGGTTCCCTGACAGCTGATTGAGAAAAGACTGGGAGAGGTGAGACTACCAAGGGCAGCAAGTTGGTCACTAAAAATAAAGGCATAAAGAGTTAAGTTGAGTCTTTCTATCATTCATTGCCCAGTCGAGTCCAAGTCAAGTCACTGAAGTGACCTGAGTCTGACCCAAGTCTACATTGCTGGGCAAAAGACATTCAAAATGAGTTCATCGTGCCTCCTTCTGTGCAATACTAACAGTGTTAGATATGATGCCACTGCTGTTTTCTCTGAGAGGTCTTCTGTCAATGCCACCCCCACTACCACTGCTGCTTAGTAGCTGCTTGGAACGTGAGTCTTGCTCTTAAGCAAAATAGCCTGCCTGTCATGGGAGATCCTTCCAGGAGCTCTGCTGCCATCTGCACAGCCTCTTGCCTCTCAGAAGCACCCCACCCCACCACTGCAGAAACCTAGTTGTTGTTGTTGTTGTTGTTGTTGTTGTTGTTGTTGTTGTTGTTGTTATTATTTCTATCCCGCCTCTCCCCACGGATCAAGGCGGCGAACAACGGATTGAGGCGGCGAACAACAATACATTAATTACATTAAAAACATTAAAAAACATACCCAATCCTCCCCACCCACCAACCTACCTAAAACCAACCCCCTAAAAACACACAACAATTAACAATTGTGTCATTGGTTGTAAAGTCAGCTTGCAATAGTTAAAACAAACATAGCTAAACCTTAACAATATGCAAAACGGAAAAACGTAATTAAACTTTGATATAAAATTAAAACTGTTCAAAACATATACCATTAAAAGGGAAAAGAGGAAACAGAAAAATCCAGCACATAGATGCCTTTTCCCCTTGAACAATTGGCCGACTTGGTTGCAGAATGACAGGAAAGAAGGTGGCAGTCTAACTGCTCTGGAAAGAAGAGATCCATGACTTGAACACCGGGTGAAGAGATCCATGACTTGAACACCGGAAGCCAGGTCAAGAGCATCTGGGTAAGAATTAAGGGAGCGAGAAACAATAGGGATATTAGAGTGGGGGTTTACTACAGACCTCCAAGCCAGACTGAGGACCTCGATGGCGCTTTCATAGACCAAATGACTGCACATTCAAAAAGGAAAGATACAGTAATAATGAGAGATTTCAACTACCCAGATATATGTTGGCAGTCAAACTCTGCAAAGACGGCAAGGTCCAGCAAGTTTCTTGCTTGTCTTGCAGACAATTTCATGGTCCAGAAGGTGGAAGAGGCGACAAGGGGATCAAATATTCTGGATCTGATCCTGACCAACAGGGAAGACCTTGTTAATGACGTAGAACTGGTTGGATCTTTAGGAGAGAGTGACCATGCCCTATTAGAATTTGGCATTCAGTGGGGAAGAGAAGGCAAGTGTAGCCAGGCATTCGTCTTAGATTTTAAAAAAGCAGACTTCTATAAACTGAAGGAGCTGCTGGCTGAAATCCCGTGGTCAAGAATAGTTAATGAGAAAGGAGTTCAGGATGCATGGGAGTTCTTTAAAAGGGAGATACTGAAGGCACAGGCTAAAACTGTGCCATTAAGGAGGAAAAATGGAAGGCATCTGAAGAAACCAGAATGGTTGACTAAAGAACTCTCAGCTGAGCTAAGTGTTAAGAAAAACATGTACAGGAAATGGAAGAAGGGGAAATCACCAAAGAAGATTATAAGCTAGTAGCCAGGAGATGTAGGGAGAAGGTCAGAAAGGCTAAAGCACAGAACGAACTTAGGCTGGCCAGAGACATTAAAAACAATAAAAAGGCCTTTTTTAAATACGTCCGCAGCAAAAGGAAAAAGAAGGAGACGATAGGGTCACTGCGCAGGGAAGATGGTGAATTAATTACAGGAGGAAGAGAAAAGGCAGAACTCCTCAACACCTTCTTCGCCTCAGTTTTTTCCCAAAAGGATAAAAACACTCAGCCTGGAAGTTGGGGAGCAGGTGAGGAAGTGGGGGAAATGCAGCACAGAATAGGTAGAGAGGTAGTACAGGAATACCTGGCCACACTGGATGAATTCAAGTCTCCAGGGCCAGATGAATTGCATCCTAGGATTTTAAAAGAACTAGCAGAGGTCATTGCGGAACCTCTTGCTATAATCTTTGAAAACTCTTGGCAGACAGGAGAAGTTCCGGCAGACTGGAGGAGGGTAAATGTTGTCCCCATCTTCAAGAAGGGAAAAAAGAGGACCCAAATAATTATCGCCCAGTCAGCCTGACATCAGTACCTGGAAAGATCCTGGAGCAGATCATCAAACAGTCAGTTTCTAATCACTTAGAAAACAATGCCGTAATTACGAAAAGTCAACATGGATTTCTCAAAAATAAGTCATGCCAGACTAATCTTGTCTCTTTTTATGATACAGTTACTTGCTTGATAGATGAAGGGAATGCTGTGGACATAGTATATCTTGATTTCAGTAATGTCTTTGACAAAGTTCCCCATGACATTCTTGCAAAGAAGCTAGTAAGATGTGGGCTGGACAGGGTTACTGTCAGATGGATTTGTAACTGGTTGACTGACCGTACCCAAAGGGTGGTCACCAATGGCAGATTCTCATCCTGGAGAGAAGTGACTAGCGGCGTGCCACAGGGTTCTGTCCTGGGCCCGGTGCTGTTCAATATCTTCATTAATGACTTGGATGAAGGAATAGAGGGCACGCTGATCAATTTGCAGATGACACCAAATTGGGAGGGGTTGCTAATACGCCAGAGGACAGGATCAAAATTCAAAAGGACCTGGACAGATTGGAGAGCTGGGCCAAGGCTAACAAAATGAATTTCAACAGAGAGAAATGTAAGGTCCTACACTTAGGCAGGAAAAATGGCATGCAGAAATATAGGATGGGGGACACGTGGCTGGCTAACAGTACACGTGAAAGGGATCTAGGAGTCTTCATAGACCACAAGCTGAACATGAGTCAGCAGTGTGATGTGGCAGCCAAGAAAACCAACGCAATTCTTTATTGCATCAAAAGTATGGTGTCTAGATCGAGGGAGGTATTGGTACCACTTTATTCTGCTTTGGTTAGACCTCATCTGGAATACTGTGTCTAGTTCTGGGCACCCCAATTCAAGAAGGATATGGATAAGTTGGAGCAGGTCCAGAGGAGGGCAACCAAAATGGTGAGGGGGCTGGAAGCCATGCCCTATGAGGACAGACTTAGAGAGCTGGGTATGTTTAGTCTGCAGAAGAGAAGGCTGAGAGGGGACATGATAGCCATGTTTAAATATTTGAAGGGATGTCATGTCGAGGAGGGAATGGGCTTGTTTTCTCCTGCTCTTGAGACCAGAACAAGGAGCAATGGATACAAGCTGCAGGAGGGGAGATTCCACCTGAACCTCAGGAAGAATTTCTTGACGGTCAGGGCTGTCCAGCAGTGGAATGTGCTGCCACGGAGTGTGGTGGAGTCTCCTTCGTTGGAGGTTTTTAAGCGGAGGCTGGATGGCCACTTGTCGGGAGTGCTTTGAGGGTTTTCCTGCTTGGCAGGGGGTTGGACTGGATGGCCCGTGTGGTCTCTTCCAACTCTACTTTTCTATGATTCTATGATTCCCAATCCTGGCAGCAGCCAGGCCCTCTCCCATGTTCACACCTCATGTACTTGTGAGGGTGGTGGGAGAGCGGTGTAGCCAGAAGATCTCAAAACACAGGAAGGTTTGTATGGGAGAAAATCGTCCTTTGCATAACTTGCCCCTGAGCATGTAGAGCTTTATAAGTCATCACCAGTACATTGAATTGTGCCCAGAAATGGGCTGGCAGGCAGTGAAGCTGTTGCAAGAAGGGAGCTGTGTGTTCTCCAATAGCTCTTTTGGGACTCTTTGAATGAGTGAGCTGGCAGTCGCTTCAAAATCATGTCATTCAGGTGGGGTATTGATGTCCTTGTACTTAGGCCTTATTGGGAGCCAGGTCCTGGTATGATTTTGAAGTTCCAAGAACAATCAACAAAACAAGGGGGTGGTAAAAAAGAGAGGGGGATGGTATTAATGCAACCCACAACTCCTTCTGAGACTCTTTGATCCACACTGTCTGTCACTGCTAAAGGATTACCCATGATTAGTAAGATCAAAATGGCAGAGGCCAATGAGGAGAGGTATTTCTCACTGGGGCTGAAGTGAGTGTTCTCAGTGTCCCCTTCAACACCATTATCTATCTGTCTAAAAAGAAAATAGGGAGAGAAATTTCCAATTCCCATGTTGAAGTCTTTTAATGTTGAAGATGTGGACTAGTAATCTACCCATGTGTGGGACTTAGAAATGTAAACTATTTAGATATACTTAAAAATGGATTATATACATTTACAGAGACTGAAATTAAAAATGAATTCTAGCTTTGAAGACTGTACATAATCTCCAGGATCAGACACAGCATGAAAAACATCAGTATGAAAGTAAAAGAGGCAGAATTCTTTGATTTCACATCCTTCTTGTAGACTTCAGAGTGGAATATGGTTGACCACTACAGGAAACAAGTTAATGCACTATCCAGCTCTTTGATCTATTCCAGTGATGCTCTTCATAGTTTGGAAACATTAGCTGAATAGTTCTAAACTTGGATAAAATATTGGGGAATAGTTTCAAACTGATACCTTGAAGTCTATTTTTTTTCTTGTGGCATTTTTTTCCCCCTTGAAGATCTCCTTTCCCCAGTGGTGTTTTCTAGACATAAATCATCCCAAGCCCATGTGAGTCTTGCTAAATTCAGTGTGAGCTGAGAAGAGTGAGCAGTAGAGAGGTGAGAAACATATATTTTTTCAACTTCCCAGAGCACTCCAATTTAATTACTGAGGTCACCATGTTTGTATCTGCTTCTCCTACTTCCCTAGAGATTCCAGGGGATAGTAGTGAGATAACAGCCCAGCATTGTTTTCTCACACAGGCATGCACAGAACCACATCCCACTAAACTCAGGGCAATTTACCTATGAGTGGACATGTAGAGGAGTGCATTATTACAAAGGCTATCAGTATTGCTAATGTCATTCAGAGCTGGACTTGGAGAAACAGATGGCTACATTTCTTTCACTGTACAGATATTTCACATTGTTCAGAAGTGATTTCAAACCAGCAAGCCAATGGAAATTTAAAAAAAAGCTGTGGTGCTGCATGAGAGCTGGATAACAATGCAGGAAGCACTGAAGTGTTGTCCAAATAAGACCTTTGTATGCACTGAACTGGTGTTCATTCCACTGGTGTTAACTCTGTTCCAGGTGCAATGGATAGCTGCTGTTGACTCATGTGGAATTGGCCAGTCATTCCTTATTCATCACAAGTATCGCAAGTCAGGAGACCTGCTCATAGCCAGCATTCTGTCTCAGATTTATGTATCTTCTAATGAGATATCATTCAGGCAACATCCCTCTGAGGAATCAGGAACAGATCTGATGTATGAATTTGATTTTCTCTAGTTATTTCATGCACCTCTTCAGATATAATAGAAATGTAAGGGAGATTAGAAATCTGGTAAAATGTCCATAGTTTGTATGCTAAAACTGGGTTTAATTAATGATGGAAAGAATACTTGAAAATTTATTTTAAAAAATGGTCAAAAATGTGCTTGCTTCCCATTTGAGACTTCTGCTATGTAAAATTCACATATGGTTGTTTGACAAAGAAAAAAAGTATTTTCTATAAAGAACATAAATATACACTTTTCTGCACATAAAATGTGGTTTTCTGCACAAAAATGCCATGTGAAAATTTTGCATAAAATAAGTCCTGAACTGTGAAATTCTTCACACTGTTATTGTAGACCTTCTTGCAGAGGGGAAAAATACTCAAATTACTTTTTGCTACCTTTAAGAAGAAAATTAAAAAAAAATCCCAGGTTTTTAATATCGAATGCATGCACGCATACCAAGATTCTGATTCACACCTTCTGAATCCATCCCATTTGGAGTATGCATCAATGGGTTTTTTGCACTTTCCTAGTCAGATAACTAGAATACGTTTCTGTGAAATGCAGGTAGAAAATTTATATTAACCAAAAATGCTATATTCTAAAGCAGATTCATTGTGTACTGCAGAGTTATCACTCACAACTACCAGCACATTCTGGCCTTGATATTTGCCATAAAGGAGATCAACGAAAACTCCCTGATCTTACCCAACATCACCCTGGGCTTCTTTCTTTCTAATAGCAATTTTGTTGCCCGTTGGACATACCTTGCATCAATGGAACTTCTTTCAACTTGGGGCAAATTTGTTCCTAACTACAAATGCAACACCAAGAGCAACCCAGTAGCAGTCATTGGGGGACCTAATTCTGATATTGCTCTTTTTATGGCAAAACTCTTGTGTGTCTACAAGATGCCACAGGTAAAATCAGCCCACAGAACAGAAGTGTTTAAACAACAAATCTAGAGATTTAATCTTGTACATATTTTTCCAGTCTTTTGAGCAGTCTAACATTGTTATTTGAATATAAATGTAGGCATTCACGTGCCTTTCTTTCTTTCTTTCTTTCTTTCTTTCTTTCTTTCTTTCTTTCTTTCTTTCTTTGGATAACATTTCTGGTGTGAGCAAAATAAGTTTTTCAGGTGTGAACCAAATAACGACAATTTTGCACTGAGATGATTAATACTGTGACATGCAGTGGTGACTGGTGGTTTCCAAGCCAGTGAAGCAGTTAATCTGATCAAGTTTTAATCTGAAAAGATCAAGAGTTGGAGTGAATTCAACGCCCCATTGACATGGAAACTATCAGGCACCATAAGCTCCTGTCTCACAGTTTCATTTCAGAGTGCATTTTTCCATTAGGGTCACTTGTATTTTTTCTCTGTGCTTTGCTGATCTGCAGCTCAGAAACATAGAAAGCATACAGCTTGAAAAGCTGGGTAGCAGAAAGGCTATTGGGGTGTCCTTTCAGTAGCCAATGTGATTGGGCAATAAAAGCAAGCTTTTAATGCCTCATTGTTTCACCTTATTGTTTAGTACATCTTCCTTCTAGCTTCCTAGACATAGCATTCTCCTCTCTCTTCTTTTGAGCTACTATTTATTTGGGTCCTGGTGTCAAGATAGAGAAGCCACATATTAAAATAGTTCCTATCTAGATTATGCCTCAGTGTGTTTGCCTACATCCAATCCAGCATAGTACCCAGATGGTGGCTGAAGATCTTCATGGCATCCTTGACACCAGTTAAAAGTAATATATATAGGTAGATGTTATCTGTCTATTGCAGCGGTTCTCAACCTGTGGGTCCCCAGATGTTTTTGGACTTCAGCTCCCAGAAGCCCCAGCCACTATGGTCAATGCTCAGGGCTTCTGGGAGCTGAAGTCCAAAAACATCTGGGGACCCACAGGTTGAGAACCAGTGGTCTAGTGGGAGCATCCCCCACGAAAACACTTGATTAGTTCTTCCACCAGTTTCATGTAGATTAGGAATGGGCAAACTACAGCATCATACCTTACATGAGCAGCTGATCAAAACCCAAATCTATACATGAGATGAGACAGAAATTTATAGGATCTCACACCTCGGGTTCCACTAGATCCTATAAAGATGCATCAAATCCTGAACCCTTACAAGGATCCTTACAGAATGTAGTGGAACCTGAGCAGTCGAGTTCCGTAAAGATCTATCTCATCCCGTGGATTTTTTTTTTTAAATATTTATATGAAATCATCACTGGAGGATAAAAGGGGCAATGGTATCAAGATGCTGATGATTCCCACCTCTATCTTTTCCTCTACTATTAATCAAGTGAGGGGGTAGAGACACTGAACCACTTTATGGATCAAGCCCAACAAGATGGAAATCTTTTGAGTGTTCAGGAATTCCTTTTGTGTGGCCTGTCCTAAATAGAATTATTCACTCACCCTGGACTTCCCACTCTCTGGAGTTACTTGCTCCCTTTGAAAGGATGGCTGTATAGCATGAAATTCTGCCACTATCCTCTGAGGCTTATCTAGCTTTACTACTTTTTAGTACTTTTGGCTGGTTTATCAGTTATGAACATTCTTTGGCAAGGATAGCCTGGGCACAGTATTTGCCCTGCAGAAAATTTATCTAACAAAGAATGTGAATACCACAGTTATAACTGACATAGGCCAGTTCCTCACTAGACTGTTATAGAGCTATTATTCCACTCCTCTCCTTAAACTGCAAACCCCAGGATTCCATAGAATGTTGACAGTGGAATAATAGCACTATAACAGTCTAATGCAGAGATGGCCATAGTCTGGCAGACCTCCAGTAACTGTTTAAGGTGCTGAGTCTTACAAAGTCCTATCAAGCCCAATGATATTTCTTTCAGTCTCTGAGTATGAAAACACTCCAGTTGTTTAGAGAGACTTTTCAATATTTTTTTCTTGGGATCATCTGCATTTGATTATTTGCTTTGCTCCATTGTTTTGTCTTGCTTTTTGTTGCTTTTGATTACCCTTTTGAGTATTTTATTATTGTAATTCTATGTTGCTGTTTTAACTTACTGGTATACTGCCTGCTCAAAAGTCATTTCATTCATTCAATAAAATTAAATTAATAAGTGATTTTAATTTGTTAAGGTTTTTTACCTCTTTATCTTTCACTCTTAAGCTCACATACGGCTCTGCTCCATTAATGGATAACCAAAATGAGGCCATTTTCTTCCACTACATGCTCCCAAATGGGAACCTTCAATATATGGGGATTCTTCATTTAATGTTGCATTTCCAATGGACATGGAGTGGAGTGATTTATGTAGAGGATGAGATGGGAGAAAGATTTGTACAGAAAGTGCTCCCCATGTTTGTACAGAGAGGCATCTGCTTTGACTTCACAGAAAAATTAATCCGAATAACTGCTTTCAGTGAGTCAGAAAAAATGGTGGAGGCACTTGTTCAAATATCATTCCTTCTCATGAGAAGCACTGTCAATGCAGTAGTCGTACATGGAGAAATTCAGACAATTCTAACTTTGGGAATTTTGATGGAAATCCCAGTTTTTCATGATTTACCAAGAACAAGTAAAGTCTGGATTATGACAGCCCAGATGGATTTTGCATTGCTCCCAGATCAAAGAGATTGGGACCTGAGCTTCATCAGTGGTGCTTTATCTATTTCAGTTCACCCAAAGAAGGTTTCAGGATTCCATGAATTTCTGCAAAAGAGAAAACCAGGTACCGACCAAGACGATGGCTTTATCAAGGACTTCTGGCAACAGGCATTTATGTGTTCATTCTCCAGGTCCAATTTAGAGGAGCACTCTGAAGACATCTGCACTGAAGAGGACACACTGGAGGGTCTTCCTGAGTCTGTTTTTGAAATGAGCATGACCAGCCATAGCTATGGCATCTACAATGCTGTCCATACTGTAGCACATGCTTTGCATGACATGCATTCATCCAGGTTCAGACATAGAAAAACTAGAAAGAGAGATCTTCCAAAAATGCAGCCATGGCAGGTAATATTCAGAGCACACTATTACAGAAGATTTCAGCATATTTGTATGTACAAAACCCAGAATGTCTAGAGTGCATTTTCTTCTGGAAAAGGTAGAATTCTGGTGTCTAGGCAGTAGGATTGATACAGCCTCATTTTACAGTGGCTTCACTGCAGCTTCTGTTCACATTAAAGCCATAATGGACTTGATTTATTTGGTAAGATCTGATTGCTTTTCCTTAGTCTTCCAATTCATGTATACTTAGTGTATTTATACAAATTTCAGTAAGATCATATGATGTGATTCAATCACCTCCATTTCTTTTTTACCACATCATTTGGTCAGTTTCCCTCAAGTTGAACATTATTTTTCTTTCAGGAGAAGACTGAGGCAAAAAAGGTGTTCAGTGGTTCTGCCTTTTCTCTGTCCCCTGTTAGCATTTCTCCAACATCTCCCCCTTTTTCCATTTCGCATACACTCATTTTTAAATCTTAACTCAGTTGAAAGCTCTTTAGACATCCATCCTGGATTCTTTAGACACCTCTCATTTTCCCTCCTCGTTAAGATTATCAGAAATTGTGTCTTCAATATCTCAATGATAAAAAACTCCATCCATCATGTACTCTCATTTCTTTTAGTATTCATGACCATGGGATCACACTCAGTATTGTTCTAACTTTACTGAAATCAGCTTTCTTAAAGTCTGGAATGTGTATGTATGAATAACCTCTGCTTCTCCTTTCTGCTGTATAATAAAGCGCATGAGAACTTGCTCACTTCCACTTAAGGATTCCACCACTTTCACTCAATTAACCCAGCTATCATTGTTGGTTAGGATCAGATCTAAAATAGCTGATCTCCTTGTTGCCTCTTCCACCTTTTTGACAATGAACTTGCCTGCAAGGCAAGTGAGGAATTTGTTGGACCTTATACTGGCAGCGTTTGACTTCCAACAAATACCAGGATAGTTGAAATCTTCCTTTACTATTACATCTCTCCTCTCTGAATGTTTTGTTATCTCTTCCGGGAAGACATCATCTAGGTCCACAGTCTGGCTTTTGGGTCTATAGTAGACCACCACAATAACAATAGCAATAGCAATAGCATTTATTTCTATACCGCCTATCAACTAGTGTTATCTAAGCGGTTTACAATGTATTTTAGCTAATTGCCCCCAACAAGCTGGGTACTCATTTTACCGACCTGTGAAAGGATGGAAGGCTGAGTCAACCCCAGATGCATTCGACCCGGTTTCCAGAGTTTAAATCATGTACATCTTCATAAATGTAAACATTCTTGACATACAGTGTGACGACTCCTCTTTTCCTGTGTGCTCTTTTCTCTCTGAAATAGGTTACAGCGAGCATATTTTATTTCTTTTCCATAGCTGCTATCTACAGAAAACTGCAAGACCAACAAACAGCTGTTTTTGTCTTAGTGCTAATGCTACTTCACCTAATAGTATTACTAAATGCTGAATTATTAGTACCATTAATAAAACACATAACCTCTAAAAGGTTGATTTTCTCAACTGTGAAAGAATATTTTCCTTGAGTCCTAAATTTGTATAATGGGCATAATTTTTAACTGTGTTTCCCACTCTCATTTTAGCTGCACCACTTCCTAAAAAAGGTTTCATTTAACAACACTGCTGGCGAAAAGGTTTCCTTTAACAAAAATGGGGAATTAGTAGGTGGCTTTGATATCATCAATTGGGTCACATTCCCCAATGAGTCTGTTCGTCGAGTGAAAGTTGGAAGAGTAGAGCCACAGTCTCTTCCAACCGTTGGGTTCACCATTCAGGAAGATTCCATTGTATGGCCCAGAAGGTTCAATCAGGTAGGATGTGGGCAAATTCCTTGGTGTATATAGGCATCTTTCAGTCTTTCACTGCAGAAAATTGGGCCTCTATGAAACAGTGAACCTGTGTCTTAAGTATAACCCCACCTAGCACAGGCTGTATCCCTATTTCCTTATCTGCCTTTCAACTGACCATGAGCACCTCTGTCTCATCTGGATTGAACTTCCATTGCTTTGCCTTCATCCAGTCTATTTTTGATGCCAGAAAGTGGTTTTGAACTGAAACAGTCAGAAAGCTGCATATATTTTCTGCATCTTCAAATATTTTCCTTTACTTTTGGGTAGGCACAACCTCTTTCTCTGTGTAATGACAATTGTTACACAGGTTATAGTAGACGAAAGAAGGAAGGAAAGCCCTTTTGCTGCTATGATTGTACTCCATGTCCAGAAGGGAAGATTTCAAACCAGAAGGGTAAGAATGGTCATAGTATACTGCTTAAAGTCAATATAAGATATGATTCACATTATGTCCATGAAGGCATTTTAGACACAGGAGTTTTCCAGTATTTGATTCAGTGATAAGAGTGGCTGTCACCATCTTAAATAATGACTTATTTCTGCATATTATGTGGCTAGCACTTTGGTTGACTGAAATAGGAAAACAAACCCAACATAGAATGTGTCCAGAGGAGGGTGACCAAAATGGTGAAGGGTCTGGAAGCCATGCCCTATGAAGAACACCTTAGGGAGTTGGGCATGTGTAGTCTGCAGAAGAGAAGGTTAAGAGGGGACATGATAGCCATGTTTAAATATCTGAAGGGATGTCATGCTGAGGAGGGAGCAGGCTTGTTCTCTACCACTCCAGAGACTAGGACAAGGAGCAATGGATTCAAGCTGCAGAAAAGGAGATTCCATCTGAACCTCAGGAAGAACTTCCTGACAGTCAGAGCTGCCCAGGAGTGGAATATGTGTGATACGAGTCTCCTTCTTTGGAGGTTTTTAAGGAGAGGCTGGATGGCCATCTGTTGGGAATGCTTTAATGGGTGTTCCTGCATAGCAGAGGGTTGGACTCAATGGCCCCTGGGGTCTCGTCCAGCTCTATGATTCTATGATTCTATAGAGACAAATACGAGAACTATGAAAAATATGCAGTAGTGAAAACTCACTGGTTGTGATTTGCAAAGAGATAAGACCAGTATTTACTATAGTATTACATGCATATCTTGGAATATGCCATATAACACCACACATATAGAAGCATGAGGCAGAGAATATTTTATAATGAACTGTGTTTATGTGTGTGTACCATCAAGTCACCTGTTGACTTATGGTGACCCATCATTTTCATAGGATTTTCTCAGAGCTGGTTTGCCATCACCATCCTCTGCACCTCGTTTCCTTGGCAGTCCCCCATCCAAGTACTAAGCAGGCCTGATCCTGCTTAGCTTCCAAGATCAGATGGGATCTGATGCTTTCAGGATATTTAGACAGAACCACTGTGAATAAGCAATGGAAGTTTAGTGGAAGCACAGCTGGCATCTAGATAACAAACCATTTCCTATGAAATTTCTAAGAGATAGCAATGTTCATAGAATCATAGAATCATAGAGTTGGAAGAGACCCCAGGGACCATCAAGTCCAACCTCCTGCTACACAGGAACACCCATCAAAGCATTCTCAACAGATGGCCATCCAGCCTCTCCTTAAAAACCTTCAAAGAAGGAGATTCATATCACACCCCAAGGCAGCATATTCCACTGCCAGAAAAGCTCTGACCATCAGGAAGTTCTTCCTGAGGTTCAAGTAGAATCTCCTTTCCTGCAGCTTGAATCCATTGCTTCTTGTCCTAGTCTCTGGAGCGGTAGAGAATAAGCCCACTCCCTCCTCAACATGAGATCTCTTCAAATATTTAAACATGGTTATCATGTCCCCTCTTAACCTTCTCTTCTGCAGACTTAACATACCCAGCTCCCTAAGCGGTTCTTCATAGGGCAAGGCTTCCAGACCCTTCACCATTTTGGTTGCCCTCCTCTGGACACATTCCAGCTTGTCAACATCCTTCTTGAATTGAGGTGCCCAGAACTGGACACAGTATTCCAAATGAGGCCTAACCAAAGCAGAATAGAGTGGTACCATTACCTCCCTCAATCTAGACACCATACTCCTATTGATGCAACCAAGAATGTTCCTCTGTTTCAGGCAGAGACAGGAAAGATAGTAGAAAGGGACCAATGCCTTTTGTTAATTTTAATAAGGTAAAAAAATAATAATTCTATTTTATTTATAGGAGAGAGAACTGTTTGGTTTATCCTAAATTGCCACTTAACATTTAAATTAATTGCCTACATTAAAAGCTTTGCCAGAACAAAGGTGTAAAATGCCAAACGTGATTTTACTCTCCACTCCCATACCTATTTTGAATTTGAGATATAATTGAACAGCTGCATGAATTTTAAAATCCCATTTCTCACCTACCCTACCAAAAACTCTTCTCTTTTTTTTTTCTTTTCTCCATCTCTAATCATCTCCCTTAAACCCTTTCTTTCTTTAGCTTGCTGATTTCCTCATGGATCTTAAGCAAAAGTTTTAGAGTAAGATGTTGAAAATTCATGTTCCTCAGCAGAAAATAAACTCTGTGTCATGTTGAATGTAGAACACAGGAAGACCACCTGGATGCAAACACAGGCACCCTTTTTCAAGCTCTTTGATTCCTATGTGTGCTTTCTTAACTGAATCTGTAGTATTTTTAAATACCCTAGGTGAAGCCGGCTATACTTGCAGACTTCCAACTGCACTGAAATCCTCTTTAAGATGCTTTCCTGGGAGGAAGCATTTATTAACTGGTTATTAATCTTGAATTTCCCCATTTCCTCCAGTGAGCCCAAGGTGGCATGGGTGGCTCTCTTTCTATTCACTTTCTCCTGAAAAACATCATGTGAAGTAGGTAGACCGAGCTGACAGATTACAAGTGGCCCAGGGTAACTCAACAGATTTTGTGGTTCTATGATTCCTATAGCTATTTGTTATTTATTAAACCACACTGTGGTGAAATTAATTTTTAGACTTACATGTATGTGTGTTCTTTTAACCGGATCTATAGTATTTTTAATACCCTAGATCAAGTGGGTCATATTTGCAGTTACCACTGCACTGAAATCTTCCTTAAGAAGCTTAATTGAGGGAATGAACTTACTTACTTATTATTTATCTTGACTTCTCACTTCTTCAATAAGCCCAAGGTTACATAGATGGGTCTCTTTCAACCCACTTGTTCCTCAAAACCACCCCATGATCTAGGTTGATCAAGCTGAGAGACAGCAAGTGGCCCAAGGTAACTCAGCAGGTTTTGTGGCTCTGTGGAGACTCGAACCTAGACCTACCAAGTCCCTGTTCAAGACTCTAACCACATTGTTAGTTTCCATCAGACAAACACATTTCCCAAAACTAAATTCCTAGACACCCGTTTGAATAAATCAGGTCTCAGTTGCTTCTTCTTCTTTCACAGAAATTAGACAGGTTAATTAAAAGTCAACATACCGTTATAGTTTCATACAAACAGTCTCAGTGAATATTAATCACAGATGGAGTAAAACTGAAAATATTTTTACACAGGTAGAACTGAATTTTAATGTCCCAGGATTTCTGCATAGATGTCTTCTTGAGACTATGACCTAAATTAAATTGTTCCTTCACCTAGGGTGGACCTATTCAACCATGGGAACCTACTTAAGTGTTAATTTAACATTCAGAATGTCTTAAAATTTTATTTATAAATATTAAGAATAAATTTTCGAATGACCATTCAGAAAATTGATGCAATGCATTTTGATTTAACAATTGTAATTAGGCCAAATAATGTACTGTGAAATAAATGAGAACATTGATTCAAGTTGTGTTCTTAAGATTTTCTTTCTATTTCTTTAGCTACCTAACTTCTTATTTTTCCCCTTCTCTTTCCCCCTCCCCCTCCCTAACCTTCGTTCCTTCCTTCCTTCTCTTTCTTTCTCTTTACTTCACATGAAACATGTTTTCTGTGGCTTTTTGGAGTCTTTCACATGCTACAGATATAAAGAAATGCCTATTTTCAGGAAGAAGCCACACATTTTAACTTTGAAAGGGGGGAACAGAGAAGCATACTGAGCCGTTATTTAAATGTAAGAAATAAATATAAATAAGTAATTGCTGAGCCACCTCCGCGAGGCATCAAATACATCGTGCGCTCTCCTCCCAATCATCCTCATTGAAATGCCCCTTAGGGCAGTGGGTCAACAGAGAGCTCTTCTCTCAAACCACCTTCTCCAATCCAGTCCAAAAGAAATTTAAATGCCATTTCCGCACTAGACTGTTATAGCACTATTATTCCACTTTCAACATGCTAGGGAATCCAGGGGTTTGCAGTTTAAGGAGGGGCCTTTGAGACCCCTCCCTAAACTGCAAACCTCAGGGTTCCATAGGATGTTGAAAGTGGAATAATAGTACTATAACAATCTTGTGCACAAATGGCTAGAGCTGGGATTTAATGAAGGCATTCATGGGTTGGATGCAAAGAAGTAACAGCTTACATTTGGACCAGAGGTGCTTCACCCTGGCCCGAAGCAACTCTCTGTGATTCCTTTGCAAACTTGCATTTCTCCTACATCCATTGTCAATATTCCATCTAACAGACATTTGAGTGTGAAAATGTTGACTTCATTGGCCTCGTTATAGTCTTTCAAACTGTGTTCTTATTGCAACAATTGACTTTATATAAGCCTGACATATATATCAATGTGTTTTCTCCTCAGACATGGATGACTGCTTTCAATGTCCAGAAGATCATTACCCAAACAAGATTAGGGATTTGTGTATTCCCAAATATGTAACTTTCCTTACTTTCGAAGAAGCTCTGGGAACAAGTTTGGCCATCTCTGCTCTTTTTCTTTTTTGTGTTACTGCTCTAGTGCTTGGGATCTTCATAAAACACTGGGACACTCCCATTGTCAAAGCCAATAATCGGAACCTCACCTGCACTCTCCTCCTCTCCCTCCTCCTCTCCTTTCTTTGTGCTTTGCTCTTCATTGGTAAGCCTCAGAAGATGACCTGCCTCTTTCGTCAGACAGCTTTTGGCATCATCTTCTCTGTGGCAATTTCTTCTGTGTTGGCAAAAACCACCATTGTCATTCTTGCTTTCCTAGCCACCAAGCCTGAGTCCAGCTTAAGGAAATGGGTGGGGAAAAGATTGGCTGCCTACATTGTTCTTTCCTGCTTGTTTATTCAAGTTACAGTTTGCACAGTGTGGCTGACCACCTCTCCCCCATTTCCAGATCTTGATATGAACTCAATGGCTGAAGAAATCATTCTGGAATGTAATGAAGGGTCAGTCATCATGTTTTACTTCATTCTGGGTTTCATGGGCTTCCTGTCTATATGCAGTTTCACTGTGGCTTTCTTTGCCAGGAAGTTACCTGACAGTTTCAATGAAGCCAAGTTTATTACCTTTAGCATGTTGGTTTTCTGCAGTGTATGGCTGTCCTTTGTTCCAACGTATTTGAGCACTAAGGGGAAATACATGGTAGCTGTGGAGATCTTCTCAATCTTGGCTTCCAGTGCTGGGTTACTGGGTTTTATATTTTTCCCCAAATGCTATATCATTGTTCTGAGGCCAGATATGAACAAGAAGGAACAATTAATGAAACAAAAACTTTAAAAAGAATTCTGTTTGTTTGTCATCTCTTGTCTTCTCCTTGGGATTTATTTCCTGAGGTAATAAGGCTGTTCTGGTGACACATTTTATTCTGGTACAGAAAACTAATTGGTGTTTATGCCTCACATTTTAATCAATAGGATGAGTATAAGCTGTAGTTTCTATTCAAGAATCAGAATACATTAGACCAGTATTATAACTTGGAATGGAATCCTGTATGTAAGCATAGGTTCAGCATGATGCCAACTGACAATATATTCCACTATCTTTATGCTCAAAATTACACTGTCAGTTTTTATGCTCTTGTCACAGTGTAGGTCATTACAAGTCCATGCATTCACTAGACAAAAGGGAGATTTTCTATTCATCATAGTCACAAAAGAGGAGAAAATGGCTTCCAAGGAACACCTGTGCCATCCAATGGCCAGGCATCGGAAATATATAGTACAGGAACTAGTAATTTTTTTCTTCAAATTGTAAGAGAGAAGAGTGCCTGCCTTTTCCCACTCTGCCACTGCTGCAATGCAAATACAATCTATAGGAGAACAGTATTCCATTCGTCAGAGCAGCTGATACCTGGTAAAGCAGGATTAGAGAGGGTTGGGCTAGGAGATTCTACTTAGTTAAGATTAAGTCAGGTAAGTAGCTAATGTAGGATCTTGGCCATTGTCTTTGAACAAAAAGTGGAACACCAGTGTCGTTTTGTGCCACCTCAAATTTTTTTCCTGCAAAAAAGAATTGTTGCAAAAAAAAAATGTTGAGTTTTTTTCCACACACAAAAAAATTGACCCTGGACACTGGGATGTGATTCCCTGCTCAGTCATGCAAACCTACTGGGTAACCTTGCTTGGGCACATCACACACTCTCAGACCCAGAGAACCCTGTGATAAGTATACCTTAGGATCACCATAAATCAGACAGCTTGAAGGCACACAGCAACCACAAAGATGCTGAAGAAGAAAGTGCTGTATTTTCATCCTGTTGTTGTGTGCCTTTAAGTCATTTCTGACTTACAGCAACCCTAAGATGAACCTATCATAGGGTTTTCTGGGGCTGAAAGGAAACCTGCTGTCAAGGGTCATAGTCTGTCTTTCACACCACTACACCATGGTGGCTTTCTTTTTTCACCCTACCACAGAGTAAACATTTTTTGCAGAGGATAATTTTTCCCCAATAGGGGATGTCAACAAGTCAAGACACCTTTTCTTAATGAAGAAGAAAAAAAATTGGAATAGTCTTGACTTTCCTATGAAAAACCATTCTGAGTGATCTGCAGGGGGAATAAGTTATGCAAGAGGATGGACAGGGAATGTGATCCATCAGCATCAACAACAGCATTTTCATTTGCTGTTTCTTAGATCACAGACTGCTTATTTGCTCCATTGGTGAGCGATAAAACTCTTCTTTTTTTAAAAAAAAATCCATGTGGTTCTTCTTGAAATACATGATTCTCCACCTTTTTCAGTAGTTTCAGTGGAAGTAGGTAGGTATCGTTGCAGTAAGTGAAGATAAAGGAGAAAAGTAGTTGTAGTAGTTGTTTTCTCAGAGTTGTTATTCGTGCTATTGGGGGGGGAGCCAAAGTCATATACCTTCTTGGTGTGGGTGGTGTCTTTCTGGTTGTGGGATTTTTTGTGAAGGACAGATTGCTAGAACAGTTGAACAACAGCTACTTCAATATTTCTTATTGCTTGATCATTTAATACACTTCTCATTGATAATTCCAGCAGAGGTACAACTACATAGGATCTTGGTAGTCCAATTTCAGAAGATCTTTTTTCAGGGGGCCCATCCTCTTAGCCTAATCTTAAGGGGGGGTGTCTTGAACCTCCTCTCTCTCCTTCTCTTCCAGGGTCTATGCATGTATGTCTGAAAGAGAGTGATGTGTTTTGACAAAAGAACTGAGACAATTAACCATCTTCCCCTACTGCAAGTATCTCATACCCCAGGTTGCAGAAAGCATGAGAACATTACTTTTCTACAAGGATGGGCAAATGTGTAGCTCTTAATGCTCACTTTTTCCCACCTAGAAGTCTATCCAATATCAGTTTCATACAGGTAGAAAAACTGTAGATATTTTTATGCACAATTAAATGTATTTCCATTAGTGGGTGCATGCCCTGTTAAATGTACCATGTTTATGCTCACTTTAAAAATGCACCCAGTGGTATCTGCTAGAGATGTAACATTTCCAGAAATTTTGAAGCCATGGGGAAAAAATGCTTTTTTAACATAACGTAAAAATGATTGTTTTCCATTTTTTTCCAGAAAAAAATGGAAATCTTTGGAAAAATTTAAAAATGTAACATTAGCACTTTTTACAAATTGAAAGTTACTCTGTTACTTTAGGAACATAAAATATCACTGTGTACAATTTGATTTGTCATAACATTATCAAAACAGTATATTAAAAATATAGTGTAGTCAAACAATTATTGCAGACTGAATTTTACTTTTATTTATTTAAAATGTTTGTTTATAAAAAAATGGAGCAACAATCTCCTGAACTGTACGGAACCTCTTTGGTTTTCTTAGTTTATGTGGAGCAGGCAAAAAAAAAAGCCCCCCCCCCCAAAAAAACTCCAGTTGTTAAAAAAACAGAAGAAACCATCAACATTTGTAACGAAGAAAATTATTTATATTTCCTCTCCACAATATCAAATAGACAGAAAGCACCCACTCCCATGAAAAGAATTGAGGGGGGGAAGTGTGTGGAAGTGAGGAGAGACAGACTAAGATGCAATGAATAGGCATGAAATTTAATCAGACTGATTTTCTGAGCTATAATTATCAGTATCAGTTTCAGCCCCTGCTTCTGCTTCGTTATATTTGTCATCATCATCACGGTTATCATGGACTTCTAAACATCAAGGGTTTACCCGGATTGAAACAGGCTTCTCTACCTTTTCACATGTCAGTTTATTCCTTGATTTAGTGTGAGTGTTTCCAAACATAGAACAGGTTCTTTCACATGCTGCAGAAGACTTTCTTCCTTTTTCTTCAATTTTTCCAATTTTTTGGAAAAAAACAAAAAAGGCTTCAGGAAAAAAAAAATTCTGAATTTTTCCATTTTTTTTCACAGGGCCTTCACATCTCTAGTATCTGCACAGTTGTTGAATGTGCTTATCTTACTGGACACATTTTAATTTCCGTCAGTGCAGCATAAGCCTGAAAGATAAGATTCCTTCGGTGGGGGGATTATGTTCAGTTCTGAAGATATGAATGAAATAAACCTCTTCTTTAAACAAAAAACCTCAACAAAATTTACTTTCTGCATATACCCACCATCTATTCGATCATGTAGCTTAACACAGAGGAATATCTCATCGATCCTAGTAAATTGTCTAAGTTGAAAAGTACAACTGAGTGTCCAGTCAAAAAGTATAGCAAGACCAGGAAAGAAGGAACATGGAGAGCTTTACTTCAAGGGTCTAATGCCCCTGCATGATATTTGAAATCATTCACTCTCATACCTCTTACACACTCTTCTCATAACAGAATAATCAAGGTTGGCTTTTCCTCTGTATTTATGTCTAGAGCTTATGTTAATCAGGGTTTCATATGAGAACATACTATGTGAAGCTGTTAAATACATCAGAAGCTCCATAAATTAAACCTCAGTCAGCTATGAAGTTCACAGAAGCCCTATTAAACTATTAAGTGTAGTCTCTGCATTACGAGTGTTAACTGCAAGGGGACTGGGGGCTATTCTTCCCTAAATCTCCCATGGATTCCACACTAAGCAAGAATGTGCCAAAATAACCCTTCTGAGAAATAAAGAGCAACCCAAAAAGCACATATTTTAAAATGCAAGCAGAAATTTGTAAAATTGAGAAGTATATGAATAAATATTCTCCAGTAAACAAGGGGTGTTTAATAAATTGTTTAAGCATATGCTCACATCAAGAAAAATGTTTGCAAAATGTGTGCAGATTTCAGTATAGGAAGCAAACACAATCAAGACAAGAATCAAGATGTGTTTCAGAGCCCAAAGTAGTTTCAGAGATCAGACAAGAGCAAACAACAGCATGGTATCATGTATACTTTGCTGAGTACCTTAGCATGTAAGCATGAAACAAAGAAAACTGACCAATGCTTGATTATCCAAATGTTTTATATTTTATATTTAGAGCAGCTAAAGTTTATTTTGAGACCAGTGTGGTTTAGTGTTTCAAGCACTGATGTACAACACTAGAGAGCAAGGTTTGATTTTCCTCTTGGTCGTGGAAATACACTCAGTGACTTTGGGCATGTCACACATTTGCAGGCCCCAGAAAACCCCATTATAGGATTGCTTTTGAGTCATCATGAGTTGGAAGTGACTATAAGGCACACAACAACAAACAGTTTATTTTCCTCAGCAGTCCACAACAAAATCCACATTTCAACATACAGAGAAAGTAATCATCTCATTTTTCCCCCCACATCATCTGCACTGTACCATCTAACGAAATAATTCCTTCTAATGAAATTGAACGAAGGGCATAAAATTATAATCATATCTCTGTATCTAGAATATTGTTATCTCTAAGCTATAGAGTGTGGCATGTTTTAGAAATATGTTTAAAATATCAGAACATATTTTTTGTCATTATTTTATCTGAAAATAAATTCTAAGGATAAATTCATTAGAGATGGAACATTCAAAGATATTTTTAAAAAATGGGTAAAAACCTGGTTATTTTGAGTGTTGAGAAACCTTGATGAGAAGAATTGTGGACTAACCAGAATTTTCACAGTCCAGGATTTATTTTGTGCAAATTTTGCACATGATTATTTTGCACATAAAAGTAGCATTTTCTTTTCCAAAAATAATATTTCTATGCAGAAATATTATTTCTTGCACAAAAAATCCTGTGTCCTGCACACAAAATGCTGAAATTGGAGGTCTATGCTGCATAAAATGCACACGTGGTTGACTTGCATAGAAAATACTTCCTATGTAGCAAACTGGATTTTAAGTATTTCCTCCCTTGACCCCATTATGACTGAAGTTTTTCCCCACTCCTAAATGCCAGGGATCTTTTACAGAGACATGGTGCATAGAAGTGCATACCCTGCTCCCCAGCTGAATTGTGCTCCCACAAGGTTCTTGGGAACCCTGGTATGCCATGTTTCTTCAGAAAGCCACCAGAATTCTGCATACACCACAAACAATGGCAGTAGAAGTGTTGACAGTAGTCAGAGTATTTTTGTGGCACCAGTGTAATGCATGCACTGTGGAATTCGCTCTTCACAGTGTGTTCAGAGACAGCACTGTGCCTTCTGACCCGAAGAATTTCCCTGTCTCTACAAAAAGGTTTTGGACAGTTTGAAGCAGAAAGAGGAGAAGGTGGAGGAAACAAACAAACAAACTCTGGATAAATAACCACTTGTCCCCCAAGCCCTTCACTCCATAAATAATACTTCAGGTTCAAAACAGCACTACCACCATTTCCATTTATTCTTTTTTGAAAGTTACAATGTAGAAAAGGGTTCTAACGCAGCGGGGAAGAGTCTTTTTACATAGAGGAAATGACTACTAACAGATTAATAACAATAAGGAAAATAAGAAAAGGTCAGGGGTGTTTGTGTGAAACTTTTTGGGAATTCCCACAACTTTAAAATGGTAGCTTCACATCATGAAACTCTGAACTAACAATAGTATTTTCTGGAGGTGTTTCCTTTCCTCTGGAAGGTGCCCTGTTCACCTTTCCTTTTGCACCTGAAGCCATATAGAATGTAATACATTGTGGGATTAATTACTTACCCTATAATCATCCCTAGTCATGATTATTCACTCTTCTGGTGACGAAGACTAGTGTAGAAGTTTTAAAATGCTCATATAATTATATAAAGGTCAGTATATTTCTCAGTGTAGAATGTAAGTAATTTAGGCAATGTCAGTTTGGTTACTTTGCAATTTTAACTTTAGGTATAAAAGGTAGCTGTTAGAATAGTTTAGTATTAGACTTGAAAGCTGCTGAATATAGGGTGTTTTAACTAGACTGATGCCAAATGATTGATTGAAACAACGTAGACTGTTTCAGGTGAAGGCACTTTTTCCTTTGGGATGAAAGAGTATTTCACGTCACTACAGTTACTGGTGCTGATGCTGCTTCCCCAAGACGCCCTCCAGAAGAATCCTGTAACATGCAAGACTTCTTACAGCCTCCAAGTAAAAGAACAATATTACCAGTGGGGTGATCTCCTCATTGGTGGAATCACTTCTCAGCTCTTCTCCATTTCTGATCCTCTCAACTTCAATGAACACCCCAGAACAAAGATTCTTGATCAATCTATGTAAGAGATGTCACCTTTCTCTGTAAGCTTTCATGGGCAGCTGCCCACTTTTCCTTCAATGCAATTTCACGTTTTCATTAACAGGCTGAGCAAAAGGGGTGGGTTTTTCTGGTGCCGTAGGGCTCTCAGTTGCTTTTATTGCAAGAGGATAACATGGCTAGTCCTCTGGCTATTTTAGTAATGAATGCTGTGCATAAATGCAAACTCATACAAACCTTGGTATCTTTAGGAAAATACCTCCTTGTCTTTCCTATATTGGGGAGAAATGTGTGGGTGGAATTCACAATCATAGTTACGAATTAGTTACCTACAGTTTTGCATCCTTAGCTGATTCATATTAACAACCCTTACATATTCATGATTGTGGCAACAGTATAGAGAATAGATAGGGTTCATTAAAGTCCCCCAAAACCTGTCCTACCAGGCAGTGGTCACTGTGAACAACAGAGATCTGTTCCCCTGTCCGTTGGGATGCAGCAGACTGATGTTTCCACACGCACACCACCAGCGGTCTCTGATGCAAAGGAGGAAATGGTGACAGGAATTCTGCTTTTGATTGTCACAGTGGAGACAATGGAAACATCAGTCTGCTGCATCCCAATTAATAGGAGAACAGACCTGCATCACTTTCAGCACCTGCTGCCTAATAAGGCAGGATTGCGGGAAGGGGGGAGATTTGGCCAGGATACACTAAGCTGATCTTGGTTCATATTTTCATCTTTGCACAGGTAATCAGTATTTTAATTTTTACCCTTCTTTCTATATTCCTGTTGAAGTGCCCCACCACCACCATAATTAGACTTATGTGAGGAAGACAACAGCAATAGATTTGCTCAGGCCATATCTGCTTTCATCACATCATCATTCCTTAGTTGTGTCATTCTGCAAACACTGAAGAATATTGAAGAGCAGCTAGAAGCTTCAGCTACTTAATTATTTTTGAACAGCAGGATTAAGTAATTAAGTAAATTTCTGAGCCTTGGAACCATAGTAACAAATATTTTTAAAAGTAACTTTCCAAGTTCTGTTCTGCTTTAAATAATCATTCTTCCTATAGATGTTCTCTGGATGTTTTTGAACCTGATAGCATAAGAGTTAAATTTGTGGAATCTATGTAAGTTGACCTAGTGTCCTCCTGCATTTGTTCATTCATCAAGGATATGTCTGAACCCTGTATTTCTGTGTTGTCACCTTATTTCAATTGCAATGTAATTTTCTTACAATCCTAATGCACATTTTTATGTTTGGTCGCAAAGAGAACTCAGTGAGGTACTGCAGCTTGCAAGCATGGGGGCTTAGCCAAAAGCCAGGATATAAATTTAACTAGGAAGTAAGGAGGGAAGCTGTATGCATGCATCTTTCAGCATTATAATTCTTAGAGATGTACTACAATATGAGAAGATTATACTTAACTACACTGGGCTTTCAAAGGATTACCCTTCTCATGGAGTGTAGATCAACCTAATCTGATTTGTTTGCTACTAGAAAGTGTACCCAGGTGGATGTTGATGTTTTTGCTAAAGATTTAAACAAAGCAAAAGGTTTTCTTTCCTTCTTCTTCTTCTTTTACTAGTAGCCCCTACAACGCTTAAAATTTGTTTCAAATGTAGTTCCATGCTAACTGATTCCAAAATTGCACACACATACACACACCCTTTAAAAAGGCTGATGGATCACAATCTCAAATGAAAATGTCTGGGATTTCTGAGAAGTCTAACAGTGAAATTTGGTCAAAATTGGTTCATAAATAAACATTTGAGGGTCAAAATGACAGGAATTCTAAGCAGAAATTACTAAAATGGTTTGTATATAGGTAGAAAATATTTTGTATTGTTCCCTTGTCTCCTGAAATTCTATTGAAAAACTCATGTCTATTTCCGCCAGTTATGTATCCATAATCCAACTAGGTATGAGTGGCTGTAATTTGGAATCTGATATGATGAAATGAATGAAATGCTCTGAAGTGCATACTCCTGCAGGAGCAGCAGATAAGAAGGGGTTCATAGGAAGTAGAATGCACATCCTAAATGTCCTATTTTAGCACATTACCAAAAAATTATCAGTATGTCCTCTCCTTGGCATTTGCTGTGAAGGAGATCATTGAGAACTCTAAGATCTTACCCAACATCACTTTGGGGTTCCACATCTATGACAGCCACTTTAATGCAAAGATGACATACCAAAATACCATAAACCTTTTCTCTAGTCAGAAAAGGACTGTCTCCAACTACAACTGTGATGTCCAGAAGAACCTTGTGGCTGTGATTGGGGGAAGTACCTCTGAAACCTCTGTCCATATGGTCACAATTTTAGACACTTACAAGATTCCACATGGCTGTGTGGGACAGATGCCTTTATAGAAATGTTTTGTGGGAGAGATACATCCATCCACTAGACTGTTCTTCATGTGTCAGCCTATGTCTCTCAATTTCCTGCTATGAAACATGGGCAGGGGAAGGCTGTATCCCAAACTTGGCCAAGAATTCAGGTCTGATCAAAAAATAGTGGAATATGCAGCAGTTGTAGGAAGAGTAGGAGTAACAAGAACTAGTGTGAGGTAGTGTCTTGAGAGTTAGACAAGAACTTTAGGAAGCATAGTTTGAATCCTTACTTGGGCATGGAAGCACTGGATGACCTTGGGAAAGTGTCTCTCATCTCAGAAGAAGGAAATGAATACCCCCCTCTGAAAACAGATCTTATGGGGAAAAAACTGTGATAACTTTACTTCAGGGCTTTCATAAGTCAGCAACGAATAGAAGGAACACAACCATAAGTGGAAGTAAACCTATACCACTACATCACACTGGCAATATGGTTTGCACAGGAAAAAAAAGTCTGCAATGAATCCCTGAGAGACTTCATGAAGCGTGAAGAATCTTGGCCACCACACACTTCACATCATAGGGGTTTCTTATTATTCTTCAGAAAAACAAATAGTGATTTTTTTAAAAAAAAATTATCTGGTTCCACAAGAGATTTTTTGAGGTTGTTGACAGAGTGTCTGACAAATTAGACAATCAGGCTATGTGTACATGGAGTTAGTATGCACCCACGCACAATAGTGTTCCTCCAGAAACTTCATGATGGTAGATCTCTGAGGCCTACACTCAAGTTGATAGATGGCAGATTTCCCTGACAAACCTTCCCATGAAGATTTAAGGGACTGAAAACTCAAATAGGGATTGTCTTTTATTCACTTCTACACATGCAGTTCTTTTCAATTTACTTTTATAGTATGTTCTGTAATGACTCATTTTGAGGGAAGTCCAGAAGTCCTTCTCACAAGCTTGTAATTCAGTGCACTGGGGGGAAAAAAACAGTTTTATTTTAGCAACGGAACCCTGGATGTATGGTTTGCTGGGCATAGTTCATACAGAGTTGAGAAGGCCCCCAAGTTTATACAAGCCAGCAGTCAGGCACCTTTTAACACTATGAAGTTATAGCACTATTATTCCAATTTAATTGTTCCAATCTATGGAATTCTGGGGTTTATAGTTTAGGGAAAGGCTTTTAGAATTCTCAAGTAGGAGAGGTCTAGTGCTTCAGCAAACTACAAAGGCCAGAATTCCATAGGGTGGAACCATGGAAATTAGGGGAATAATAATAATAATAATTTTCAGTTAAGCTGTAATTGTCATGCACTCACATACATACACACACACCCCAGTTTGGCAACAAGTAATAGCAATAGGTAACTGAACATTTGAAAGATTGAAAGTTTGGAGCTCTTTAGAAATTGGTTAGAATTTATATATGATGGAAGAAATTTCACTGATCGATTGATTGACTGATTGACTGATTAAACAAGTATTTCATTATGCAAATAATATGTACCAGATCCACCACAGTGATACAAACACCTTTGTTTTGCTTAGATCATGTATTGCTTATCTGCTCCAGACACGGGTAATGAAATCCAGATCTCTTCCTTATACCGGATGGTCCCAAGCGAAGCACATCAATATGCTGGAATGGTCAAGCTTCTTCTCTACTTCAATTGGAAGTGGGTTGGAATCATGGCAATAAGTGATGACCAAGGAGAAAAGTTTGTGCGCACTTTGGAACACATGTTTTCCCAAAATGGTATCTGTACACCCTATACTGAAAGAATGCCAACACAAAAGAGCATTGCACATATGTTAAACTTTTTAGATTTCTTTCAAGATATGGCCCTGTTCCTATCAAAGACAGAAACAAAGATATTTGTTGTCCATGCTGACTCTCATATGATGTTAGATTTGCAGTGGGTGCTGCTTCAAATAGAAGAGGATGATGTCATGATTCAAGGGAAGGTATGGATTATGACAGCCCATTGGGACTTCTCCTCGGCAACATTTCTCAGAGCTTTGAATATACAGATCTTCCACGGTGCCCTGTCCTTCATAGTACACTCCACTGAAGTCGAAGGGTTCAAAGACTTCCTTATGAAACTGAATCCCCATTCTAAAGAAGATGGCTTTGTCAAGATCTTCTGGGAGCAGGCATTTAATTGTTTATTTCTGCATCTGGATATAGATGAAGAAGGCTGTACTGGAGCAGAGAAGCTAGAAAACCTTCCTGGGCCTTTTTTTGAAATGAGCATGACTGGTCAAAGCTATAGTATTTACAATGCCGTGTATGCTGTGGCACATGCTTTGCATGCCATGTATGCATCAAGAACCAAAAGTAGAGCAATTGCAGATCTACACAAGATAGAGCCTTCTAAATCATATATGCAGGTAATCTGTATTTTTGCACACCCAGCAAGAAGAAGAAAGTGAGATACAGGCATTGCGTGGACCAGTCATGTAGTATATAAGTAAAAACAAAATACCGGGGGGTGGGATATTATCTTTAGTAGTAAGACTATTACCCTGCCACAAAATTAGCTTCATTTCTTCAGAAGTCTCTATCAATACACTACAATCTTTATCAACAACTGACAAAGCACAGAAAGGAAGTAAAAGGTGCCTCATGGAGTTGGATGGAGAAATGCCATGGAGGTTGGTGAAAGTGACTTCTTTGCTTTGTCAGGGCTCAAGTAGCAAGTAAATCCCAATATCAGCAAAGCTGGAGGTTAAATTTATGTGAAGCAGTAGCCTAAACAAGCTAAGTTGAAACCAAATTTAGGTTAATGGTTAGAGGAAGATGGAAGCCCCATGCAGTGCAATTGATTATTGTCTTCTTCTGGTGACAGATTCGCAGTGATTGCTTTCCATCTCTGCAGACAAACGATGTTAGGCACTGAGCAGTCTTCCCATGTTTGATGGACTTCATGTCAAAAGCCACTTTGCATTAAAACTCCTGTTTATCTCTTTCTTAAAAAAAAAATCTAGCTTCACCCTTTTCTGAAGAGGATCTCATTTAACAACAGTGCTGAAGACAAGGTGTCCTTCAACAAGGAAGGTGAATTGTCAGGTGGATTTGATATTGTGAACTGGATTACTTTCCCAAATAAATCTTTCTTAAAGGTTAAAGTAGGAAAGATGGATCCTCAATCACTGCCAGAAAGACCACTCTCCATTAATGAGACAATCATTACGTGGCACAGCAGATATAACCAGGTAGGAATGTTACCCAAAAAACCAACAATAGTTAAATGGCATTGGATGAAACTATGGCCCTTTCCACACCTTACATGTCTCCAGTGTCATCCCAGCATCATCCTGACAGCAGCTTTGCCTGGATGGGAGTGCAGACTCTGGCTCCTTGCCAGACGAAGCACAATGGACAGGGCTCTTCTTTCCCCAGCACAGACAGGCACGTTTCTCAGGCTGAGCTATGGCTGGAAATGCCTCCATTATGCTTCTGGTGCTTCCGCGGGCCTAATAAGTGCCAGATGGTCACACAATCATAGGTCATGGATGAGGAAAACCCATCAATATTCAGAAAAGAAAAGAAAAGTCCAGCACTCACCACATGTTTTTAAATGTCAAGGATATCTGACAAGGAGGGTCCCGTGCTGATGAAAATCTTCACAGATTAGGACCTATGTACAGAATCTGTGCACAGGATTTTTGAACAGAAAATTTTCTGTACAGATATTTTCCAGCATTTTCTGCATAGAAATATTATTCTTATTTGCACTACACAATCAGTCCCAGACTACAAATAGTCTTTGAAAATCACATAGCTTTTTTTTTTAAAGTCCGTGGAATTTTTTTTTCTAAAATTATTCACCTAATTATCTCACTAGAGAAAAGGGTCTGAACTTTTGCAGTAATAGGACCTATGTGGGCTTTCTATGATTCTTGGTCTAAGCATGGTGACACTTCCTTCTGGTGTTGTACAATGGGCAGCCAGGCCATTTCCTCACTAGACTGTTACAGTGCCATTATTCCACTTTCAACATCCTTTGGAACCCTGGGGTTTGCAGTTTCAAGAGGGACCTGCAAACCCCAGGATTCCATAGAATGTTGAAAGTGCAATAATAGTGGTATAACAGTCTAGTGCGGAAATGGCTACAGTTAAGGGCTATAGCATCCAACATCTTCTTTCCCACTGTTGCCAACCAGACACATGTGAAAAGCATATAACAAAAGCATGAGGATAACAGCGGTGCCCCATTACTGTTTATTAGCACCTGGTCCTCAAAGACACACTGCTTCTCATCCACAAAGTAGCATATTGTTATCATGACTAGGCAAGGATTTGTGTGGTTCAATTTTTCTTTGTAAGATCTCACTAAGATTTGCACATTTCTTCATAAATGGTACATAAAGAACTTCAGGTTTTAAAAAATCAAATATGGAAGGAAGTAAAACTTATAGGTTCAGCCATCTTTATGACCCATAGCCATCAAAGACCTTACCTTCAATTAATTTGTTACCATCTCCTTTTTTTATTCAAAAAACCCCCCTAAAATTGTATTTTTTATCACAAGGAAGTTATTCCAAATTCTTTTCCAAACACTGGTGGAAAAGTCTGAATTTTAGGAAAACAGTATACTCAACCTTAGAGGGAAACACATAATTACACTGCTGTTTGCCGCCTCCCTGCCCAGAATCACCTCTATCCTCTCCTCATACCCTAACACAACTGGTATCATTGGCAGAGGAAGTTGGCAATCCTGAAGGACTGACTCTAATGTTTCGCTTCTCTTTCTTCATATCAATAAAACCAAAGACTGCAGAGCAGAGCTAGAGAAACTGTCACCCTGAAATTGTCATTTGTCCCATCACCACCACACCACATCCCCAATGAGACTGTTCAACGCATCAGAAAAGCAGTCTCACTGAGGATGATGGGACGATAACAATACATGAGACCAGCAGATGATGAAAGTATGATGAAAGCAGACATTCATGTAATATACCTGTCCCCTGATGCTCTGTTTTTTCCCCTTAGGTTGTGCCCCTTGCCTTATGCAATGACCCCTGTTATCCAGGTTACAGCAAACAAAGAAAGGAAGGGATGCCATTTTGCTGCTATGATTGTACTCCATGCCCAGATGGGAAAAGTCTGACCAGGAAGGTAGGAAGCATAATAATACTGGCAATATTATGAGTACTCAGGTACACAAAGTCAAGTGGGACATTTAATAACATTTTGCTGTGTATTCTCTGATTCAAAACACCAGCCATTTTATCCAAACATCACTTCTAACCCAACACTCCATGTTTCTGTCCCAAAGTCTGTTCCAGTCTGTCTTCAGTAAGTAATGGGCATTGTTTCCTTTGTTTTCCCCCTTAAGGGGGAAAAAAACTACATCTTCAAAATATGTGTTTCAAGTGACTATGCTGGTACCTCCCCATTCTTTCTCAGTGCCCCATTTTGTGTTCAGCCTAGGCATCACTCATTCCCTGTATTTGACACTAGGAGGACTGCTATAATATTTTAACTACATTTCACAGAATGAGAGACAAGATGAAGGAATCATTTACTGAAATCATAACTTCCCTTACATTCCGAAATCATACTGCCCAACTCCATCATTCAGGAGAATTTACACCCTTATTGAACTAACATTATGGAATATGGAAACTTGATTTTACATATAGCAATTTATACAGGATCTTCTATCTTGCTTACTTATGCAGCCCTCTCTATATAAGAAAATATATGGCATGCTAACAAGTCACAGCACACATTAGCTTAAAGACAGAGCAGGCTTTCTGCTTGCTCAACAGCAGGGGTGGTGGGGCTTTGTTCTGGACTAAAGGCTTAGCATGGTACGGGATGCTGAATGCTTTCACTCCCCAGATGTGACCTTCTTCATAATCTTTTTCTGCACAGTACTTAGTGATAGTTACTTAAAAAAAACACTGTTGGAAACTTGAATGCTTACTATTGTGGCTCATATATGTCATATACTTGAGTGAACAAGAGGGGGAGAGAGAGAGAAGCATTGCATAACATGTAGGTAATGTAATAGATAATTTCACTCTAATTATTATACTATTTCAGATCAGAATGACTGCATCAGCTGCCCAGAAGATCAATATCCAAACATGGAGAAAAATGAATGCCTTCCCAAATACCTGAGTTTCCTGTCTTATGATGAACCATTGGGTCTCACGTTCGCTATTTTAGCACTCTCTCTTTCCATGACCGCAGCACTGATGCTTGGAATCTTCATTAAATACCGGAACACCTCCATCGTCAAAGCTAACAACAGGAGCCTCACCTACTCTCTGCTCACTTCCCTCCTCCTCTGCTTCCTTTGTGCTTTGCTCTTCATTGGTCAGCCGCAGGTACTGACTTGTCATCTGCAACAAATGGCTTTTGATATCACCTTCTCAGTGTCTGTTTCTTCTGTCTTGGCAAAAACCATCACAGTGGTTCTAGCTTTCACAATCACTAAGCCAGGATCTAAGATGAAGAAATGGGTGGGGGAAAACCTTGCAAAGTCCATTGTTTTTTGTTGCTCATTTATTCAGGTATGCCTTTGCACAGCATGGCTGTGTACTGATCTGTGTACTGACATTCCCAAACTTGGATGTGAGCTCTCTGCCTGAAGAAATCACAGTGGGATGCAATAAAGGATCAGCCAGTGATTTGTATTCTGTCTTGGGGTACCTAAGATTTCTGGCTTTTCTTAGTTTAAGTGTGGGTTTCTTTGCTCGGAAGCTGCCAAACACTTTTAATGAAGCCAAGTTTATCACTTTCAGCACGTTGGTGTTTTGCAGTGTGTGGGTATCATTCGTTCCAACTTACTTAAGCACTAAAGGGAAATATATGGTAGCTGTGGAAGTTTTCTCCATCTTGACTTCTGGTGCTGGATTGCTGGGTTGTATATTCACCCCGAAATGTTATATAATTCTCCTCAGGCCTGAACTGAACACTAAAGAACAGCTAGTAAAAAGAAGAAGGTAAAGAATGTATCTGTAATCATAATGAATGTAAAAATTGTTCACTGCAATTCACAAAATCAGTTCAGTTAGTTTGGATTCCTAAATGTATTGGGTGTAATAATATGTTCTGTACATTTCATTGATAAACATATTTGTTTGGTTAAAGTGTAGCTTTTGTACCTTAATCCAAGGGCATAATGAACAATTTATAGTACTTTACTCCACAACATAGCTTTGGGCCTTTAAGAAAAGCTACTGCATCAGAGACTCCCACTGTTCAATATCTAGCAGGTTGTGCAGCTAAAAACCCATGTGTGCTATTGAAGTTTTAATTTACTGGAGGAGTAAAAAGGCCTTCCATGGTTGCACCCTGGCAATAACTCTCATGTAGGTCAAAAATCCAGGTGAAGGGGTTAAATCCAGGGAATTGCTACTTGAATAGGAAAATAAGTGAATTGAATTGAGTTTCTGAGTGAAACAGCAGATGTCTTTGTCTTATCTCAATTTTAGGAATGGCCTTGCAACACTCACTCAGGCATCTGAGAACTAAGAGGGAGTCGAGCGTACTCCCTGCTACCTCATTTTGGCCATATGCATCATTTTGTGTCAATTAGTAACTGAAGTCTTTGTTCTCCTGTTCTGGGTTGGGCTAAACTCTAGATGTGATTGATTGCTGACGTTGTTGACCAAAGGTATAAAGTTTAGGTGTTTTAATTAATCTGCGCGACAGTCCTGGAAATAGCTGTTGTCCTTGCACAAGTAAATTGTTAACAATAAAAGGCTTTTTGATTTTTCCCTGGAAACCTGGTCTTCGTCTCTTTTCTGGCCACAACACAGGCAACTAATTACTACAAGTCTTTTCTGCCCTATGCCTATGGAGTCTCTCCTTCCCCTTGTGGTACAACTCCTCCTTATCCTTTTTCTCCAATTCACAACAGCAGAATGAAGACATCTACACATACACCAAGCAGAAATCACCCCTAGCGGATTGCAAACGAAGTCTCTCCTTATAGAATACCACCATAAGGGACTGAACTATACCCACTACTGTTGGGCTGTTGTATACTCCCTAAAGCCCCATAAAGCACTGTGAAAAATAGGTTCCTTGAAAATAACGAAGTCAGGGAGCCATGTGGGATTGACCTAGACTCAAACCGGGTTGCAGGGGAAGACCATGGCCTCCCGGGACCACTCCCTCTCTGCCTATGCCTACAGATGCTTGCTCACCTGGTGTGCTACAACTCCTTTCACAGCCATGAACCCCTTGGATGTTGCTAGTGGCAGAAGGCTCACCTCAAATAGGGTCTGCTATCTTTGACACAACACTATCTTTGATACAACACTATCTTTGATACAACAACTGCAGCCATTGGATCATCGTCCGTTTCCCTGGATGCAATTATCACTTCAGCCATGCTTTCCAAAAAAAATCTAAATGTTTAGTAAGACACACCTTACCCTCAAATACAGCTTCACATTTAGCTGGGAATACAGACTTCTTAGAGGAAATCTGGGATTTCACAAGAGCTTCAAGTCTGGTTATCATAGCCAACAATCCACCCTCATCTCCTTTCTCATCAGAGAAATCAGACAACGCTGATGGGAAATAGTTGGCAGATTGCCTTTCAGCTGGACCTTTTTGTTTTTGACCTCCTCCAACTGTTTAGAAGCCATTATCAATTATTGGCACTAGCTACTAGACCAGCCTTCAAAAAACCAAGAAGCTAGAGCCTTACTAGCACCTCCTTCAACTTCAGTTGGCAAACTCAGACTACCAACCACTTGGCCTATGAAGAAGCCTTCTTGCCCCAAAGAGGCCTAGCAGGAGCTATTTGGGCTCACTCAGCCTGTGGAACAAATGAGGTCCACAGAAGGAGCATA
Organism: Iguana delicatissima; assembly: GCA_948472985.1. NCBI lineage: Eukaryota > Metazoa > Chordata > Lepidosauria > Squamata > Iguanidae > Iguana > Iguana delicatissima. Next base: position 852,250 of record CAOKZL010000157.1, on the reverse strand, counting down.
CTCAGTTATGAAAGAGCCTGCCACCTTGCACAGAGGCCTTGAGGGGCCCACCAGGACTCCCAAGGGTGAACCTAGTTGCTGAGGCCTAAGCCAAAGGGCCTAATGGGTCATCACAGCCTAGTTGGGCTTCCTGGGTCACCAAAGGACCTACAGTTGCCATGCTTTAGTGTAGCCTGTTGGGCCTCTAAAGAAGTTAATAAGTTGACACAGCGTAGTATGGTCTGCTGGACCTCCAAAGGGCCTACACTTGCTGCAACCTAGTGGGGCTTCCTGGGCCTTCAACAGGCCTACACTTGCAACTGCCTACCAAAGCTGATTTGGTCTTTAAAGGGCCTGCAGAGCTGCTGTAGCCTCGCACCACCTGCTAGGCCCTCCAAAGACTCTGTGACTTATGAGGATGACTCTTCTAAGTATACTAGGCACTAAAGAGCCTACACAGAAAAAAAATTGTAAGGGTTCCTGGTTTCTTTCTTAAGGCTTCCTGTCCTGCCATAGGTACATAAGAATCTTTTTGTATCTTCTGCTGCCCTTCCTTGAAGGGCAAGGAAAGAGATGGAAGTCTTCCAGCAGATTGGAGTATATTCTAGCTTTTTGACCTTCTGAAGCAAGAGTCACCTAGAATCAATGGCCTACAAGAAACACCCAGATCTTCAATACAGAATTCATCATACATAGAATAAATCCATTAGAATTGCTAGGAACCATGGGAATCATGCCACAGTAAAATCCCATTGATTTTAATGGGTCTACTCTAGCATTACTAAATTTAGATTCAGGTCTATGATTCTCTATGAGAAACAAGTTTTTGCCTGCAGTGTCATTAAGAACCTATCATTCTGATAGGTGATTACCACCCCTGTAATTTTCAAATTTGCCAGTATTAGTTTGATGATTTCTCAAGGTCCCTAAGGAAATCTAGCTGCCACTAACAGAACTAGGAAATAAACATGGATTTTTTTTTAAATATCCTCTATGCCTGGAGATTTCTGACTATAGACAAGAGTTTTATCAATCTAATTCTTTTTTTCTATCAACCAAGTAAATATCCATTCACAACAGGCTGAGCTACAGGACCAAATGTCTGTGCTGCAAAAGATGGATTGTTTCTCTTAACACTTATTTTGTTCAAAGGTGGTAGTGTTTCTGACTGGTTTTAGTGCTGCTTCCAGTGTTTCTGTCTTAAATGCGCAGTCAGCAAGCCTCTGCCAGTTCATCACTTTGTGTCCAAGTCTGTGCAAACAAAATTATTGTAGCTGTTCTCCCATCACACTGAAAAAAAATCTCCACACATTACAAAATCTACCTTTAAGATTTTTTTTTATTTTTTATTTTTTTTTGGATTTACTATATCTAGCTTCCCTAGATTTATACTTCTCACATTCCATGATCCAATAATACGTGTTGTGCAGATTCAGGCTTTCCCTTCACCACTGAGTACATCAACAGCTGAACTTCCTTTCAGCTTGAGTTCAATTTCATCATTAGTCACAGTGCTACTCATAGTTTTCCTTTGCTCTACCTCAGTAGCTCCTTGAGTATTATCTGACCTGGAAGTCTCATCTTTTGGCATTATCTCTTGCTTCCTTTTGGATTGTCCCCTCATTGTGGCAAAAGACATGCAAAAAGGGTTCACTTTGTCTCCTTCTGTCCAGTACAAGCAAGTGTTAGCTATGGTGCCACTGTGGCTGTCTCTGAGAGGTTCTCTGCCAGTGTCACTCCTCATGACCACTGCTGTGCAGTACCTGCTTGACACATTAGCCTGGCTCTTCAGCAAAAGAGCCTGCCTGACATGGGAGACCCTACCAGAAGCCTACCATCAACATAGCCTCTTGACTCTGAGGAGGACACAGCCCCACGACTGCAGATACCCAGTGCCACTGATGGGAAAGTCAGCTTGCAATAGTTAAAACAAGCATCGTTAAATATTAACAACATGAAAAAGTGAAAAAATATAATCAAGTTATGACATAACATTAAAACTATTCAAAACATATACCATTAAAAAGGAAAAGAGGAAATAGACAAACCAGCACAAATAGGCCTTTTCCCCTTGAAAAGGAAAAGACCACTTGTTTGCAGTGTGATTGCAAGGAAGGTGCCAGTCTGACCTCTCTAGAAAGGGAGTTCGCAATTCTGGGAGCAGCCTGGCCATCTCCCGCATTCACAGCTGATGCATTTGTGAGGGTGGTGGGACAGAGGGAAGGGCCACCCCAGAAGATCTCAAAACAGGTTTGCAGGGGAGAAAAGAGTCCTTTGCATTACTTCCCCTGATCCAGGTAGGACTTTCTAGGTCAGTGGTTCTCAACCTGTGGGTCCCCAGATGTTTTTGAACTTCAGCTCCCAGAAGCCCTGAGCATTGACCATAGTGGCTGGGGCTTCTGGGAGCTGAAGTCCACAAACATCTGGGGACCCACAGGTTGAGAACCACTGTTCTAGGTCAACACTAGCACTTTGAATTGTGTCCAGAAATAGACTGGCAGGCAGTGGAGCTGTTGCAACCAGATAGCTGTGCTTTCCCCTAGTCATCTCCAGTTAGAAACCTACTTCCAGCTACTTGGACAGCTGCAGGTTCTCTAAGACAGATAAATGTAGAGCACGTTGCAGTGATCCAAATGAAATTTACCTAGGACATGTGTCACTATGACAAGACTCTACACATATAGAACCAGAGAATCTTAGGCCACAAGGGCCATCAAATCCAACCCCCTGCCATGCAGGAATATAAAATCAAAGCAGTCCCAACAGATGGCCATCCAGCCTTTGTTTAAAAACCTCCAAAGAAGGAGACTCCACCATACTTCAAGCCAGTGTATTTCACTGCTGCATTGCTATTACCATTAGGAAGTTTTTCCAAAAGTTTCGATGGAATCTCTTCTCCTGAAGTTAGGAGCAGTTTTTCCGTGTTCTAGCCTCTGTAGCCGCAAAGATGAGCTTGCTCCATCTTTCCTATCCCTTCAAATATATAAACATATATATTCTCCAGGCTAAACATGCCCACCTCCCTAAACCACTCCTCACAGGGCATGGTTTCCAGGTTTCTAACAACTGTCTGTAAAATAAGAGTCTTACCCTTATCCTCACGCTAGAAGGTTGCCACCTACGCAGATTATGAGTACTTTTGTGGTGGAAAGCTTTCCATTCCTCCAGCACAAAAGGAAACAACTCATCCCAGCTTGACCTTCTATTCCACTATCATTCAGTTATGGCCCTCCTGGTCCAACCCAGGTGAGAAACAAAATGGCCATTTCTCACTTGCTGCACAGCTCAGAAGGTGGTTGTTGTTGTTGTTGTTGTTGTTGTTGTGTGTATTCAAATTGTTTCTGACCTATGGTGACCTTAAGGTGAACCTGTCACGGGATTTTCGGGCGGAAAGTATGTGATGTGCCCAAGGTTACTGGGTGAATGTTCATGTCCAAGAAGAGAATCAAGCTGTGGTCTCTGAGGTCATAGCCAATGCTCAAACCACTATGCTATGCTCACTCTGTTGACCAGGATCTGCTCCCTAATCCTTCCTGAAGCTATGAAAAAGAAATCAGAGCATGTATTATATTTGTGCACCTCCACAATGTAAGAACAAGATGCAATGTAGGAATAATAGGCTTCCATCATGTCCTTGGGCCTAACCCCACTGCTGCCACGCTGATTCAGAATAAATGTATCCTGACCTTCTAGTTGTCCAGTCTCATGTTTCCAGAGCAATCATACTTGGTAAGGTAGGAGGTGGTAGGAAAATAGGAAAACAGCATTGTAGATGGATGGACTCAGTCGCAGAAGCCATGGCCCCGAGTATGTAAGACCTGAACAGAGCTGTTGATGATGGAATGAAGACACTGGACTGGTAATCCACCCATGTGTGGGACTGAAACCAGAAACTCTCGAAACGGCAAACCCCAGGATTCCATAGGACGTTGAAAGCGGAATAATAGTGTTATAACAATCTAGTGCGGAAACGGCCATAGAGAAAACGTGGTACCAAAGAACTATAAAGGGGTTTTAAATTACCATTGAAAGGCCTCGCTCTTTACACTACATTGATGTTGGACTGGGGATGGCAGAGTTCTGTGTGAAGTGATAGTGCACTTTATCAGATTGGGGAGGTGGCATGCCCATCTGAGAGAGAAAAAAGCAGGCCCTGTCACACAGCCCTTTCATCGAATGGACCAGTGCTCTTCTTAATTTTGGAAATATTAGCCGAATAGTTCCAAACTTGTGTAAAACATTGGGCAAACTTTTCAAATTACTGGCTTGAAGTCTAACTTTTTTTTGCTTCCTCAAGATCTCATTTTCCCAGTGGTATTTTCTAGGCATAAATCATTACAAGCCCATGTGACTCTTGCTAAAATCTGTGTGAGCTGAGAAGACAGCTGTAGAGATGTGATTAACATATTTTTCAATGTCTCGGAGAGCTCCAATTTAATTGCCAAGTTTCCCATGCTTGTATCTACTTCTTCTACTTCCCTAGAGATTCCAGGGGGCAGTAGTGAGCTAAGAGCCTGGGGTTGTTTTCTTATACAGGCAGACACAGGACCACATCCCCCTAAACTCAGGGGACTTACCTATGAGTGGGCAGGTATAGGAGGGCATTAGTACAAAGGCTATCTCTTTTTTTTAATGTCATTCAGAGTTAGAGTTCAAGCTGGAGTAAAGGATGGCTCCATTTCCTTTGACTGTACAGATACTTCACAGCATTCAAAAGTGATTTCAAACCAGCAAGCCAGTGGCAATTTCAAAGAAGTTGTACCGCAGCAGAAGGCCTGGATAACAATGCAGGAAGCACTGAACAGTTTTCCAAATGAGACCTTTGTATGTTTTGCAGTGGTGTTCATTCCTCTGTTGTTCATTCTGTTTCAGGTGACATGCATAGTTGCTCTTGACTCATGTGGAATTGGCCAGTCACTTCTCATTCATCACAAGTATCACGAGTCTGGAGACCTGCTTGTAGCTGGCATTCTGTCTCAGCTTTATGTAGCTTACGATGAGCTATCATTCAGACAACATCCCTCTAAGGAACCAGAAGGAGATTTGACGTATGAATTTGATTTTTTCAAATAATTTCATATAGCTCTTCAGATATTATATAGATTAGAAATCTGATAAAATGTCCATAGTTCTCAAAATGTGCTTGCTTCCCATTTTGGACTTATGCTATGTAAAATTTGCATATGGTTGTTTGGTGAAGAAAGAAGGTATTTTCTGTAAAGTACATAAAATGTGGTTTTCTGCACAAAAATACCATGTGAGAATTTTGCAAAAAATAAATCCCGAACTGTGCAAGAATTGCACAGTTCAGGATTTATTCTACGCGAAACTCTCACATGACATTTTTGTGCAATTCTTGCAGTTATTGAAGATCTTCTTGCAGAGGGGAAGAAAATGCTCAAATTACTTTTTCCTTCCTTTAAGAAAAAATTAGAAGAGAATAACATTCCAGGTTTTTAATATTGAACACAGGCATGCACGTGAAGATTCTGATTCAGACCTTCTGAATCCATGTCTGTGTTGGCTTACCTATTTGGGGAAGTCTCAAGCCGTTCTTATGCATCAGTGGGTTTTTCACACTTTCCTAGTCAGATGCTCTTCAATATATTTCAGTGCAATGCAGGTAGAACATTATAGTAACCTGAAATGCTATATTCTAAAGCAAATGCATTGTATATTCCAGAGTTCTTACTCACAACTACCAGCACATTCTGGCCTTGATATTTGCAATAAAGGAGATCAATGAAAACTCTCTGATCTTACCCAACATCACCCTGGGCTTCCTTATTTCTAATAGCAATTTTGTTGCCCGTTGGACGTACCTTGCATCACTAGAACTTCTTTCTACCTGGGGCAAATTTATCCCGAACTACAAATGTGACACCCAGAGCAATCCAGCAGCAGTCATTGGGGGAGCTAATTCTGATATTGCTCTCTTTATGGCAAAACCCTTGTGCCTCTACAAGATGCCACAGGTAAAATCAGCCCACAGAACTTGAAAGTTTAAACAGCAGGATTTAAAGGACATTTTAGTCATCACATCCCTGAAGCTGCTTTTTGTAAGCTCTTGTCTGATTAAAAGAACCAGAGATTTAATCTTGTACATTTTTTTCCAGTCTTTTGAGCAGTTTAAAAATATTACCTCAGTATGAATGTAGGCATTTGCATAACAGTCTTTCTTTCTTTCTTTCTTTCTTTCTTTCTTTCTTTCTTTCTTTCTTTCTTTCTTTCTTCCTTCCTTCCTTCCTTCCTTCCTTCCTTCCTTCCTTCCTTCCTTCCTTCCTTCCTTCCTTTGGATAATATTTCTAGTGTGAGCAAAATAAGTTTTTGTGGTATGAACAAAATAAGGACAAAGTTGCACTGATATGATTAATGCTGAAACATGCAGTGGTGACTGCTGGTTTCCATGTCAGTGAAGTAGTTAATCTGATCCACTTTTAATCTGAAAATACCAAAACTTGAAGTGAATTTAGTGCCCCACTGACATGGAAGCTGCCAGACACCACAAGCTCCTGTCTCACAGTTTCATCTCAGGCTACATTTTTCCATTTTGGTTACCTGTATTCTTTCTCTGAGCTTTGCTGATCTGCAGTTCAGAAACATAGAAAGCACACAGCTTGAAAAGCTGGGTAGCAAAAAGGATGTTGGGGTGTCCTTTCAATAGTGAATGTGATTGAGCAACAATAATAACCTCTCAATACCTCACTGTTTCACCTTATCATTTAGCACATCTTCCTGCTAGCTTCCTGAACATAGCATTCTTCTCTCTCTTTTTTTGGTCTACTATTTATTTGGGTCCAGGTGTCATGATAGAGAAGCCACACAATGCTATACTTCCATCTCATCTAGATTATGCCTCCGTGTTTTAGCCTACATCCAATCCGTCATAATACCCACATGAGGGCTGAAGATCTCCAATGCATCCTCGACACCAGTTATAAGTGAAAAATAAAGTTAGATGTTATCCGTCTATTGACAGTGTCAACCACTAAAATCCTGGATTAGATCTTCCACCAGTTTCATGTAGATTAGAGATGGCCAAGCTACAGCATCATATGTTGATCAAAAGGCGAATCTATAGGTGGCATAACACAGAAATTTATAGGACCTCACACCTCTGGCTCCCCTGGATCTTATAAAGATGCATCGAATCCCAAACCCTTACAAGGGTCCTTACAGAATGTAGTGGAACTTGAGCAGTCAAGTCCCATAAAGATCTGTCTCACCCCTTGCATTTTTTTAAATATTGGTATGAAACGAGTGAATAACATCACTTGGGGATAAAAGATTCAATGGCTTCAAATTGCTGAGGCTTCCCACCTCTATCTTTTCTTCTACTGTTAATCTATCGAGGGTGTAGAAACGCTGAACCAATTTCTGGATCAAGCCCAACAAGATGGAAATCTTTTGAGTGTTCAGGAATTCCTTTTGTGTGGAGTGTCCTAAATAGAATTACTCACTCACCCTGGACTTCGAACTTCCTGAACTTCCTTACTCTCTTTGAGAGGATGGCTGTATAACATGAGATTCTGTCACTGCCATCTGAGGCTCCGCTAGCACTACTACTAGTAAATGTAATAAACTTTTGGCTGCTTTACTAATTATGGCCATTCTTTGACAAGGACAGACTGGGCACAGTATTTGCCTTGGAGAAAATTCATATAATGAAGAATGTGAAAACCAGAGTTGTAACTTCCATAGTGCTGTGGGACTCCAGTTGAAGGTACTGAGCCTTACAAAGTCCAATGACATTTCTTTTAGTCCTTGGGATGAAAACACTGCAGTTGTTTAGAGAGAGTTTTCAACATTTTTCTTGGGATTATTTGCATCTGATTGTTTGCTTCCCTCCATTGTTTTGTCTTGTTCCATTTGTTGCCTTTGATTACCTTTTTGAGTATTTTTATAATCTTGATTCTAAGTTATTGATACTGCCTACTCCAGAGTCATTTCATTCATTCATTAAATTAAATTAAATTAAATTAAATTAAATTAAATTAATGAGTATTTTAATTTGTTAATATTTTTACCTCCTTATCTTTCACCCTTAAGCTCACATATGGCTCTGCTCCATTGATGGATAATCAAAATGAAGCCATTTTCTTCCACCGCATGCTCCCAAATGGGACCCATCAATATATCGGGATGCTTCATTTAATGTTGCATTTCCAATGGACATGGATTGGAGTGATTTATGTAGATCATGACATAGGAGAAAGATTTGAACAGAAAGTACTCCCCATGTTTGTGCAGAAAGGTATCTGCTTTGAATTCACAGAAAAATTAACCCAAGTAACTGTTTTCAGTGAGTTGGAAAAACTAGTAGACTCACTTGTTAAAATATCATACCTTCTCACAAGTAGCACTGCCAACGCAGTAATTGTACATGGAGAAATTCAGACAATTTTTACTTTGGGAATTTTTAGACAACTTCAAGTTTACAATAATTTACCAAGAACAAGTAAAGTCTGGATTATGACAGCCCAGATGGATTTTGCATTGCTCCCAGATCAAAGAGATTGGGACCTGAGCTTCATCAATGGTGCTTTATCTATTTCAGTTCACCCAAAGAAGGTTTCAGGATTCCATGAATTTCTGCAAAAGAGAAAACCAGATATAGACCAGAATGATGGCTTTATCAGGGACTTCTGGCAACAGGCATTTATGTGTTCATTCTCCAGGTCCAATTTAGAGAAGCACTCTGAAGATATCTGCACTGAAGAGGACACACTGGAGGCTCTTCCTGAGTCTGTTTTTGAAATGAGCATGACCAGCCATAGCTATGGCATCTACAATGCTGTCCATGCTGTAGCACATGCTTTGCATGACATGCATTCATCTGAGTTTAGAAACAGAAAAATTGGAAAGAGAGATCTTCCAAAAGTGCACCCATGGCAGGTAATGCTCAGAGCACACTATTGCAGAAGAGTTCAGCATATGTGTATGTGTAAGCACCAACTCAGAATGTCTAGGGAACATTTTTTCTGGAAAAAGTAGAATTCTGGTTTCTAGGCACTAGGATTGATACAACTTCATTTTACAGTGGCTTCATTCCTACTTCATTGCTGATTTCCCTTAATTTTGATCAACTGGGAAATTAGGGATAAACAAATCTTGGAAGTTTTAGATTGCAAGCAGAAGGAGGAATAGAGAGAAAGGGAATCAGAGCACAGAAGTGCAAGTTTTCTCTTTGTGCTAATAAAACAAGCTATCTAACAATAAGGTCCTTTCCATACTACACTGTTATAGGTCTATTATTCCACTTTAAACATCTTATGGAATTCTGGAGTTAGCAGTTTAGGGCATTTAGGGCATTTAGCCTCAGAGCACTTTAGTTGCAGATTTAATTGTATCTATTTTTCTCAAGAGGCCAGTAAATGGGGATAATGTGTCTCTTTATCTGTCTTTCCATCTCCATGTGTATTTCTACGTACTGGAGAACGAGTGTGTGTATATTAAGCGCTTATTTTGAATATGTTGTCGTTGAGCGCCTTTAAGTCATTTCTGACTTGTGGTGACTCTAAGGGAACCCTATCACAGGGTTTTCTGGGTCTGAGAGTGTGTGATGTGCCCAAGGTCACCCAGTAGGTTTCTAGCAGGGAATTGAACCCTGGCCTTCAGCACTGCAGTGCAATTCTCAAACCTCTACACCTTGCTGTTTCTCCATTTTTGAATATGTAAAACAATATATAAAGGATTAAAAGAGACAGTAAACAAATTAGGAAACTGAACTAACAACTAAAGAACTAAAACAAACTAAAACTAACCTAAACAGGGGCTGAAACATAGACAAATGACTTCCAACTCCTCAGCTGTTGGTTATATGACAAACAACATAATATACTTCTTCTGCCTTATTACACTATCACACCCTTCTGCAAGTTCGTAATAACTATTTGTCTGTTAATCTTCAAAATCAAAACTGAAGAATGGAAACACAATAACAAAATGCCTCTGAACAGACCTTCCAGGAAAATCAGGTTTGCCTTAGGGTTGCCATATGTCAGAAACAACACACACAACATCAGGACAGCCTCTCATATGGTTTTCCAGATATCATGTCTCTTTTAGTCTTCTCTTGCCCATGATAAATTCATCCAGTTCCTTTGACCTTTCTTCAAATACACAGTTTCCCATCCCAGTTGCCGTTCTGGCAACCATCTCTCTTGCCTATTTTATCTTGCCTAACAGCATGGGGCTAAGAACCTACACTGTACTCCAGGTGAAATATGACTGGTCTATCATAAACCGGATTTATTACTCCTGTTGCTTACAACCCATGTTTCTACTTGTGTGCCTTCAAGTCACCAGTTGACTTGCAACCACAGCTAACCAAGGCTGACCATGCTTAACTTCCAAGATCAGACAGGATCTGGTGCCTTTAGGGTATTTAGCCCTAACTAATGCAGTTTGAAATTGTGTTAGCATCATCACACTGTTAACTCAGGGATCAACTTTTGGTCAGCTAAAATTGGGAGATCTTTTTCATGTGTACTACTGCCAGGTCACATGTTCTCCATGCATTTTGCAGACCTCCTCCCTTTTTCTTTCTTTCTTTCTTCCTTCCTTCCTTCCTTCCTTCCTTCCTTCCTTCCTTCCTTCCTTCCTTTCCTTTCTTTCTATCTCTCTCTCAGGCATAACTTTTCATTTATCTCTGATGCATTTCATTTTTCCTTGTTTTAAGTCTGTTTTCCATTTTATGGAAAGACCTGTTTGGATTTTATTTTTGTGTTCTGCAGTGTAAATTTGTATCGTATGCAACTTTCCTACCAAATACCATTTTCTAGGGAGACCAAGAAGGGATTTTGCATTCACACCTGGCTCGTGCATGTCCCAGAAGAATCTAGCTGGCCTTTGGTCTTTGGGTGCCAGTCCTGCTGTCTCTTGCAGCAAAGGGGGACCTGCTAAATATAGTTTCTAATTTTGCATACTGAAGTTTGTGTATCATTATTATATGTGTGTATGTTCTTCTGTGTATTAGATATTTCCTTTCTGTATGTAAAGTAGTATTTGTGAGGGGAGATCCTATCCACTTCTCTTTTTGGGTTTCTTTTTCCCTAAACTTTACTTCTCCTGGTCTACTCTTGATTTGTCTTGATTTGTATTTCTTTTCTACAGCTGCTACCTACATGGCTGGTGGTTTTTTGTTTTTGTTTTTGATACTACTAATGCTATTTCACCCAAAATACTTTCTAAATCCTTAATTATTGGTATCATTAACAAAACGTATGCCCTCTGTAATGTTTTGTAAGGACTATTAAATATAGATGTCAGCTTATTACCCTGATTCATTTATTTGTACAGTGAACATCATTTTTAAATGTGTTTCCCCATTCTCAATCTAGCTCCACCACTTCCTGAGAAGGGTTTCGTTTAACAACACCGCTGGCGAAAAGATTTCCTTTAACAAAGATGGAGAATTACTAGCTGGCTTTGATGTCATCAACTGGGTCACATTCCCCAATCAGTCCTTTCGTCGAGTGAAAGTTGGAAGACTAGAGCCACAGTCTCTTTCGACTATTGGGTTCACCATTCAGGAGGATGCCATTGTATGGCCCAGCAGTTTCAATCAGGTAGGATGTAAGCAAATTGTGTGCTGTATCAAGACACTTTACAATCCTCCAAAACTGGTTCAGTAGTGAGAGACTGAAGCAGCTCTGTCTCTCAGTTCATACAATTCCATGAGTCCCCAATGTGTCCCATAATTCAACAAGTCCAATAAATTCAATCCCCAAATTGGCACCTGATCCCTCCCTATGAAATTTGACTTAGAAGGCTGAATTTTTAAAAAAATCTATTGAATCTCCTTGAGTTATTTTTTCCTGAAATGTATACAAGATCTCAATGTCAGGCATCAGTATCATAAACATGTCATCTTGGGAAAGAAAACCAATGTGTTTCTCAACAGACCACATTCATTCCAACCAGGGACCATTCCTAGTGATCAGGAAATTCTTCCTGGTTCATTCTAGTCTCTTCCAGGGAAGAGGTTCTAAAGACTAGGGGAGCTCTAGATCGTCTCTTGTGTTTCCATCAAGCATACTTGTGAAGGTGGTGGGACCAAAGATGGTGGGCCTCTCATGCACATCTCAGAATCCAAGCGGTCTCGTACAGGAGATATTGTCTGTCACATAGTCTAAATTTAAGCTGTGTAGGTCTTTACAAGTCATCACCAGCACTTTATATTGTGCATAGAAATGGACTATCAGACAGTGGAGCTCTTGGAACCTCAGAGTTGAATGAGCCACCCCAATTGATACTCTGGCTTCAGTTCTTTGTATCGGCCAAAATTTCTGAACACTCTGGAAAGGCAACTCCACACTGAGTGTGGAATGATAATCCAAACAGAATGTAACCAAGGCATGTGTCACTGAGGTCAGATCAGACTTCTTCAGGAATGGATGTTTTCAATGTGCAGAAGTACAGAAACCTGGGCCTCCATGTTCAAGGCTGAGTCCACCCAAACTGTTAATGTGTGTCTTCAGTGTAATCTCACCCAGCACTGGCTGTATCTCTGTTCCCTTATCTACCTTTCAGCTAACCATGAGCACCTCTCTCTTGTCTGTAATGAACTTCTATTATTGATGTCAGACTGTGATTTAGAACTGAAACAGCTTCCTTGGTATCAGACAGAAAGAGATTAAACAGAGCTGAGGGTCATCAGCATATATTTTCTATGTGTTAGACTATTTTCTTTTCTTTGTGGATAGGCACAACCTCTTTCAGTGTGTAATGACAACTGTTACCCAGGTTCTAGTAGAAGAAGGAAGGAAGGAAAGCCATCTTGCTGCTATGATTGTACTCCTTGTCCAGAAGGGAAGATTTCAAACCAGAAGGGTAAAAATAGTCATAGTATATTACAGTTATTGTCAATATATTATTCATGTCATGCCCCTGAGTGCAATTAGACATTGAGATTTCTAATACAGTTCTTCCTCCATATTCACACATTTGCCATTTGTGAATTTGATAATTTGCAAGCATGTATGCCTCCCCCACATTCACTTTCTCCCATTCTCATGCAAAGAACTCATGCCAAGCCAAAACAGAAGGAGAAGGGGGAGTAGGGAAAAGCTTAAGCCTTCCTTTCCCCCCTCTGGAGCTCCCTCTGCCATTCCTATGCATTTTGCCCGAGCGTGGAGAACACATGCTGAGGTAAAGCAAAAAGGAATGGTGGAGGGAAGGCTTGCGCAAGTTCCCAGCACAATGGCACATTGCATAGGTATGGCAGGGTGAGCTTCAGCGGGGTAATGGAAGGCTAGTATGAGCCTTTCTCCCCTCCATCCACTTCCCTTTTGCATGGAAAAGGGAATGGGGAAGCCCAAAGGGAATGGGAGAGGGAGCGGGGGAAGTTATTTGTGGTTTTTTCACTTTTGTGAAGTTTCTACACCCCAAACCTTCACAAAAGGGAAGGGATAACTGTACTTGATTCAGTGGTAAGAGTAGCTGCCACCAAACAACAGCTTATATAATAACTTATTTATGTATACTATGTAAATAGCACTTTGCTTGACTGAAATAGGAAAAGAAACCTAACATATCGAGACAAATGTGACAAGTATGAGAAAAGATACAGTACGGAATACTCACTGGTTGTAATTTCCAAAGAAATGAGACTGGCATTCACCATAGTATTGCATGCATATCTTGAAATGAGCCATACAATATCACACGATATAGCAGCAGAGAGCAAAGTTTGTGTGTGTATGCGATGAATTGCTATTGAACATTTAAGTTAAATGCTTACATCAAAAGCTTTGTTAAAGAAGAAAAATGCAATCTATTATTTCAATCTTCCCTCTCATACCTATTTTGATCATGAGATAAAACTAAACAGCTGCATGAATTTTAAAAACCCATTTCTCATATACCCTACTCTACCTTTCTCCATCCCTAATATTCTTGTTGAACTCCTTCTTTCTTTAGCTTCCTTATTTCCTCATTGATCTCAAACAAAAGTTCTGAGGGTATGAAGTTCATGTTCCTGGGTAGCAGAGAAACCTCTTTGTAACACTGTATGTAGAACATAGGAAGGCCACCTGGATGCAAAGACAGCTACCAGTTTTCAAGCTACTTAATCCCTATAGTTATTTGTTATTTATTAAACCGTATTGTGGTGAAATTAATTATTAGGCTTGCATGCATGTATGTTTTTTTAATACGCTAGATCAAGTGGGTTATATTTGCTATGACCACTGCACTAAAATCTTCCTTAAGAGGCTTTACTTGAGGAAAAATACTTATTTCCTTATTAATCATCTTGATTTCTCACTTCTTTAATATGCCTAAGGTGGCATAGAGGGCTCTCTTTCTCTTCAAAACCACCCCATGACCTAGGTAGATCAAGCTGAGTGAGAGAGAGCACGTGGCCCAAGGTAACCCAGCAGGCTTTGTGGCTCTGTGGAGATTCAAACCTAGACCTCCCAAGTCCCTGTCCGAGACACTAATCACATTGTTCCTTTACATCAGACAAACACATTTCTCAAAATGAAATTCCTAGACACCTGTTTGAATAAATCAGGTCTAAGATTCTTCTTCCTCTTTCACTGAAACCTGAAAGGATAACTAAAAGTCAACGTACCTTTATAGTTCCATAGAAAAAATCTCAGTGAGTATTCATCACAAGTGTAGTAAAGCTGAAAATATCCTTACATAGGTGGAACTGAATTTTACTGACTCAGGATAGATGTGTCCTTGAGACTATGACCTAAGTCAAATTTTTAATTCACCTAGACCAGCCCCATTGAATCATGGGAACTTACTTAAGTGTTAATTTAGCATTCAGAAAATGGATGCAATGTGTCTACTCTAGTTTAGTTTAGGGATTGCAATTAGGCCAGATAATGTTTTGTGAAATAGAGGAAAACATTACCTCAAGTTATGTTCTTAAGGTTTTCTTTCTTTAACTCCCTATCTTCTTTTCCCTTTCCCCTTCCCTCTTTCCTTACTTCCTTTCCATCTCTTTCTTACTTCACATGAATGCATTTTCTATAACTTTATGGAGTCTTTCACATACTATGGTAAAAAAAATCATTCTTTCATTTGAAAAGGAACTTAGAATTGGGATTTAATGGAGGCATTCATGAGGCATGAATAAAAGTGACAGGCTAAATTTGAATCAGAAGTACCTCTGCCTGGCTCAAAGCAATATAATAAAATTCCTTTACTGATTTGCCTTTCTCCTGAATTATTTTCTAGTATGTCTCCTAAATCCATTTGGGGCACTGGCTTAACAGGGAGTCACATTCTCATCCCTAATTTTTTGTCCAAGGAAACAGGAACTTTGGAATTCAAATTTACATGGTTTTCCTGAGAGCAATCACGACCTGGTTAAGTTGACCTTGATGGCTAAATTTGGCCAGTGAGCCAGAGGTTTTCATTCCTGCCTCATGTGATAGGCTAAGTTTCCTTTGCAAACTTGCATTTCTCCAAGGCGAAATGTCAATATTCCTTCTAACAGACGTATGAGTGTGAGGATGTTGAGTTCATAGGGTTCATTATGATCTTTCAAACTGTGTCTGGATTGCATCCATTGCCTTTAATGAAGTTGCCATATATATCAATGTGTTTTTTCCCCAGACATGGATGACTGCTTTCAATGTCCAGAAGATCATTATCCAAACAAGATTAAGGATTTCTGCATTCCCAAATATGTAACTTTCCTTACTTTTGAAGAAGTTCTTGGAACAAGTTTGGCCATCTCCTCTCTTTTCCTTTTTTGTGTTACTGCTCTAGTGCTTGGGATCTTCTTTAAACACTGGGACACTCC
The DNA here is from genome assembly GCA_948472985.1 of Iguana delicatissima. Classification (NCBI taxonomy): domain Eukaryota; kingdom Metazoa; phylum Chordata; class Lepidosauria; order Squamata; family Iguanidae; genus Iguana; species Iguana delicatissima. The sequence continues at coordinate 836,505 of CAOKZL010000157.1, read as the reverse complement.
CATTGTCAAAGCCAATAATCGGAACCTCACCTGCACTCTCCTTCTTTCCCTCCTGCTCTCCTTTCTTTGTGCTTTGCTCTTCATTGGTAAGCCTCAGAAGATGACTTGCCTCTTTCGTCAGACAGCTTTTGGCATCATCTTCTCTGTGGCTGTTTCTTCTGTGTTGGCAAAAACCATCATTGTCATTCTTGCTTTCCTAGTCACCAAGCCTGAGTCCAGCTTGAGGAAATGGGTGGGGAAAAGATTGGCTGCCTATATTGTTATTTCCTGCTTGTTCATTCAAGTTACAATTTGTACCGTGTGGCTGACCACTTCTCCCCCATTTCCAGATCTTGATATGAACTCAATGGGTGAAGAAATCATTCTGGAATGTAACGAAGGGTCAGTCATCATGTTTTACTGCATCCTGGGTTTCATGGGCTTCCTGTCCATTTGCAGTTTCACTGTGGCTTTCTTTGCCAGGAAGTTACCTGACAGTTTCAATGAAGCCAAGTTTATCACCTTTAGCATGATGGTTTTCTGCAGTGTATGGCTGTCCTTTGTTCCAACGTATTTGAGCACCAAGGGGAAATACATGGTAGCTGTGGAGATCTTCTCAATCTTGGCTTCCAGTGCTGGGTTACTGGGTTTTATATTTTTCCCCAAATGTTATATCATTGTTCTGAGGCCAGACCTGAATACTAAGGAACAATTAATGAAAAGAAAACATTAAAGAAAGTTTCTGTTTGTTCATTTTGTCATCCCTTGTCTTTTCTTTGGGATTTGTTCCCTGAGGTGGACACATTTTTTTGTGTTACGGAAAACTGATATGTGTTTAAGCTTCACAATTTCGACAGTAGGATAGGTATCAGTTGTAGTTTGTATTGAAGAATCAGAATATGTTAGGCCAGAATTAGAACTTGAAATGGAATGCTACATATAAGTGTAGGTTTAGAAGGATGCCAACTTAGAGCAGATTCTGCTAATTCCTCTTTATGCTCAAGATTGCACTCTCAGTTTTTATGCTCTTGTCCATGTATCCCTAGACAAGACAAAGGTTGTCTGTTCATCCTGTTCATCACACACAGAAGATGAAAAAAATTGTTTTCCAGGAACACTTGTATTATCTAATAGCCCAGCATCAGAGCTGTGCAATGGTGACAGAGAAGATTTCCCCATTCTGACACTACTGTGACACAAATATGATCTATAGCAGAATGGTCTTCCATTGCTCACAGGATCAGAGGGGTTGGGCTAGGAGATTCTCCTTAATCTTAGTTCAGGTAAGTAGCTGATGTAGGATCTTGGCCACTGTCTTTCAACAAAAGGTTGAACACCAATGTTGTTGTTGTTGCTGTTATTGTTGTTTCTGTGAAAGAGAAATTGTTGTGAAAAAAAACAATTGGAGATTTTCCCTTACAAAAACCAACCCAAGAGATGAGGGGGTTTTTACCTCGCTTGGCTGTGGAAATCCACTGAGAGGCCTGGGGCACATCACACACTCTCAGCCCCCAGAAAAGCCCATGACAGGTTCACCAAAGGGTCACTATAGGCCAGAATTGACTTGAAGGCACACAACAACAGGCGGTTTATTCTCCTCAGCAGTCAAGAACAAAATCCATATTTCAAAACACAGAGAAAGCAATTACCTCAATTTTTCTTACATCTGCACTTCAACATCTAACAAAATTATTCCAATGAATAATGAAACTGAAGGAAGGGCATGAAATGAGAATAGTATCTCTGTATCTAGAATACTGTTACCTCTAAGCTTTACTGTGTGGCTTGTTTTATAAACACTCTTGATAACATCAGAACACTCTTTTTGCCATTATTTTATCTGAAAGTAAATTCAAAGAATACATTGATTAGAGATGGGAAGAACATTCAAAAAATGGGTAAAACCTGGTTATTTTGAGTGTTGAGAAACCCTGATGAGAAGAACCCAGCATTGATGAGAATCTTCACAGTTCTTATGCTGTGCAAATTTTGCACATGATTGTTTTGCGCGAAGAACAACATTTTATTTTCAGGAAATATTATTTCCATGCAGAAATGTCATTTCAAGCACAAAGAGTCTGTGTCCTAGAGATATATGCTGAAATTGGATATTTATGCTGCACAAAATAGACACATGGTTTATTTGCATAGAGAATATTTTCTGTGCAGCAAACAGCATTCTCTGTATTTCCCCTCATGACCCCATTATGACTGAAGAGCCTCCCCACTCCTAAATGCCAGGGATTCTTTAGAGAAACATGGTGCATCGAGGTGCATGCCCTGAGCCCCAACTCAATCATGCTCCCACCAGGCTCTCGGGGACCCCTCTACCAACTCCACAATCAACAATGGTAGAAGTGGTGGTGGTAGTGGTGAGAGTATTTTGATGGTAACAAAAAAGCACAGCCATAATGTGTTTCAAAGGGAGGCCTGTGCCTCCTGACCTTGAGAATTTCCCCACCTCTACAATAAGGTGGTGGACAGTTTGAAGCAAAAAGAAAAAAAATAGATACATAACCATTTCATTCTCCCCGACCACTGCGCTTCACTCCACAAGTAATACTGCTGGCTCAAAGTGACACTACTATTCTTCTTCATAAGTTTTGATGCAGGGGGTGAAATGATCACTAACAGAATTGCAACACTGACGAAAAGAAGGAAAGGTCAGGACTGTGCATGAAGCTTTCTGGAAGTTCCCACAACTCTCAAATGTCAGCTTCACATCATAAAACTCTGGGCCAGCAATAGTATTTCCTGGGAGTGTTTCCTTTCATCTGGAAGGTGCCCTGTTTACCTTTCCTTCTGCACCTGATGCTGTGTAGGTCATGATACCTGGGGAATTGATTGCTAACTATTCTCAGTTACAATTAATCATTCTCCTGGTAACCAAGACCACTGTGGAAGTTTTTAAATGGTGATATAAAAAGATCTGTTTACATCTCAGTGTAGGAGAAAGGGAATGTAAGCAACCAAAGCTGTGTCAATTTGGTTAGTTTGCAATTTTTTCTTTAAAAGGTAGCTGTTTGAATACTTTAGCACTACACTTGAAAGACACTAAGTGCAGGATGTTTCAGCCAAGCTGACGCCAAATGACAAAGAGATCAAGATTCAAACTGGGGGACTCTTTCAAGGGAAGACACTTCTACCTTTTGGATGATGGAATATTTCATGTCACTAGGGTTCCTGGTGGTGCTGCTGCTTCTGCTTTCTCAAAATGCCCTCCTGAAGGATCCTGTAATGTGCCCAACATTTTACAACCTCCATGTAAAAGAACAATATTACCAGCCAGGTGATCTCATCATTGGTGGAATCACTTCTCAACTCTTCTCCGTTTCTGATCCTCTCAATTTCAATGAACACCCCAAAACAAAGATTCTTGATCAGTCTATGTAAGAGATATCACTCCTCTCTCTCTCTCTCTCTCTCATTCTCTGTTTCTTACTCACACACATATGTTCTTTTCTGAGAAGAACAAATAAAAACAATCAGGGGGCTTGTGGCTCCTTTAACACAACTCTGTTCTGTTTGGTGTAAGTTTTCATGGGCAGCCACCCACTTCCTCAGATGTCATTTCATATTTTTGTTTTCTCATGCCAAGAAAAAAAAAAAAAGTGGATTTTTCAAGTACCACAAGACTCTCAGTTGCTCCTATTGCAAGGGGATAACATGGCTAGTCCTCTGGCTATTTTTGTAATGAATGGCAGAGCATAAAGGAAAGCTAATACAAGCATTCGTATCTTCACAAAATAACTTCCTTATTTTATCTACATTGGGGAGAAATATATGGGGGCATTTGCAGTCACAGTAATCTGATTTGTTTGTTTATTAGAATGTTTACACAGGGTTAATGTTAATGATGATGCTGATGCTGAAAATTTAAACAAAGCAAAAGCTGTTTTATGTTTTTACTAGTAGCAGCTACAATCCTATTTGTTTCACACATAGTTCCATACCACATGAATCCCAAGGGTCAGAAAAATCTTTTAAAAAGGTCTAAGTTTGCTGCTTGATCTCAAGCTCATATGAAAACGTCTGGGATCTGGAGGAAGTCCAAATGTTAAATTTGACCAAAATAGATTCATAAATAGAATGTATTCTTGAGCCAAAATACAAGAATTCCCAGCAGAAATTCCTGAAATGGTTTATATGTAGTATTTTCTGCCACTTCCTTGTCTGCTGAAATTCTACTGGAAAACTCATATGCATTTCCCCCAATTTTTACAGTTTTGAAAAGCCATGTATCCATACCCCATAGAGATATGAGTGGCTGTCATTTGAAATCTGATGAGATGAACTGGATGAGAAGCTCTGAAGTAAATGTTCCTGCAGTGGCAGTGGATGAGAAGGAGTTCACAGGAGATAGAATGTACATTTTAAATGTCATTTATCTCTTATTTTAGTGCATTACCAAAAAACTATCAGCATGTCCTCTCCTTGGCATTTGCTGTGAAGGAGATCAATGAGAATCCCAAGATCTTACCCAACATCACTTTGGGCTTCCACATCTATGACAGCCACTTTAATGCAAAGATGACATACCAGAACACCATAAACCTTTTGTTTAGTCAGAAAAGCACTGTCCCCAACTATAACTGTGATGTCCAGAAGAACCTTGTGGCTGTGATTGGAGGAAGTACCCCCGAAATCTCTGTTCATATGTCCACAATTTTAGGCATTTACAAGCTTTCACAGGTAAGAGGACAGATGGCTACATGAGGTGGATGCCTTTATAGAAATGCTATTCACGAGATTGTTCTTCATGCGTCAGCTGATGTCTCTCAGTTTCCTGCTGTAAAATACGGGCAAGGGGAGGATGTATCCTGAACTTGGCCAAGAAGTGGGGTCTGATCAAAAATAGTGGAAAATGTAGTAGTTGTAGAAAGAGTAGGAACGATGAGAAGCAGTGTGGTGTAACAGTCCTGAGTGCTGGACTAGGACTCCAGGAACCAGGGTTTGAATTCCCCCTTGGCCATGGAGACACTGAGTGACAATGGCTGAGTGACACTATTTCAGCCTCAGAGGAAATCAATGTCAAACCCCGTCTGAACAAACATTGTGGAGAAAACCCTTTGATAGCTTTGCTTTAGGGTTTCCATAAGTCAGGAAATGACTTGAAGGAACGCAACCAAAAGGAGGAGTAAACCACACTGGCACTATAGGCTGTTTGAACAGGAAAAAATATCTGCAATGAATCCCTAAAAGACTTTACAAAGTGTGAAGAATCTTTGTCACCATGTTCTTCTCCTCATGGGGGTTTCCTTAACATCAGGAAACTCATTATCCTTTTTTTAAAAATTAATAATTTTTTAATTCTTTATCTGGTTCCACAAGAGGTACCTTGAGGTGAGTGACAGCGTGTCTGACAAATTAGGCAATTAGGCTATGTGTACAGAGTTTGTATGCACCCATGCACAAAAGTATTCCTCCAGAGACTTCAGGATGGTGGACCTTTGAAATCTGTGTTAAGGTTGATAGTTGGCAGATGTTTCTGGCAAACCCTATTATAAGGGTTTGAAGGACCAAAAACACAAATAAGGCTCATCTTCTGTTCACTTCTGCAATACAACTCTTGATAATTTACTTATATAATATATTGCATACTGTCTCATTACAAGGGAAATCCAGAAGTCCTTCTCACTAGTTTCTAATTCAAATGCCCTGGGGGGAAAAGAGTTTTATTTCTGTAATAAAAACCTGGATGTATGGTTTGGTGGTCATAGGCCATTTCCGCACGGGGTAAGTAGAACAGCGCAGTGCGACCTCTGACGGAGGTTGTCCGCACCTTGGGAGCGGACTAGGTCGGACTACTTGTTGAAGTTCCACACCTCAGTCCATGACCTGAAGTGTTCACGCAGCGTGCTTTTTAAAAACCTGTTTTTACAGGTTTTTCAAAAGCACAGAGTATGCCACTCCGTGTCAGTCCGTTCCCGTGCTCTGGTGCAGATTTGCAGGCGCGCACCAGTGCGAGCCTGCAGATCTGCCGGGATCGGGCTTTAGGCTAGCAAGCTTCAGCGTTTGGTGGGGAGCCTCCACCAACCAGAAGCTGCCATTTTGGATGCCGGAGCAGTGCAGAGCGACGAGCTCGCACTGCTCCTCATCAGGATGGACCCAAATGGACCCACCAAAAAGCCAGTGAGTAGCAGCAGGGAACGTTTCCCTCACCATGTGCGGAAAGGGCCATAGTCTGCACAGGGTTGAAAATGGCCCCAAGTTTACACAGAAGAGCAGGCAGAGGCCCCACAGCTAGTTTTCTGTTAAGTTGTACTTGCTATACACACAAACATCACATGTATCCTGATTTCCCAACAAGTAGTAGAGCCAGTGTGCTGTAGTGGTTTGAAAGTAGGGTTCAGTTCCCCACTCACCCTCGAGTGACCTTGGGCATATCACACATTCTCAGCCCCAGAAAACCCCACAATAGGTTTGACTTAAGGTCGCTATAAGTCAGAAATGCACATAACAACAACAACAATGTAACAATAGATAGCTGAATGTTTGGAAGCCATTATGCCCAGTTCTGAGCTCTTTCATGGTTGATTAAAATGTACATATCATGGCTGGAATTTAATCGATTGACTAATTGGTTGATTAAATAAGTATTTAATTATCCAAATAATATATATTAGTTCCACCACAGTGATACAAACACCTTTGTTTTGCTTAGATCATGTATTGCTTATCTGCTCCAGACACGGGTAATGAAATCCAGATCTCTTCCTTATACCGGATGGTCCCAAGCGAAGCACATCAATATGCTGGAATGGTCAAGCTTCTTCTCTACTTCAATTGGAAGTGGGTTGGAATCATGGCAATAAGTGATGACCAAGGAGAAAAGTTTGTGCGCACTTTGGAACACATGTTTTCCCAAAATGGTATCTGTACACCCTATACTGAAAGAATGCCAACACAAAAGAGCATTGCACATATGTTAAACTTTTTAGATCTCTTTCAAGATATGGCCCTGTTCCTTTCAAAGACAGAAACAAAGATATTTGTTGTCCATGCTGATTCTCATATGATGTTAGATTTGCAGTGGGTGCTGCTTCAAATAGAAGAGGATGATGTCATGATTCAAGGGAAGGTATGGATTATGACAGCCCATTGGGACTTCTCCTCGGCAACATTTCTCAGAGCTTTGAATATACAGATCTTCCACGGTGCCCTGTCCTTCATAGTACACTCCACTGAAGTCGAAGGGTTCAAAGACTTCCTTATGAAACTGAATCCCCATTCTAAAGAAGATGGCTTTGTCAAGATCTTCTGGGAGCAGGCATTTAATTGTTTATTTCTGCATCTGGATGTAGATGAAGAAGGTTGTACTGGAGCAGAGAAGCTAGAAAACCTTCCTGGGCCTTTTTTTGAAATGAGCATGACTGGTCAAAGCTATAGTATTTACAATGCCGTGTATGCTGTGGCACATGCTTTGCATGCCATGTATGCATCAAGAACCAAAAGTAGAGCAATTGCAGATCTACACAAGACAGAGCCTTCTAAATCATATATGCAGGTAATATATATATTTTGCACACTTAGCTTGAAGAAGGAAGAAGGAGCCCTGGTGGCGCAGTGGTTAAATGCCAGTACTGCAACCACAAGGTTGTGAGTTCGATCCTGCCAGGCTCCAAGGTTGACTCAGCCTTCCATCCTTTCGCAGGTCGGTAAAATGAGTACCCAGCTTGTTGGGGGCAATTAGCTAAAATACATTGTAAACCGCTTAGATAACACTAGTTGATAGGCGGTATAGAAATAACTGCTATTGCTATTGATTGCTAAGGAAGTGAGATGTAGGCATTGTGTTGACTAGAACCATTTCTTTTTTAAAGTAGAAGCTGTCATATAGAATATGAGTAAAAATGAAACACAGAGTTGGGTACCTTGCCACAAAAAATGAGGGAAATGGAAGCTCCAGGTGGTGAAATTCATTGGTGTCTTCTTCTGGTGATAGATTCTCACTGGTTGCTTTCCATCTCTTCAAATAAAGAACTGGTAGGCACTGGGCAACCTTCCCATTTTTGATGGGCTTCATGTCAAAAGCCCATTTTGTATGAAAAATGCTCGTTATTTCTTTCCATGACTTTTGTATTAACAAAACTTTTCTTTTTTAAAAAACAAATTCTAGCTTCACCCTTTTCTAAAGAGGATCACATTTAACAACTGTGCTGGAGATGAGGTGTCGTTCAATGAGGAAGGTGAATTGTCAGGTGGATTTGATATTGTGAACTGGATTACTTTCCCAAACAAATCTTTCTTAAAGGTTAAAGTAGGAAGGATGGATCCTCAATCACTGCCAGAAAGATCATTTTCCATTAATGCAACAATCATTACATGGCACAGCAGATTTAACCAGGTAGGAATGTTACCCAGAAAACCAACAATAATGAAATGGCATTGGATGAAACATAGAAAGTCCACCTGCTGTACAGTAGCGATGGAATGAATATTCAAAAATATTCAAAAAAGACAAAAAGAATGACAACCCCCACCCCATGTTTTTTAAGTGTGAAGAATACCTGACAAGGAAAATTCCAGACTGATGAAAATCTTCACAAAAATAGTATTCAGTGACAGAGAAAGTGATCACTTCCCTATCCATTTTCTCAATGAGATACACAATTTTGTAAAGCACCATGATGTCTCTATTATTTCCTTACCATTTCCTCCTTCATTTTTTAAAAAGGAGCTTAAGTTGTGATTTTTCTCACAAGGAAATTATTCCAAACCCTTTCCCAATTTCTTGTGGAAACGTTTGAATTTTAGGAAAACATAGTATGATCAACCTTAGAAAGAATACACACATTCTTGAATTGTACTCTGTTGTTTGACACCTTCCTGCCCACCAACCAGGTCCATCGTCTCCTTACACCCTAACACAACTGGCTTCATCGGACAGTAGGGAAATCATTGCTAGACGAAGTTGGCAATAATGAAAGACTAACTGTAATATATCACTTCTCTTTGTTCATATCAAGAAAACCAAAGACTGTCACCCTGAAGATATTATTGTCCCATCCTTCCCAATAAGATTGCCCAATGCATGAGAAAAGCAGATGGTGATGAAAGCTGACATTCACGTAATATACCGGTCTCCTGATACTCTGATCTTTTTTACCCCTTAGGTTGTGCCCCTTGCCTTGTGCAATGACCCCTGTTATCCAGGTTACAGCAAACAAAGAAAGGAAGGGATGCCATTTTGCTGCTATGATTGTACTCCATGTCCAGAAGGGAAGATGTCAAACCAGGAAGGTAGGAAGCATGATAATACTGACAATATCATTTTTTATATAATTTTATTGAAATTCCATCATATAAAACACATATATATATAATTGTACAATTCACTGAAATATTTCTGATAATCTCCCTAGATTTCATGTTCTTCAATTCAACCAACATGTTAAAATTAAAATTAAATGTACCACACTAATATATGCTAATATTTCATGATAGCTCCTACAATAAGTCTGTACCAACTTATATGTCATGTTATCCATCTGCTCACATCCTCTTGATAAAAGTTATACATTTACATCAAGCATTGTTATCTGAAAGTGCCCAGCAATTATCCGACACTATTCTCCATTCTTTTTTTATCTCTTCATCAGATTTGCCCTTTAATCCCTGAGATACTAAATCTGCATTCCTGTTTTCAATAAAAGTTACGCACCCATGGTCAACTGTAGGTATTTGCTGGTTTTTCCATAATCTTGCAAATTCTATACGAGCTGTCGTGACCATGTATAATATTATCCGCCAATATTTCTTTAACACAGTACCATCCAACATATGTGTCATATTTAACAAATACATCTCAGGTGTCTTATCAAATTGCAGCTTGAACATTGTACAGATCTTATTACGTATTTCCCCCCAATATTTCTTTGCTCTATTACATGACCACCACGTATGAAACATCGTACCGACCTCCTTTTGACATTTCCAACATTGCCCTGTACCTGTTTTATAAATTTTCATCAATTTTTCAGGTGCCATGTACCATCAATGAAACATTTTATAATAGTTTTCTTTTAAATTCTGGGCCACTGTAAATTTCTGCATTTTTTTCAACTCTGTTTCCAAAACTCTAACTGAATTGAACGCCCTATGTTTTGAGAACATAAAATCATTGTATTCTTTATTGTTTCCTCTTCTCTTTCTTGTTGTAATATTTCCTGATATATATGAGATAGTAAATGTGGAGGATTTTCAAGTAACCATTTAATCACTCCTTCTCTCTCCTTTTGTTCAGTTCCATCTGAAATCTTTCAGTTAGTTGTCTATAGGGAAACCAGTTCAATATTATTCCCTCTTCTTCCAATTTCTCTCTTGTCTTGATCTTTATTAAATTTGGACCTGTTTTTTCTATAATATCCTCATATCGTAACCATTTTTCTGTTTCGATCCATCTTCCAAAAAAGGCCTCTTGAGGGGACACCCACGAGGGGAGCTGCCTAATGTTTTTGGTCTTATATTCATTCCATATCTTCAATAACGATTTTCTTAAAAAATGATGCGAAAAATCTTTGTCGATCACTGCTTTATCATAGAACATATAGGCATGCCACCCCATTCTTAAGTCTGCTCCTTCAAGTGCCAGCATTCTCATGTTTTGTAAATTAATCAATTCTTTTATCCAGGTCATTGCCGCTGCCTTGTAATATATCTGTAAGTCCGGTAGTCCCAATCCTCCTCTTAATGTAGGATCAGTCATAACTTTCCATTTTATACTGGGTTTATCCTGGGTTTATCCTGGGATATTTAGATATCTCTCTTTTCCATTGTATAAATGGCTTATTGTTTGTAATAATTGGGAGATTTTGAAAAAGACAATTCAATTTCGGGATACATTCATTTTTATAGCAGCTATTCTCCCCATTAAGGATAACTGCATACGTGTCGAGTTTTCAAATCCTTAGTTATTTCTTTCCATTTTTTATCATAATTATTTTGAAATAGTTCATTATTTCTTCTTGCAGTCCAGATACCTAGATACTTTGCCATCTGTCCTTTATTAAATCCTGTTATATTTATTAATTCCTTTTCTTCTTTATCACTCATCTTCTTTGTTAAGAAGACTGGTTTTTCATTGTTAATCTTAATACTGACAATATTATGATTAGTCAGGTACACAATCAAAGGAAACTGGAACTTCTAATAACTTTTTGCAGTATACTCTCTGATTCAGAGCACAAGTTATTTTCTCCAAATGTTCCTTCTAGCCCAGTATTGCATGTTTCTATCCCAATGTGTGGTGCATTCTATATTCAGGAGCTAATAGACATATTCTGTCATATTTGTTACCTTTTGTCAGCTTCTCCACCGTTTTTTTTTAAAAAAAAAACAACAACCCTACATTAAAAAAAAACACCCTACATTTTCAAACTATGCGTTTCCAGTGGCTATGTTCTTGTCTGCTCACCCCATTTTTGGTCTTATCTACATATCACTCATTACTTGCATTTGACATTAGAGGAGCTGCTATAATATTATAACTTTGATTGACAAAATGAGAGACAACATGAAAGAGTGATTTAGTGAAAGAGTTTAATAGAACAATTTTAAAGGAAAAGTTAATGTGAGGGTACTGTGAAATCATAATTCTTTTTCCATTCCCAGCTTAGACCCCCTCAAGTCCATCATTCAGGAGAATTCACACTTATGGAGAAATAAAAAGCGACCTTTTAGCAACTTGATTTTACACTTAAGCTTTATATAGGATCTTCTATCTTGCTTACTTATGCAACCACCTATATTTAAGAAGAGATATAGCATGCTAAAAGTACACATTAAGTTAAAGACAGAGCATGCTTTCTGCTTGCTCAACAGCAAGAGTGGTGGGGCTCCATTTAGACTGAAAGCATAGCATGGTACGTAATGCTGAATGCTTTCACTCTCCAGATGTGCCCCTCTTGATAATCTTCCTCTGCACAGTAGTTACTGATAGTGAGTTTTTGTTGCTGTTGTTATTTCTTACTTTTGTGCCCCATGTATGTCATATACTCCAGTGAACTAGAAAAAAAGACATAAGCATTGCACAGCATGTAGGTAATTTAACAGATGGTTTGACCCTAATTATTATATTATTTAAGATCACAATGATTGCATCAGCTGCCCAGAAGATCGATATCCAAACATGGAGAAAAATGAATGCCTTCCCAAATATCTGAATTTCCTGTCTTATGATGAACCACTGGGTCTCACATTGGCTATTTTAGCTCTCGCTCTCTCTATGACCACAGCACTGGTGCTTGGAATCTTCATTAAATACCGGAACACCTCCATCGTCAAAGCTAACAACAGAAGCCTCACCTACTCTCTGCTCACTTCCCTCCTCCTCTGCTTCCTTTGTGCTTTGCTCTTCATTGGTCAGCCACATATTCTGACTTGTCATCTGCAACAAACTGCTTTTGGTATCACCTTCTCAGTGTCTGTTTCTTCTGTCTTGGCCAAAACCATCACAGTGGTTCTGGCTTTCAAGATCATTAAGCCAGGGTCTAAGATGAAGAAATGGGTGGGGGGAAACCTTGCAAAGTCCATTGTTCTTTCCTGCTTATTTATCGAGGCATGCCTTTGCACAGCATGCCTATGTATCTATCCTCCATTCCCAAACTTGGATGTGAGCTCTTTGGCCAAAGAAATCATAATGGAATGCAAGGAAGGGTCAGCCAACATTTTGTACTATATATTGGGGTACCCGGGATTGCTGGCTGTCTTTAGTCTGAGTGTGGGTTTCTTTGCTCAGAAACTGCCAGATGCTTTTAATGAAGCCAAGTTTATCACTTTCAGCATGTTGGTGTTTTGCAGTGTGTGGGTGTCCTTTGTTCCAACTTACCTAAGCACTAAGGGAAAATATATGGTCGCTGTGGAAGTTTTCTCCATTTTGGCTTCTGGTGCTGGATTGCTGGGTTGTATCTTCACCCCTAAATGTTATATAATTCTCCTCAGGCCTGAACTGAACACTAAGGAACAGCTAGTGAAAAAGAGAAGATGGTAAAGAAAGTATCTATAATCATAACGAACGTAAACAAGAGTTTATTGCAATTCACAAAATCAATTCAGTTATTTTAGATTCCGAAGTTTATGTGATACCGTGTTCTGTATATTTCATTGATAAACCTATTTGTTTGGTCAAAGTGTAGCTTTTGTCCCTTGATCCAAGGGGATACTAAACAATACATAGTATCTTACTCAACAACAGAGCTTTGGGCCTCTAAGGCCATAGACTCCTACTGTTTGATATCCAGCAGGTTGTGCAGCTAAAAACCCATGTGTGCTATTGCAGGTTTAATTTACTTGAAAAGGTAATTTACTTGAAAAGATTGGCTTTCCTTGTCACCCCGCAGGGTGCCAGGAGAGGGAAAATGGGCAAAACCCTCTTATGATTTTGGTCACCAGGTTGGCCACATTTAGAGCCCTGAAGTCAGTCATGCTATCTTGATAGCCTTGTATCCTGATAGGAAAAGCCAATACTGACAGCCTAGTCCAAGCGGACCATGGAGCTCAGCCCCTATACCCCAAGTGTACACAGAATTGTCAAATATGTGCAATATCCAGGAATGTTAAATAAGACAAGCAACTTCCTTCCACCCACTCTTCAGGCCACACTTGGGTACACCAATGGCCACAATGCCCACAAAAATTCACCCCCAAAACAATAGAACCTACTGCATCTGAAGACACCTTCAAAGATTCTAAACCCATTGAAGATGGCAAGAAAATCTTATCAGGTCCTCTCTGACCCCCTGAATAATTCTAATCATACAATCGGGCTGAAGAATTCCACATATAGCATAACAAAATCACTTCAGGAATGCCCTGCTAGGTGCCACAAACCTAATTGCTAAATTACAATGACCAATGAGCTCTTGAAATTCTCTAAGTATAACCTAAACCCCTTAAATTTATAAACTCTCTCTCTCCAAACTCTAAATTTCTCCACTGGAAATCTACAGTGCTCTTCCGTAGTATCAATCTCAATACCAAGGAAACCCAAATATTGGCTCAGTCCTTCTGTTGCCTTGTTGGCTAGTGGTACACCCAACTCAGAGGTCAAGGAGTAAAACTTCTCAATCAAAAAAATCAAAAAGCACACTGTCCTGTTTCTGGATGTTCTATAAAGAAAAAAAAATCATCCACATAATAAATAACCTCTTTCTGTCCAGACCTAAACTAAAAGGACCATTCAGGAAAAGTACTGAGCTTTTCAAATGTGACACATAACACTCAACAACCAAGAACCAACAAACAGGCCATCGAAAGAAAAACTCAATAACTCAAAGTCATTAGGATGAACTAGGAAGAGATGAAACACACACTTAATGTCATGTTTCACCAGCTCAGTGCCAATTTCACTCCTGCACACCTTCCAAACGGTACCATCAAAGGATGTAAAATGAACAGTATGGAGCTTCAGAGGAAAAGCATCATTAACAGACTTCCTCCAGGATAAGATAAATGATGAATGAGACTGCATTCACCAGGTGTATTTTGGGGAATAACCCTCAGGGGTGACACCCTCAGATTGGGTACAGGGGGGAATGTGATTGGACCTATAACCTTCCCTTCTCACACTTCTTTCTGGATCTTGTCTCTAACAACATGTTCTAAACCCAACATGGAACATAAATTCTTTGATCAGAAAGGGTTCCTTGAAATGGGAACTGAAAGTTTTCCCTAAACCCCTCCCTTAGATAATGGTCACCAACTTGGTCAAGACAAAGCTGCAAAAGAAGCTCTTACTACTACAATTTAATTGGGCTGGATCCATTTTGAAGGTAGAGGGGTACCTAGCAGGGCCTATTTGGGCTACTCAGCCTGTGGAAATAACGAGGCCCAAAGGAGGAGCTTACTGAGTTATGGAAGAACCTGCCAGCCTGATGCTGTGGGTACACTGGAATCCTTTTATATCTTCTGTTGTGTTGCCTTGAAGAGGAAAAAAAGAGATTGACATCTTCCAAGATGTTGGGGAATACTCTAGTTTTTCAACCTCCTGAAATCAATGGCCTACAAGAAATGTTCAGATCTTGGATACAGAATTCATCGTACATCACATGTAGAATAAATCCATTAGAATCAATAGGAGGAAAGTTAATCAGATGAAGGAAATCATGCCATTGTAAAATCCCATTGATTTTAATGGCATTCCTGCACTACACTGTTATAGTGCTATCGTTCCATTTTCAACATCCTGTGGAATTCAGGGGTTTGTAGTTTACTGAGGCCCTCTAAATGCTTCTCCCTAAACTGCAAATCCTAGGATTTCATAAGCTGTTGAAAGTGGAATAATAGCCCTTTAACAGCCTAGTGCAGAAATGGCCTAACTTTCGATTCACCACTATGATTCTAGATGTGATACAAGTTTTGGCCTGCAGCATCATAAAGAGCCTATAATTCTGATAGGTCACTACCACCACTGTAATTTTCAAATTTGCTAGGATTATTTTGATGACTTCCGGAGGTCCCTAAGGAAATCTAGCTGTTGCTAGCAGAACTAGGAAATAAATATTGAAATTCTATTCATATCCTCTGTGCCTGGAAATTTCTGACTATAGACAAAGCTTCATCAATCCCATTTTTTCCCTTGTTTTCAATCAGCCAAGTAAATATCTGTTCTCATCAAGCTTTGCTACAGAACCAAATGACTATGTTGCCGAAGATGGATTGTTTCTCCAAATACCTATTTTCTGACCTTGGTTTTGGAGCAGTTTCCAATACAAGATTTTTTCTATTCTTTCTGTTCTTAAATGTGCAGTCAGGAAGCCTCTGCCATTTCTTCACTCCACTTTGTATCCAAGGCCCTTTTTCCACACCAGTGTCAGGGCCTCAGGTGTGGTCATGCCGGCGGGCGCCGCCGAGGCCGATGCAGCGGCCACCTCCGATGAGGAGGAGGGGGGCCCGGGCTCTCTGGAGGCCGCGGCCGACGACAGGGACCGCCTGGTTGCTGCAGAGGGCACCGCCACCGGCGGGGATCGCCTGGACGCCGCAGAGGCCACCGGCCCTGACGGGGGTCTCCCCGGCGTGACAGAGGCCGCCGCCGCTGAAGGGGATCTTCCCGGCGTTGCGGAGGCCGCTGGCCCGGCTCCCGGGCTGGTGGGCATGGCGGGCGGATACCTGTCGGAGGAGGCGGGCCCCGGGCCCGATCCCGGGGCGCCGCCTACTCGCAAGGTCGACCCTGAGAAGGCTGAAGCCTCCGCCCCGCCGCTGACGTTCCAGCGGCGGCGGCGGCTCAAGGAGGCCAGCCGCCGATCCCGGCGGCTGCAGGAGAAACACCTGGGGGCTGGGAGCTCCCAGCTGTAGCGCAGCTGTGAGCCCCAGCCACGTGCTCAAGCCGGATTGGCCGCCGGCCGCTCAAGGGGTCTTTTTAAGGCAAGCGCAGGGCTGGGAGGGGCACGGAGCAACAACTGTCGGTTTTCCGTGCATCTGTCGCCCGTGCCCTGTTCCAGCCCAGCCTGTGTCCACGTCCTGCCGCCCGGCTCTTCCAAGACCCACCCCCTGCATTTAGGTGAAATAACTTCTTTGTGTTTCGGGTGAGGTAACTCGTCGTTATTTTCTGTTGAAGCCTGCTGTCAAGGCATACTTTAGTTCAGACAGCTTGTGTTCTGCAGCACCTCTGGTTATAGACTGTAATAAACACTGCTTGTGCCCGACTCCGGTCCGGCTCCTGCTTGACCTCAGCCACCGCTGACAACCAGACCTGTTGCGAAATGGCCTTGGGAGCGCTGTGGGATTGCAAGGACCATTCCACATGAAGTCCTGTCCATCGCGCAATGCTCCCGAGGCCATTAGGCAGCGATCGCACATTATATTATTTTCGGCTCGTTGCTGAAAATGATGTACGATCATGCGTCCCATGCCCCTCCCGCACTTACCTTGTGTGCAGATCCTCTAGATTCACAGCCATCATGCTTCCTCCCCCAGTGCAGCCTGGGAAAGTACCCGGCTGCGCTGCGGAAGGAAGGGGCGGAGCCTTTACGCTTTCTTTCACCCAGCATGTAGCTGATGCAGAGGGGGAGCAGAGGGGATGTGAGTGCCTCTCATAAGAGGCTTCTCATGTGATCCCCTCACGACGACACCGGAACAAGGTAAGGTGCGAAAAGGGCCCAAGTCTGTGCACAGTATTCTTGCAGCTGTTACTACATAACAAAGAAGGAATCTATATTTTCCGTCCAGATATTTATCCATAATACACCAAAAGAACATTTCTGGACACGTTACAAAATCTACCATTAAGGGGTTTTTTTTTCCATTTAGAAAT
Organism: Iguana delicatissima; assembly: GCA_948472985.1. NCBI lineage: Eukaryota > Metazoa > Chordata > Lepidosauria > Squamata > Iguanidae > Iguana > Iguana delicatissima. The sequence continues at coordinate 819,275 of CAOKZL010000157.1, read as the reverse complement.
GTCTAGTTTCCCTTGATTCACGTTTCCCACATAACACAGAGCTTTCCAAACTTTTCATGTTGGCGGCATACTTTTTAGACATGTATCATTTCACGGCAGTAATTCAGTTAGTGGAGGAAGACCCTCCACCCGAGCCTGGCCTGCTGTCGCTGCTGCTCCCACTGGGGTCTTCCTCAACACGGGGTGCCAGCAGCAGAGGCAGTCCCTTCACCTGGGCCTGGCCTGCTGTGGTGATGGCGGAAAGGCAGCCCCTCCACCCATTATATTCAGACGACACACCTATACACTGCAGGCAACACACAACTGTTGTGACACATTGTTTGGAAAGCTTTGCAATAATGTGTATTGCGCAGCTTCAGGCTTTCCCTTCACCTCTGAGCACATCAACACCTGAACTTTCTTTCAGCTTGAGTTCAGTTTCTTCATTAGTCACAGTGTAACTCATACTCGTCCTTTGCTCTGCCTTGGTAGCTTATTGAGTGTTATCTGACCTGGCAGTCTCATCTTTTGGTATCATCTCTTCATTTTGGATTGTCTCCTCATTGTGGGAAAAGACATTCAGAAGAGGTTCACTGTGCCTCCTTCTGTGCAGTACTAATGTGTTAGCCATGGGGTCATTGCTGTTGTCTCTAATGCTTAGCACATTAGCCTGGCTAACTTGTGAGGGTGGTACGCCCAAGGGAAGGTCCTCTCCAGAAGATCTCAAAAAACAGATAAGTCTGTATGGGAGAATACAGTCCTTTGCATAACTTGCTCCTGATCCATGTAGGGCTTTATAGCACTTTAAAGCACTTTGAATTTGTGCCTGGAAATGGACTGGCAGCCATTGGAGATGTTGCAAGAAGGGAGCTGTGTGCTCCCTCTAGACAGCTCCAGTTAATAATCTAGCTCCATCTCTTTGGAGAGCTGCAGGTTCTCAAAGACAGATACATGTAGAGTATGTTACAGTGATCCAAATGACATATACCTAAAGCATGTGTCACTGTGACCAGACTGTACACATATAGAATCACAGACTCATAGATCACAAGGACCATCAGATCCTTTCCCCTGCCAGGCAGGAATATACAATCAAAACATTCCCTATAGATGACCATCAAGCTTCTGTTTAAAAACCTCAAAAGAAGGAGACTCCATCACACTCCCAAGCAGCATATTCCACTGCTGAACTGCTCTTATCATTAGGAAGTTCTTTCTAATGTTTAGATGGAATCTCTTCTCCTGAAATTTCCTGAAGCCATTGCTCCATGTCCTAGTCTCTGGAGCAGAAGAAAAAAAGCTTGCTCCACTTTCCATATGACATCCCTTCAAATATATAAATACAGCCATCAGGTCACTTCTTACCCTTCCCTTCTTCAGGCTAAATATATCCAACTCCCTAAGCCATCCCATATAGAGCACAGTTTCTAGCTGTCTAACAATTGCCTGTAAAATAACAGCCTTATCCTTATTCTTATGCTGGAAGGTTACCACCTAAATGGATTATGAGTGCTTTTGTGGTGGAGAACTTTCCATTCCTCCATTACAAAAGGCAACAACCCATCCCATCTTGACCTCTTGTTCCATAACCATTCTTTTATGGTGCCCCTGGTCCAACCCAGGTAAGAAACAAAGTGGTCATTTCTCACTTGCTGCACAGCCCAGAAGGCTGAGGGGAAGGCAGAGTTGTGTGTATGTGACAGGGTGCTTTATCAGATTGGGGAGCTGGTATACCCATCTGAGGGAGGAAGAGCAGGCCCTGTTACACAGCCCTTTCATCGAATGGCGCATCACTCTTCTTAATCTTGGAAACATTACTCAAATCATTCCAAACTTGTGTAAAACATTGTGCAAGCTTTTCAAATTAATGCCTTGAGGTCTATTTTTTTTTTCTTTGAAGCTTCTTTTTCTTTCTGAAGGTCTCATTTTCCCACTGGTGTTTTCTAGACATAAATCATTACAGACACATGTAACTCTGTTAACCTCAGAGTGAGCTGAGAGGATATCTGTAGAGATGTGAAAAACATGTTTTTGTCAATGTCTGGCACCACTCCAAAATAATTACCAAGTTTACCATGTTTGCATCTACTTCTTATCCTTCCCTACTTCCAGTAGTGAGATAAGAGCCTGGGGTTGTTTTCTTATGCAGGCATACACAGGACTACATCTCCCTAAACTCAGGAGGATTTAACTGTGAGTGGAAATATATAGGAGTGCTTTATTAAAAAGGCTGTCAGTACTGCTAATGTTGTTCAGAGTTGCATCCGAAGGAAAGGATGGCTCCATTGCTTTGACTGTACAGATACTTCACACTACACAGAACTGATTTCAAACCAGCAAGCCAGCAGCAATTTCAAATAGACTGTACTGCTCCAGAAGGCCTGGGTAACAATGCAGGAAGTACTGAAAAGTTGTCCAAATAGGATGTTTGTATCCATTGAGCTGGTGTTCATTCTACTGGTGTTAATTCTGTTCCAGGTGAAATGCATAGTTGCTGTTGACTCATGTGGAATTGGCCAGTCACTTCTTATTCATCACAAGTATCACAAGTCAGGAGACCTCCTCATAGCCGGGATTCTATCTCAGATTTATGAATCTTCTGATGAAATATCATTCAGACAACATCCCTCTGAGGAATCAGGACGAGATTTCATGTACGAAACTGAGTTTTTCAGTAATATCTCAAATTATTTCACGCACCTCTTCAGATGTTGTATAGATTTTAAGAGAGGTTTTAAATCCATTAAAAGGTCCATAGTTGTATGTTTAAATTGATTTTAATTAAGAATGGAAAGAATATTTGAAAATATATTTTAAAAAGATCAAAAATGTGTTTGCTTCCCATTTGGGACTTCTGCTATTTAAAATTTGTATATGGTTGTTTTGTGAAGTAAAAAAAAAAAAGTATTTCCTGTACAGAACATAAAGATGTGGTTTTCTGCTCAAAAATGCATGTGACAATTTTGCATAAAATAAATACTGAACTGTGAAATACTTGCACAGTTATTGAAGACCTTTCTTGCAGAGGGGAAAAATTGCTCAAGTTATATTTTGCTTCCTTTAAGAAGAAACTTAGAAAAGAATAACATCCCAGATTTTAAAAACTGAATGCATGCATGTACATAAAAAAGTTGTGATTCAGACCTTCTAAATCTATGGCTGTGTTGTCTATTAGGAACAGGCTGCAGCTCATTCGTATGCATCAGTGGGTTTTTTGTATTTTCCTAGTCAGAGGCCCTTTTTGCATGGTATTTGCCATGCGAAAGAGGACCTGAAGCATTGCGCGATTGCGAGGAGTGATCTGCACAATGCACTCACAATAGCGCAATGCTGCAGCGGCCAGCAGGGACCAATCGTGCACCTTTTCATTTTCGGCTTGAAGCCAAAAATGGTGCGCGATCGCACATCGAACATCTATATTAACTTGAAATGCCATATTCTAAAGGAGATGTGTTATATCTCTTATTTCAGAGTGTTTACACACAACTATCAGCACATTCTGGCCTTGATTTTTGCCATAAAGGAGATCAATGAAAACTCTCTGATCTTACCCAACATCACCCTGGGCTTCCTTATTTCTAATAGCAATTTTGTTGCCCCTTGGACATATCTTGCATCAATGGAACTTCTTTCTACCTGGGGCAAATTTGTCCCTAACTACAAATGCGACACCCAGAGCAATCCAGCAGCAGTCATTGGGGGACCTAATTCTGATATTGCTCTTTTTATGGCAAAACCCTTGTGCCTCTACAAGATGCCACAGGTAAAGTCAGCAAGAGTTTAAATGCGAACAGAACGCGAGAGTTTAAACAGCAGGAATTGAAGGAGATTTCAGTCTCACACACTCCTGAATCTGCTTTTTGTAAAATCTTACTTGATTAAGAGATCTAGAGATTTAACCTTGTACATATTTTTCCAGTCTTTTGAGCAGTCTAAAAATATTACCTCAAAATGAATGTGGTCATTCACATGCCAGCCTTTCTTTCCTTCTTTCTTTGCATAACATTTCTGGTGTGAACAAAATAAGTTTTTCTGGTGTGAACCAAACAGAAATATTTGAGCGTTCAAGAAATCCTTTTGTGTGGCCTGTCCTAAATGGAGTTATTCACTCACCCTGGACCTCTCACTCCCTGGAGTTACTCCCTTTGAAAGGATGGTTGTATAGTGTGGGATTCTGCCACTGTCATCTGAGGCTCACCTAGCCCTGCTACTTTTTACTTCTTTTGGCCAGTTTACCAGCTATGACCAGTTATGGCCTGGGCACAGTATTTGCCTTGCAGAAAATTTATCTAAAAAAGAATGTGAAAACCAAAGTTGTAACTTGAGTTAGTCTGGTGGACCTACAGTCATTATTTAAGGTAATGAGTCTTAGGAGGTGCTATCAAGTCCAATGACATTTCCCTCAATGCCTGACGATGAAAACACTGCAGTTGTTTAAAGAAAACTTTCAATACCTTTTTTTTAAGGATTATCTTCATTGGATTATTTGCTTTGCTCCATTGTTTTTTCTTATTTTTTTTGCATTTGATTACTTTTTTGAGTATTTGAGTATTTTAATTCTATGTTGTTTTATATCTACTGGTACACCACCATCTCAAGAATCATTTCTTTTACTCATTAAAATTAAATTAATAAATAATTTTGATTTAATATTTTTTACCTCCTTATCTTTCACCCTTAAGCTCACATATGGCTCTGCTCCATTGATGGATAGCAAAAATGAAGGTGTTTTCTTCTACCAGATGTTCCCAAATGGAACCCATCAATATATGGGGATTCTTCATTTAATGTTGCATTTCCAGTGGACATGGAGTGGAGTGATTTATGTAGAGGATGAGATAGGAGAAAAATTTGTACAGAAAGTGCTCCCCATGTTTGTGCAGAGAGGCATCTGCTTTGACTTCACAGAAAAATTAATTAGAATAAACTTTTTCAGTGAGATGGAAACAATAGTGAGGGCACTTATTAAAACATCATACTTTGTCAGGAGAAATACTGCCAATGCAGTAGTCGTACATGGAGAGATTCAGACAATTCTAACTTTGGGAATTTTGATAGAAATTCCAGTTTTCCATGATTTACCAAGAACAAGTAAAGTCTGGATTATGACAGCCCAGATGGATTTTGCATTGCTCCCAGATCAAAGAGATTGGGACCTGAGCTTCATCAATGGTGCTTTATCTATTACAGTTCACCCAAAGAAGGTTTCAGGATTCCATGAATTTCTTCAAAAGAGAAAACCAGATACAGACCAGGATGATGGTTTTATCAGGGACTTCTGGTAACAGGCATTTATGTGTTCATTCTCCAGGTCCAATTTAGAGAAGCACTCTGAAAATATCTGCACTGAGGAGGACACACTGGAGGCTCTTCCTGAGTCTGTTTTTGAAATGAGCATGACCAGCCATAGCTATGGCATCTACAATGCCATCTATGTTGTTGCACATGCTTTGCATGACATGGATTCATCCAGGTGCAAATATAGAAAAACTGGAAAGAGAGAAGGTGTTCAAAAAATGCAGCCATGGCAGGTAATGTTCAGAGCACACTATTACAGAAGAGGTCAGCATATGTGTATGTGTAATCACCAACCCAGAATGTCTAGAGAACATTTTTTTCTGTAAAAGATAGAATTATGGTTTCTAGGCACTAGGGCTGATACAGCTTCATTTTACAGTGGCTTCATTGCTACTTCTATTTGCATTAAAGCCATAATGGACTTGATTTATTTTGTAAGTTCTGATTACTGTAACTTGGGCCATTTCCACACTAGACTGTCATAATGCTATTATTCACTTTCAACATCCTATGGAATCCTGGAGTTTCTGCCCCGCCCCCTCGGTGGATGGGGGGGGGAAGATGTGGCGGTGTCAGCAGGAGGAGCCACGCTCAATCCTGGAGTTTGCAGTTTAGGGAGGGGGCTAAGTGGAATAATAGCACTATAACAGTCCAGTGCAGAAATGCCCTTGTTTTACAATTCATGTATACTTAGTGTGTGTGTCCAAATTTCAGTAAGATCATATGATGTGATTCAATCACCTCTGTTTCATTTTTACCACATCATTTGCTCAGTTCCCCCCAACCTAATCACTATTTTCCTTTCGGGAGAACATTGAGGCAAAGAGAGTGTTCAGTAGTTTTGTCTTTCCTCTGTCTCCTGTTAGGATTCCTCCATCTTCTCCAGGCAGTGGGCCTTCCATTTCCTTATTCTTCCTTTCACTATGGACATACACAAAAAAGCCCTTTTTATTGTTGTTAACCTTTCTCGCAAGCCTGAGCTCATTCTACGCTAAAGCTTTACTGACCTTCTCTCTGCACTTGCTGACCTGTTTGTTTGAATTTGTCTGTGGTGCTTTCCCCCTTTTGCATTCCTTATACGTGTCATTTTTTAATCTTTAATACATATTTACCCCTTAATACATTTTGCCAATTAAGTCATATTTCCCCAATTAAGCCATATGAAATCTGGTGGTGGGGTGCAACCTAATACCAGCTTCTCTTTCTCTTAATTTTTACTCAATCTGGCTTCCAGGATTTAAACCATGCACATCTTAACAGGTGTAAACATCCTTGACATATAGTGTGACTTTTCCTCCTTTCCTGTCTGGTCTTTTCCTCTGAAATAGGTTATATCAGGCAATTCCTTGATTTGTCTTCATGTTTATTTCTTTTTCCATTGCTGCTATCTACAGCAAATGGCTGGTTTTTTGTTAATACTAATGTCAGTGCCAATGCTCCTTCACCAGACAGTATTTCTAAGGGCCTAATTATTAGTATCACTAATAAAACGTATACCCTCTATAAGGTTGATATTGTCAGCTGTGAAAGAGTATTATCCTGAGTCCTTTATTTGTATAATGGACATAATTTTTAACTGTATTTCCTCGCTCTCAGTTTAGCTCCACCACTTCCTAAGAAGAGTTTCATTTAACAACAGTGCTGGCAAAAAGGTTTCCTTTAACAAAAACGGGGAATTAGCAGCTGGCTTTGATATCATCAATTGGGTCATGTTCCCCAATCAGTCGTTTTGGCGAGTGAAAGTTGGAAGGATAGAGCCACAGTCTCTTCTGACCGTCAGGTTCACCATTCAGGAGGATGTCATTGTATGGCCCAGCAGGTTCAATCAGGTAGGATGTGAGTAAATTCCATGGTATACCCAGGCATTTTTCAGTCTTCCCAAACTGGTTCAAGGGTGAGAGGCTGAAGCAACTCTGTTCTTACAATTCCATGAGTCTTTCAAATGTCCCATAATTCAGTAAAGTCCTCTAAATTCTAACCCTACATTGGCACCTGACCCCTCCCCAGGAAATTTGGCCTTGAAGCTGAAATGAAAACAAATCTGTTGAATTTGTTTTTGTTTTTTTAACCCTAAAACAAACACAGAATCTCAGAGATCAGAATCATAAGCATGTCAGCATTGGATAGAAAATTAATAATGTTTTACAAGAGATAGCATTCACACACCCCACCCCCAAGGAAGCATTCCTAGTGATCTTCAGATCCTTATTGTTTACTCCTTCCTCCTCCAAGAAAAGGATTCCAAGTTCTAGGGACAGTCACCAACAAGGTCCGCTCTTATGTTTCCACCATTCATACATGTGGAGGTTGTGAGACCAAAGGTCTCTCTTGCAGATGTCAGCATCTAGTTAGTCTCGTACAGGGAGATGTGGTCTGTCAGACAGTTGAGACCAATGCTGTGTGGAGTTTTATAAGTTATAACCAGCACTTTGAATTGTGCCTAGAAACACAGACTATTAGCCAGTGCAGTTGTTGAAGCAGGGGAGTTGTATGAATCAGTCAAATCAATACTCTGGCTTCAACACTTTTTATCAGCTGAAATTTCTGTACACATTTGAAAGGGGATCCTACAAAGATTTTGATAGAGTAATCCAAATGGGATGTAGCCAAGGCATGTGTCTCTGTGGCCAGATCAGGGTTCTTCAGGAATGGGTGCAGTTGATACACAAGCTTTAAGTGTGCAAAAGTACACCCAGCCACTACAGAAACCTGGGCCTTCATGTTCAAGGCTGAATCCACCAAACTGTGAACCTGAGTCTTCCGTGTAATCCAATCCAACACAGGCTACCTTTCAACTGACCATGAGCACTTCTGTCTTGTCTGGATTGAATTTCCATTTGGTTGCACTCATCCAGTCCTTTTTCGATGCCAGACAATGGTTTAAAACTGGAACAGACAGAAACAAGAAACAGAGCTAAATGTGATCACATATATTTTCTGCATGTTCAAATATTTTCCTTTACTTCTTGGTAGGTACAACCTCTCTCTCTGTGTAATGACAACTGTTACCCAGGTTACAGTAGGCGAAAGAAGGAAGGGAAGCCATTTTGCTGCTATGATTGTACTCCATGTCCAGAAGGGAAGATTTCAAACCAGAAAAGTAAGAGTAGTCATAGTATGCTAATTATAGTCAACATAAGATACTATTCACTTTATGCCCATTGGTACATTTAGACATTGAGTTTTCTGATACTTGATAAGGGTAGCTTGGTAAGGGTAGCTTCCACTATCTTATATGATAACTTATTTTTGTACACTATGTGGATAGCACTTTGGTTGACTGAAATAGGAGAACAAACCCAACATAGAGACAAATATGACAACTATGGGGGAAAATGCAGTAGTTAAAATTCACCAGTTGTGATTTCCAAAAAGATAAGACCAGTATTCACCATAGTATTACATGCATATCTTGGAATAAGCCATATAATATCACACATATAATCATGGGGCAGAGAGTATTTTACAATGAATTGTGTTTATGTGTGTGTGTGTGTGCCATCAAATCAATTGTTGAACCCATCAGTTTTAGAGGGTTATCTTACGTGAGAAATACTCAGAGGTGGTTTCCTATCGCCTTCCTCTGCAATATAGCCCACAGCACCTAGTTTCCTTGAAAGTCCTCTATCCAAGTAGTAACCAGGCCTGACCCTGCTTAGCTTCCAAGATCAGATGGAATATCATGCCTTCAGAGTATCTAGGCAGAACCACAGTGAATATTTCATACAGCTGAAGAGCAGCAAAACACTACAAGTTCAGTGCAAACACAACTGGCATCTAGGTAACAATCCATTTCCTATGAATTTTCTAAGAGATAGCAGTGTCCCTCTGTTTCAGACAAAGACAGGAAAGATAGTAGAAATGGCCCAATGCCTTTGGTTAATTTTAATAAGATAACAAAATGTAATTCTATTACATTTGTAGGGGGATTTAATGGACTAGTTTATGTTAAACTGGATGAGGAAAAACAGACTGAAGCTGAATCTAGATAAGACGGAGGTACTCGCTGTTAATGGCCCTAGCCCAGGTATGGAGGTTTGTCAACCAGTTCTAGACGGGGTCACACTTGCCCTGAAAGACTGTGTCTGCAGCTTGGGGGTGCTCCTGGACTCGCCACTTCAAATGACAGCTCAAATAGATTTGGCAGCCAGGAGTGCCTGTTATCAGCTTCAGCTGATACACCAGCTGCGTCCCTTCCTGGAGCTGGAACACCTAAAAACAGTGGTGCATGCACTGGTAACTTCACGGCTTGACTTCTGCAATGTGCTCTACATAGGGCTACCCGTGTGCTTAGTCCAGAAACTTCAATTAGTTCAGAATATGTCAGCCAGGCTGGTCACTAGTAGACCTAAAACTGACCACATAACACCAATTCTGAAGTCTTTATGTTGGCTGCCTATTAGTTTCCCGGCACAGTACAAGGTGTTGGTTATTACCTTTAAAGCCGTTTATGGTTTGGGGCCAGCCTACCTGCGGGATTGCCTTCTCCTATATAATCTGCCCCACACACTAAGGTCCTCTGGGAGGAATTTACTGCAGCCAGTCAGAACTAGGTTGGCTGCAGTTACCCAGAAGACCTTCTCTTCTATCGCTCCCAAGTTATGGAATGGCCTGCCGGAGGAGACTCGGCATATTACCAGTCTTGACTGCTTTAAAAAAGCAATCAAGACTGCTCTCTTCCGACAGGCCTTCCCAGACTACTACTTCCACCGCCTCCCACCAACTGTCTTGCTGTTCTTTTAATAGCCAGTTGATTGTTGTTAACTGTTAATTGTTGTGTGTTTTAGGGGGTTGGTTTTAGGTGGGTTGGTGAGTGGGGAGGACTGGGTATGTTTTTTAATGTTTTTTAATGTAATTAATGTATTATTGTTGTTCACCGCCTCAATCCATGGAGAGAGGCGGGATAGAATTATTATTATTATTATTATTATTATTATTATTATTATTATTAAATTGCCACTTAACATTTAAATTAAATGCCTATGTTAAAAGTTTTGCTACAACAAAAGTGTAAAATGCCCTCCATGATTTTACTCTCCACTCCCATATCTATTTTGAATTTGAAATAAAATTAAACAACTGCACGGTTTTTAATGATTAATCATCTAACCTACCAAGGACCCTTCTCTTGCTCTTCTTTTCTTCATCCCTTATAATTCCTTTAAACTCACTCTTTCTTTAGCTTGCTGATTTCCTCAGGGAATCCAAGCAAACGTTTTGAGGGTAAAAGGTTCAAAATTCATATTCTTGAGGTAAAAAAGAAACTTCTATGTAATGTTGAATGTAGAAGACAGGAAGACCACCTGGATGCAAAGACAGTTGCCCTTTTTTAAGCTATTTGGTTCTTATGTATGCTTTCTTAACTCAATCTGTAGAATTTTTAGATCAAGAGGGCTATACCTGCAATTCCCACTGCACTGAAATCTTCCTTAAGATGTTTTCCTTAGGGGAAAAGCACTTATTATTTTCCTTGACTTCCCCCATTTCCTCCAGTCATCCCAAGGTTGCATGGATGGTTCTCTTTTCTGCCCACTTTCTCCTCAAATCCACCCTGTGAGATAGGTAGATCAAACTGACAAAAAGCGAGTGGACCAAGGTAACTTAGCAGATTTTGTGGCTATGTGATCACTCCAGCCTGGACATTTTTCGTTTTAATCAGACAAATACATTTCTCAGAACCAAATTCATAGCCATCTCTTTTAATAAACCAGGTTTGAGGTGCTTCTTCCTCTTTCACTGAAATCTGACAGAATAACTAAAAGTCAGTATACTTTTACAATTTCATGCAAACAGTCTTAGTGAATATTCATCACAAATGTAATAAAACTGAAAATAGTGACAACTGCCCATATTGAGTACGCACGACTTTGGAAAAATGAAACTATACCTACTATTGAACAATGGTGGACAACCTTTATTGAAAACAGAAATGCGGACATTCTTACACAAAGACTAAAAGGGAAATCAGATGAAGACATTAATAAATAGTGGAAGATTGTTACAGATTTGGGTTAGGTGTAGACAGAAGGCAATACATAATTCATGATATCAATTACTATTCAGGGTAATAATCATTGAGATATCATGTAACAAGTAAAGTAGAGAAATATAGCAGGAACTAACGAATTATTGATTACTAACATTTTATTGCGATACATGGTATAATAAATAGAGGAAATATTAATAATTGTAATCCAGAAAGGAAAGGAAGAAGAAATAATATTGCATGTAAACAATGCAGAAATAATTGTTTGTTTTATTTGTTGAAACTTTAATAAAATTATTTTTTAAAAAAACTGAAAATATTCTTCCATAGGTAGAACTGAATTTTAGTGCCCCAGGATTTCTGGATAGATGTGTTCTTGACACTGTGACCTAAATCTAATTGTGCCTTCACCTAGATCAGACTCATTGAATCAAGGAAACTTACTTAAATATTAATTTAGCATTCAGATTTATTTTTACATATATTTATAAATTAGGGATGGGCTAACCAAATCCACAAATCCTTGAATCCTAGGCAAGGATTCGAGATTCAGGAATCTGAATCCTGTTGCCAAAATGGCGAATTGAGTTTTTGAAATCCACCAACCAAGTTTGCTTTTTACTTTTTAAAACTGGCACTTGGGGCCCCGCCAAAAGTCAGATTGGCCAGTGGGCCCCCGGGTGCTGAAAATCGTGGCATAAAGGCGCATGTGCACGCTGGAGGCTGCCCGGGCTTGCTGGCTCGTGCTGCCTGCGTCCACTGGGGCTGCCTGCCTGTGTCCACTCCTGCTACCTGCGCCTGCGGCTGCCTCCCTCTCCAAGGTAATAATCTCTATTCTTTTTGACTTGAGATTTATGAACTTCATGTAGTGGACGAACATGTCAATTGCATTTGTATCTTCTTAATAAGAATTATATGGGTATGTTTTCCTGAAAGTGAAAACTGTTATTTAATTTGTTTTTCATTAAACAAAGATGTCAAATTCTGCTTCAAAACACTTTTTAATAGAAGTGCTTTCCTTTGCTTTTTAAACCTTTTTTTAAAAAAAAGGGTTCAAAAGATTTGAGCCTCGTGAGATTCGTGGATTCGCAGAAACTTCCAAGCATTCGGATCCAGATTTGGATTCAGCAAATTCTGGATTCGTCCCATCCCTATTATAAATATTAGGAATAAATTTTCCAATGACTACTCTGAAAATTGAAGCAATGTGTCTCCTCCAGTTTGGTTTAGCAATTGCAATTAGGTCTAATAATGTTTTGTGAAATAAGCAAGAACACTGAGTCAAGTTGTGTTCTTAAGGTTTCCTTTCTTTTTCTTTAACTACCTCGCTTCTTTTCTTTCCCCTTCCTCTTCCTCTCCCTCTCCCTCCTTCCCTCCCTCCCTCCCTCCCTCCCTCCTTCCTTCCTTCCTTCCCTCCTTTCTTCTTTCTCTTTCTTTTCTATAGCTTTCTGGAGTCCTTCATAAGCTATAGATACGAGGAAATGCCTTCTTTCAGGAACAAGCCTGTCATTTTATTTTTCAAAGGGAGAAAAAGAGGAGCATACTGAAACATTATTTAATTTTAAGAAATTAAAATTTCAAGGAGAGCTGTTCTCTCAGACCTCCTCCTTCTCTAATCCAGTACGAAAAAAGCTTAGAGTTGGGATTTAATAGAGGAATTCATGGGCTGGATTAATAGAAGCGACTGGTTTAATTTGGACTAGCAGTACATCATCCTGGCCTGAAGGAATGGACTGAGATTCCTTGGTTGATTTATGTTTCTCCTGGATCATTTTCTAGTATGTCTTCTAAATCCCTTTGGGGCAGTGGCTTAACTGGGAGCCATATTCTCATCCCTCACTTTTCTCCAAGGGGACAAGAACTTTGGCTTTCCACTTTACATGGTTTTCCTGGGAGCAGTCCTGACCTGGATGAGCTGATCTGAATGGCTAAATTTGGCCTGTGAGCCAGAGCCTTCCATTCCTGCCTCATATGATGGGTTCAGATTTCTTTCCCAACTTCATTTCACCTAGGCAAACAGTCAATATTCCTTCTAACAGACATATGGGTGTGAGTATGTTAGAATCATAGAATCATAGAGTTGGAAGAGACCCTGGGGCCATCCAGTCTAACCCCCTGCTATACAGGAACACACAGCAAAGCAATCGCAACAGATGGCCATCCAGCCTCTGTCTAAAAACCTCGAAAGAAGGAAACATCATCACACTCCAAGGCAGCATATTCCACTGCCAGACAGCTCTGACCATCAGAAAGTTCTTCCTGAGGTTCAGGTGGAATCTCCTTTCCTGCAGCTTGAATCCGTTGCTCCTGGTCCTAGCCTTTGGAGCAGCAGAAAACAGGTCCGCTCCCTCCTCGACATGACATCCCTTCAAATATTTAAACAGGGCTATCATGTCCCCTTTTAACCTTCTCTTCTGCAGACTAAACATACCCAGCTCCCTAAGCCGCTCCTCAGAGGGCATGGCTTCCAGACCCTTCACCATTTTGTTCACCCTCCTCTGGACACGTTCCAACTTGTCGATATCCTTCTTGAACTGAGGTGCCCAGAACTGGACACAGTATTCCAAATGAGGCCTAACCAATGCAGAATAGAGTGGTACCATTACCCCCTCGAGCTAGACACCATACTCCTATTGATGCAACCAAGAATCACGTTGGCTTTCTTGGTTGCCTCATCACACTACTGACTCATGTTCAGCTTGTGATCTACCAAGTCTCCTAAGATCTCTTTCACATGTATTGCTATCCAGCCATGTGTCCCCCATCCTATTTTTGTCCATTCCATTTTTTCTGCCTAAGCATAGGATCTTACATTTCTCTCTGTTGAAATTCATTTTGTTAGCTTTGGCTTAGTTCTCCAATCTGTCAAGGTCACTTTGAAATTTGATCCTGTTGGCTTCATAGGATTCATTATGGTCTTTCAAATTTTGTTGTTGTTGTTGTTGTTGTTATCTTTACTTCTATCTCACTTTTCTCCCCAAGGAGACTCAAAGTGGCTTACAAACTTAAAAGAAACATAGTACTGTACTATACAAAGGTTAAAACACATGTTAAACAGCAATAATGATTAAAACAATGTTAAAATGCATATCAAAAACAGCATACAAATAGGAATTAGAATAACCAGCACCATTCTATATACAAATTACATATTAAATGCCTGCTGGAATAGGAATGTTCTTAGCTATCTCCTGAAGGTAGGCAGGGAGAGTGCCAGTCTAACCTCTTTGGGCAGGGAGTTCCAGAGCCTGGGAGCAGCACTGAGAAGGCCCTCTCCTGTGTTCCCAGCAAATGCACCTTTGAGGGTGGTGGAACAGAGAAAAGGGCCCCTCCACCAGATCTCAACACCTAGGCTGGTTCGTAGGGGAGGATAAAGTCCTTCCAATAATCTGGACTTGAGCCATGCAAGGCTTTAAAGGTTATCACCAGCATTTTGAATTGTGCCCAGAAACAGATCAGCAGCCAGTGGAGCTGTTGCAGCAGGGGTGTGGTATGCTCCCTGTAACCAGCTCTAGTTAACAACCTGGCTGCAGCTCATTGGACCAGCTGAAGTTTCTGAGCACTCTTCAAAGCCAGCCCCATGTAGATTGTGTTACAATAATCCAAGCGAGATGTAACCAAGGCATGTGTTACTTTGGCCAGGTCTGACGTCTTATTACAGCAAAAGAGTTTATACAAGGCTGCCATATATAATCGATGTTTTCTTTTCCCCAGACATGGATGACTGCTTTCAATGTCCACAAGATCATTATCCAAACAAGATTAAGGATTTCTGCATTCACAAATATATAACTTTCCTTACTTTTGAAGAAGCTCTGGGAACAAGTCTGGCCATGTCTGCCTTTTTCCTTTTTTGTGTTACTGCTCTAGTGCTTGGGATCTTCATAAAACACTGGGACACTCCCACTGTCAAAGCCAATAATCGGAACCTCACCTGCACTCTCCTCCTCTCCCTCCTCCTCTCCTTTCTTTGTACTTTGCTCTTCATTGGTAAGCCTCAGAAGATGACCTGCCTCTTTCGTCAGACAGCTTTTGGCATCATCTTCTCTGTGGCTGTTTCTTCTGTGTTGGCAAAAACCATCATTGTCATTCTTGCTTTCCTCGCCACCAAGCCTGAGTCCAGCTTGAGGAAATGGGTGGGGAAAAGATTGGCTGCCTATATTGTTCTTTCTTGCTTGTTTATTCAAGTTACAGTTTGTACAGTGTGGCTGACCACCTCTCCCCCATTTCCAGATCTTGATATGAACTCAATGGATGAAGAAATCATTCTGGAATGTAATGAAGGGTCAGTCATCATGTTTTACTTCATTCTGGGTTTCATGGGCTTCCTGTCTATTTGCAGTTTCACTGTGGCTTTCTTTGCCAGGAAGTTACCTAACAGTTTCAATGAAGCCAAGTTTATCACCTTCAGCATGCTGGTCTTCTGCAGTGTATGGCTGTCCTTTGTTCCAACGTATTTGAGCACTAAGGGGAAATACATGGTAGCTGTGGAGATCTTCTCAATCTTGGCTTCCAGTGCTGGGTTACTGGGTTTTATATTTTTCCCCAAATGCTATATCATTGTTCTGAGGCCTGATATGAATAGTAAGGAACAATTAATGAAAAGAAAACATTAAAGAAAATTTCTGTTTATTCATTTGTCATCCCTCATCTTTTCATTGGGATTTGGTGCCTCAGCTGATAAAGCTGTCCTGGTGACACATTTGATTCAGGCACAGAAAACTAGTATGTGTTTAAGCCTTGCAATTTTTTCAGTAGGATGGGTATCAGCTGTAGTTTGTATTCAAGAATCAGAATACAATAGGCCAGTATGATAATTTGGAATTTAATCCTTTGCATAAGTATAGGTTTAGAACCATGCCAAATTACAGTATATCCGTTATCGGATACCAGAAGATGCTAATTCCTCTTTATGCTCAAGATTACACTCTCAGTTTTTTGCTCTTATCTTGGTGTAGGTCATTACAAGTCCATGCAGAGGAGAAAGAGAGGTTTCCTATTCATCATGGTCACAGAAGATGAGAAAATGGCTTCCCAAGAATATCTATGCCATCCAATAGCCAGCCATCAGAGATATACAGTACAGGAGCTAGTATTTTTCTCTACAGTTGGTAACAGAGAATCTTGCTTACAGCAGCTGATGCTCATTAAAGCATGATAAAGAGGGGGTTGGGCAAGGATATTCTGCTTAATTCACCTCAGATCAGTTAAGTAGCTGATGTAGGATCCTGGCCATTGTCTTTGAAGAAAAAGTTGAACGCCAATGTTGTTTCATGCCAAATACAATATTTTGTTTTTTTCTGAAAAATAGAAATTTTTGTGAAAAAGCAGTGTTGATCCCCCCAACACACACGTGCGCACACGCACACACACACACAAATAGACCATAGTGACCAGGATCTGATTCTTCACTTGGTTGTGCAAACCCACTGAGTGACCTTGGGTGCATCACACATTCTCAGCCCCAGAAAACCCTGTGATAGGTACACCTTAGGCTGTCCATAAATTGGGCAACTTGAAAGCACAGAACAACACAGCTGCTGAAGAAAGAAGGGCTGTATTTTCATCCTGTTGTTGTAAACCTATCATAGGGTTTTCTGGGTCTGAGAGTGTGTGACACACACACAGAGTCAGCTAGTGGGTTTTTTGGCCGAGCAGGGAATAAAACCCTGATCTCCAATGGTGTAGTCTAATGCTCAAACCACTACAATATCCTGGGTCTCTGTTTTCACACTACCACAGAGCAAACATTTTTTGCAGAGGACGATTTTTCCCCCAGTAGGG
The DNA here is from genome assembly GCA_948472985.1 of Iguana delicatissima. Taxonomy (NCBI): domain Eukaryota; kingdom Metazoa; phylum Chordata; class Lepidosauria; order Squamata; family Iguanidae; genus Iguana; species Iguana delicatissima. The sequence goes on along the minus strand of CAOKZL010000157.1, from coordinate 802,228 downwards.
TGTCCCAACATATTGAAAAGATCAAAACACCTTTTCTTAATGAAGAAGAGAAAAAATTGGTAGACTCTTGAATTTCCTATGAGAAACCATTCTGAGTGGTCTGCACGGGGAATAAGCTATGCCCGGGGACGGACAGGGAAAGTGGTCCACCAGCAACAACAACAGCTTTAAAACTTGTTTCTTACATCACAGAGTGCTTATTTGCTCCACTAGTGAGTGACAAAACTCTCCTCTTTTTTATTCCATGTGGTCATGAAACACAATTGTCCAACTTTTTCTGTATTTTCAGTGGTAATGAGTAGGAATTGTTGCAATGAGTGATGATAAAGGAGAGAAGTTTGCACAGACCTTAGAGTAGCTGTTTCCCCAGAGTGGTATTTGTGCTGCTTCTTACAAAAATCAATCAAACAAACAAACAGAAATCATACATCTGCTTGGCAGAAGGGTTTCTTTCTGGTCATGAGATGTGTGTGTGTGTGTGTGTGTGTGTGTGTACAATAGATTCCTGAGAAAGCTCAACACCACCTGCTACCTTAATATTTCTTACTGTTTGATGATTTAATACACTTCTCATTGATAATTCCAGAAGAGGTACAACTACATAGGAGATTTGGTAGGATGATGTCATGATTCAAGGGAAGGTATGGATTATGACAGTCCATTGGGACTTTTCATCAGCACCATTTCTCAGAGCTTTGAGTATACCTTCCATGGTGCCCTGTCTTTCGCAATACACTCCACTGAAGTTCAAGGCTTCAAAGACCTCATTATGAAGCTGAATCCCCATTCTGAAGAAGATGGCTTTACCAGCATCTTCTGGGAGCAGGCATTTAACTGTTTATTTCCATATCTGGATGTAGATGAAGACAGCTGCATTGGAGCGAGAAGTTAGACAGCTTTCCTGGTCCTTTTTTTTTTTTTTTGAAATGAGCATGACTGGTCAAAGATATAGTATTTACAATTCTGTATATGCTGTGGCACATGCTTTGCATACCATGCATTCATCAAGAACCAAAAGTGGAGCACTTGCAGATGGGCCCAATATGGAGCTTTCTAACTCACCTATCCAGGTAACATTTGTACTTTTACACACCCAACTGGAAGATGGAACTGAGATACAGGCATTGTGTGAATCAGGATCACAACTTTTTTTTAAAAGTAGGAGCCGTCATGTAGCACAGGAATGAAAATAAGAAACAGAGTTGGGTATTATCTTTAATAATAGGGTAGTTATCTTGCCACAAAAGTAGTTTCAGTTCTTCAGAAGCCTTTATCAGTTCAAAATAATCTTCATCATCAATTGAAAAAGAACAGAAAGGAAGTAGAACAGTAATTCCTGGACTCCGAAATAGGAATGAAATGGGGGGTTGGTGGAAGCGACTTCTTTGCTTTGTCAGGCTCAAGTAGCAAGGAAATTCCCATAACAGTGAAGCTGGATATTAAATTTAGGTGACATAGTAGCCTAAAAAAAGGAAATTGAAACCACACTTGGGCAAGTGATTAGAGGGAGATGGAAGCTCCACGCAGTGCAGTCCACTGTTGTTTTCTTCTGGTGACAGATCCTCAAAGGTGGTTTTCCATGTCTGCCGACAAAGGACTGGTGGGCACTGAGCTTTCTCGCTTCCCTAATGTATACAGGAGAATTCAAGATTTCAAGATTAAAATATTAATTAAAATTAATTAAGATTAAAATAGATTTTTGGACAGTCTTGTGATTCCAAACTTGACTTTTCCTTAACATGCTGTGTTTTTGCACAGAAGAGCTATTTGTATTTTCTGTCTAAGCTTCCCAAATGTGTTGGACAACTCTGTACAAAGGAGAGAAGCCAAGTTCTCAGGAAATGGTAACATTCATCTGAGGTCTTTGTCCCCCTTTTCTGAAACGACTACCTTAATTTACTGAGGTCTGCATTGAACAAAACAAAAAGAAGAAAAAAGGAAGGCAACCCAGTGACAGGATCACCTATAGCAAGGTGAGGGCAGGCTGAGATCCACAAGTATCTTTCTAATGCTATTTGTGTGGCCTGCAACCATTTGAGACACACCGGACACGGGAGAATCCAAGAATCAAAAATGAGTGGGGAAAAGACTGGCAATTTCCATTGTGCTTTTGTACTACCTTATTCAAGCCACCATTTGTACACTGAGCTTGACATCTCAACCATGATTTCTAGTTCCTAACAAAGAACATTTTACAGAAAGCTTTCTGCCTCAAGACAGACCACATCCAGCAAACTGAGACTTTGGGTCATGGGATCTCCCGTTTGACAGGAGCTGTGATGAATCTTACACCAGAACATAATTGGAGGCCAAATCTGTCTTTAAGGACAAAAAACATTGCCCAAAATGTTGAAAGAAGAAAACCATGGAAACATGGATTGACCCTTAAAGCTGGATGAAGAACACTGGAGAAGAAAATTTCACACTTGTATGATTCTGCCTCGAAACACACACACATATACAAATACATTACAATTACATTGAAAAATTCTCCTTGGCTATACAATAACGCCAGCAACAAGACACAAATAATGATTTTTAAAGTGTTCTGTGCTGTAGTTGCCTTTATTGTTTTCTCTCTTTTCTTATAGTTCTTAACTGCCTGGTCATAATAAAAATGCAAAACCTACCATAAGAAAAAAGATAGGTAATTTAAATTCAACAGATTGCTTATTTTTAAATTATTAAAGGTGAACATCTGTTTTCTTTTGATTTTAGATAATCATTAATGGCATTGTTTAATATTTGATTGCTTGAACAGAAAGATCTTTGCCTCCCAACCAAAGGAGAACAGGTAGGAGGCCCACCTAGCTGATAGTGACAATAGGCAGGTTTTCCTGGGACACAATGCAGCCAAAAGTTACACCCCAGTGGGAGATTCAAAATAAAGGGGAAAAAATCTTTTATTCAACCCAGGCTGAATCCAAGAGATGTCCAGCGAATCCCAAATCAGATGTGCAAGAACAAAGAAAGGCATACACATTTATACTTCTCATAAGAAAAGGAATCGGCATACCATGTTACATCACCTCCTAAGACCTGGTGGGCTTCAGATGTCAGTGCATGTCTTATAATAACCCCCACCCCCCAAGCATCAGTCCCTTAGCACCTATCTGTTGTTTATTAAAAGTGGGGCCTGCTTACATTTATATACTCTGGGAGGCCAGCACTGCTGTCTCCTCTGTTATCTCTAATACACATTCCATTCTCCACGTCTCTATGTTTTCTGGTCAGGTTGTTGCCTCTTCAAGGCTGATATACTGATTTCCAGGTGCCTTTGTTAGAGTTGTACTATTCTGTACAACTGTAAGTCCCATCATTCTCATTTTTCCAGGCTTCTCCTCCCATCGAAGGGAATTCCAGAGGGTGGGAGCAGCCACTTAGGCCATTTCCGCACTACACTGGTATAGTGCTATTACTCTACTTTCAACATCCTGTGGAATTCTGGGGTTTGTACTTTATTGAGGCCAAAGAGCTCTCTGGCTGAGAATTCTAAATGCCCCTCCCTAAACTGCAAATCCCAGGATTCCATAGGATGTTGAAAGTGGAATAATAGCACTGTAACAGTGTAGTATGGAAATGACCTAAGAAGGCTCTCTCCTGTAGCCTTATTAAACAAGGGTCTGATGGTGACATAAGCGAAAGAAATCCGTCTCCTGTGGCTTTTAAGGCTCTGGCAGGTTCCTATAGAGATACAGGCTTTCAGATAGTCTGGACCTAAGTCTCTGGGGTTTTACATCTTTGCACATCATGTGGAACTGGTTTTTTAAAGAAGCAAAGGCACCTGTAGGCTCAGCATGCAATTCTCGGCCGCATCAACAGGAGTATGGTGTCTAGATCGAGGGAGGTACTGATACCACTCTACTCTGCTTTGGTCAGACCTCATCTTGAATACTGTGTCCAGTTCTGGGCACCCCAATTCAAGAAGGACATGGTCAAGCTGGAGCAAGTCCAGAGGAGGGCGACCAAAACGGTGACGGGCCTGGAAGCCATGCCCTAGGAGGATAGACTTAGAGAGCTGGGGATGTTTAGTCTGCAGAAGAGAAGGCTAAGAGGGGACATGATAGCCATGTTTAAATATTTGAAGGGATGCCACGTAGAGGAAGGAGAGGGCTTGTTTTCTGCTGCTCCAGAGACCAGGACAAGGAGCAATGGATTCAAGCTGCAGGAAAGGAGATTCCACCTGAACCTCAGGAAGAACTTCCTGACGGTCAGGGCTGTCCGGCAGTGGAATCTGCTGCCTCAGAGTGTAGTGGAGTCTCCTTCTTTGGAGGTTTTTAAGCAGAGGCTAGATGGCCATCTGTCGGGAGTGCTTTGAGGGTGTTCCTGCATAGCAAGGGGTTGGACTGGATGGCCTGTGTGGTCTCTTCCAACTCTACATTTCTATGATTCTATGATTCTATGATTAGCTTGGACAGATTTCCTCTTTACAGAGTTGAGAAATATCTGTGTGGTTTTAGTTTACACAGAGGGAGAAATGCCAGTCTGTACCAACATCCCAGACATGAGGAGAGGCGGGAATGACCACGACTGTAGAGCCGGAACAGCTTATGAGTTTGTACAATTTCTTTGAGAAGGGAGATTTGTGAGAATAATTTAATGTATGAATAATGACTGAGTTCATTTTAGACTTCAAGGCACAGTGTGCGTTGAAACAAATAAATGCATCCTCCTAAGGAAATAAAACTACAGTATAGAATTTTGACTATGGTAAAACCAAACAGGACTAATGGGACAGGTTGTCTACACTGCAGGACTGTCTTCTTTAACAGATCTCTTAAACAAAGACATGAGAAAATGAATGAGTAGAATTCCAGGTCACAAACGTATTCATTTACATGTAGCACCAGCAACATTTGTAACAGATACACAAACTCTTGGTGGCTACGCTTGTTACCAAGGTGTGAATTATAATATGATTCATTGCATCAGCCCTGCCTGTAGAAATCCTAAGGTTTTTCTCTCTATGTAATAATTTCTGTAAGCCTATTTTGGTTTTAAATATTTAATTATTGATGACTTTATATATAGTTCACCAAGTGAACAGTGACTGTATACAATTTATCTTAGACAATAATTTTTAGATGTAAATTTATTTTCTTATAAGTTACACTTTATTTTATTCCTAACTTTTAAGTTTATTGGTGAATTATAATATGACATTTTGTACTATTCAGCCAGTGTGAGATAAATCATATAGGTTCATCAGATCAGTGATACAACTAGTCTTTCTTAAGGTAAACTTATGATTTCAGGCATCACTTGTCTTCGATGTGTACCAACCATGCATCTGAATATTTCGAAGAGGAGACAGTGCCAACTCCCAGGCTGATGATACTAGCACTAAGCTCCTGTTCACCCTGCTCAGGTGTATGAATTATATATAGTCCCAGATGTTTCCAGATATGGATTATCAATATAAGAGGATTCCTCAGTTTCTGCTTCATTTTCAATGGACATGGATTGGAGTGATGTTCATGAAAGATGACAATGAAGAAAGGCTTGTCCGGAACAAGTGTTCTAGTGTTGAAGATCAGGAGAATTGAAGCATGGCTCCATTGTGCCTAGGCCTAGCAGTTGGTGAAAGGACCTCCCTCCATCCCAACTACCACTGTTATCACCTCAGAGGAAGAGAAGAACAGGCAGGCACAGCTCCATTATACACAGGCCTGGCAGCTGATGAAGGATTTTCCTTACACCCAACTGCTGCTGCAGTGGCCTTGGAGGGATAGAAAAACTGGGAGGCTCAGTTTGACCTTGGCTAGGCCCAGCAGCTGGTGAAAGGCTCTCCCTCCATTCCAACTGCCACTGCTGTGGCCCCCAAAGGCCTCATACATCTGAGGAGTGTGACAACTGAAGCCCCCATCAGAGCTGCTGCTGATGAGCAGCAGCTGTTGGTCCCTGTGGCTCTGGCTGGAGATGAGTCCAGCAGCTCAGGAGCTCCCCCTGCTGCCATGGACCAAGCAGGCTTGGACGTCCCTCTGCCTACTTCTTTAGAACAACAGGGATCTGATTCTGAAGAGGTTCTGGAGCCCCCAATCAATAAGCCCTCAATCAAGGTGGAGACTCAAGAGGGCTGCGCAAAGGGAGGCTTCCTTGGCTAAGTTTAAGAAGTGGTGACTGGACACATCTGTGCCTGGGGCTATAAACCTGCCTGCCCGGAAGCTTCCCTTTGCTTGTGGCAAACTTCTTACAAGTTCTCCTGTTGCCTGTACCTTGCTCCCAGCAGCTGTTTCCTGATACCTTAAATTGATCTCTGGACCCTTGGCTTTGGAACTCTGACTATGGCTTCGCTTGGCACTCTGGGAAATGAACTTCCTTGAGTAAGTGCTTGCTTGTTTCCTCCTGGCTGGACTTTGCTGGCTCTCCCACTCTCTTCTCTGGGCTGGCTCACTGCCCGGGTCTCTGACCTTGACAAGGAAGTAGACTGCTATCCACAAAAGCTTACACTGAACTATAGCATTTAATCTTTGAGATACCACAAAAACCCTTCCTTTTTGGCTGAAAACAAGTAAATATGTGAATAGTTCCCACATCTATAGAGTGTGAAGTGGACATTTTGTTCTTGGAGGAAGGGCATTTCTGGCCCAGTGTTAGTTTAATTGCACACACATGAAATTGTCATTAATTGAAAGGTAGATATATAAGACAGAAGAATAGGGAACCTGAAGAGAATCTCCCTCATGACCAAATGAGAAACACAGACTTAAAATATAAGACACTTCTCCACCTCCGTCTCTGCAGAGGTCAGATGGAGTTGATCTCTGCATCCTACATATTTTCTTACTAGTACATTAAGAGCTTTGGGGTTCTGCTGGAGAACCCTAGGAAATGCACACAGCCTGTGGTAATGGTTGCTGGACTCTCTAAGGAACTGAAGACAGCCAAGGTGATCACAGTTAATTTGGTAATTGGGTTGAAGAGCGTGAACTCAGTGGAATTACTTCTTTGAGATCCTGTGGAAGAAAACATGTTTATCACACCTTCCTTGTCCTTCCTCAGTAGTAAAGTGGGATTTTGATAAACTATGCCAAGAAAGGGCAAGCTGAAAACAAGGCCTTTAAAGATATACACCAAAAGAGGGAGCAGTCTGATTGGCTTAACTTATATTTTTGTTAGGTATTATCCCAACTTTTGTTCACAACCAGAACAGTAGGTGACTTGTACCAACTTCAGACACTTATTCCAAAACATTACTGTTCAAAATCCAAATTGAATACTCCAGTTCACTTAGAGGACCTTGTTTTTACTTTCCTTTTAAACTGCGAACTTGAGGAGCCTACAACTCATTTTTAATTCCTACTCCATTAACATCAAACAATGAGTTGATTATTGTGCCAGACTACTGCTTGGTTGTAAAATAGAACTTGGAAAACGATGATGTTGTGGGTGGGTAACGTGGAAAGAAGAGTGAAGGAAGCATGTTTATTCAAGATAAATGCAATACATTTCTGGCTATAGATATGAAAGGTGAAATCTTTATTAGAGCTGTGAGGTTGAATACAGAGTAAGGGTCCTGTAATATTAACTGTTAACAGTTAACTGATCCTGGATCCAGAAGATCTATAAGTTTCCATCAGGAAGATATGACACCTTTCAGCTCCTAAAATCCACCTTTTAGCTGCTTCAGCCCCTCCCCATCTATTTACTGGCTAGAGAAGATCTGGGGGGGGGTGCAGAAAAAGAACCCACTCTGTTTCTGTAGCTGGATACCTACCTTTAAGGTGATACCACTCCTATGAGTCCAGCAACAAGATCAGAGTGGGAGGCTTCTCCATGCCTTCCCACCCTTCACTGGCCAGCAAATAGTCAGTAGTTGGTGGGTTGTTGGGAATGAGAGGGGAGATGTGCTGTAGTTTCACCTGATAGAAATTTATGGTACTCCTTCATCAAGGATCTGTTCATAAGTACAACCCCATCATATAACCGCCTGGCAACTGTAGGCACTCTGTTGTTGCCACTGTGTGCCTTCAAGTCAGTTTCAGCTTACAGCAATCCTAAGATGAACCTATCAAGGGGTTTTATTTTCAAGATTTGTTCTGATGGGGATTGTTTATGGCTTCTTCTGAGGCTGAAACAGTTGATTTGCCCAAGGTCATCCAGTGGTTTTTCATGGCCGAGTGAAGACTTGAAACACGGTTTCCAGAGCTGTAGTCGAACAATCCAACCACCACTGGCTCTCTGACAGTGTAAAAATAGTCATACATGTGGTTGAGCTTTTCCAGAGGTTGTGTAAGTCCCGTTCCAATTACAACCAACCATTTTGCCACTACACGCACCCCTCTATGTAATTTTTGACTTGGTGGGTCGGGACCTAATTGAACATTTCATAGTGGGTGAGCTGAAAGCTTTGGCATCCAAGGCTGTGGAAACCCACACTACTGTATACTTGCTATGTGTGTAAAAGTGTCTAAGATCTTAATCTATGTTTAGCGTATACACTAAAAGCTTGTTAGTAGGCCACCACACCACCACACTTTGATATGGTTTAATTAGCAAAATATGATCTAATTAGCAAAATATATTAATTAACATAAATATAAAATATACGCTGCTATGACTGCATGGCCATGCTGACCACACACATCCATTGCTGGCCACACACATGCATTGCAAAATAAGGTGAGGAAAGACCTTAAGATGTAGCCAGGTCATAGTCAGGAAATTACCAGGAAACTCTAGTGATAATGGACCTGCAGTTAGCCTCCAGTGACTCACCCTTTTACAGACAGTAGCATCTGAAAGATTCCCACAAGATAGATGATTGTCTTAATTTCTCTCCCTCTGACCAAGCAAGCTTCCCTTTTGTCCCCACACCTATCCAACAATTACAGAGCTATGAGGACTACCATTAGCTAAGACCATTAGCTCATTTTGGACCTCTGTACTGTTTAAGCCACATCACTGCTTCTTTTCTGCTCTTCTGGATTGTTAAATATCACCCACTTCACCCTGAAATCTCACTATCCAAAACTTTCTTCCCTTTTCCCTCAGTTAGCCTTGTGTGATTGTGTGACTGCTTGGCTCTTGTGCATGTGATTGCAATTCCCTCAATAAAACACAGTTAAGCTTATTTTTGGATCTCTGTCTGGTTCTTCCCTGTGCTAGTAATGGTAAACATAGGTGTAAAAGATTTCATAAGGTTACCCTCCCCCACCAGGCCTCCTCGTTGAGCTAATATCCCCCACATTTTCACAGAGGTACTGCCATTATGGTTGGATCCCTGAGTAACTCACATTTTGGGGATAACAAGCTAGTGTAAGATATTTTCTTTCCTTCTGTGTAAGAAAGCTTTTCTAATTACTCAGCCCCATCCTGGTACATTTCATATCTACTATTAACATATCCAATAATGTAGCAGTGACTGGATATTGTTACCCAGTCTAACAGCAAACTCAGTTATGAGTGCCAGCAAGATTATGGACAAACCAGGAATGCAAGGTCCCCCATCTGGCAAAGGAAGCATATGGTCAAGATCTCCAGACCTTCATTTTTGAAATTCTCAGCAGTTGCTTTCCAGGGAAAGTAATGTTGGAGTATTCAGAACCCTGACCAAGAGCATTTTGTAGCAGGTCCCACTAACACCTAGGCATTCTTTGTAGACTGATGTAGTATATCACTGACTTTATGCCTGAGGCACTACTTACTAGAGAATGCTAGTGCACAGAGTGGAATCCAATGTCCATCAGGACACTCTTGCTGTGTTCTGTTACACAACCTCACAGTCTTCTCACAGGGTTTCTTTCAACCTCTTCTGCTATGTAGCTACTTAAAGCTACACAAGGTGGACTATGGCCATTTCCGCATGGGCTTAAAGAAACAGTGCAGAGCGTCCTCCAGGGAGGATGTCTGCACCTGGGAGCGGACTGGGTTGGACCTACTTAGTGTAGTTCCACACCTCAGCCAGCTCCGGAATGACCCGAAGTGGTCGTCCAGCATACTCTCGAAAGACCGCTTGAAACAGGTCTTTCAAAAGCACAGAGCATGCCACTCCATGCCTGTGCTTTGGTGCAGATTTGCAGGCTCGCACCAGTGTGAGCCTGCGATCTGCCAGGGGCGGGCTTTAGGCTGGCAAGCTTCAGCGGCTGGTGGAGAGCCTCGACCAACCAGAAGCTGCCATTTTCATCCCTGGAGCAGTGCGGAGCGGCAGCCATGCACTGCTCCGGACCAGCCTGGACCCAAGCGTGGAGCCAAGAAGTCCAGTAAGTAGCAGCACGGGGCAATTTCCTCGCCCCGTGTGGAAATGGCCTATGCTACAGGATCCTGGCCAATGTTAACAAATGTTTAGGAATCTCGTACTATCTGTGTAACCAATTTTTCCTTAAAAGCAACTTTTAAAACCCTGGATGGACCTTGAGGAGCCAGTAAAGAAAGAAACTAATTCTGCAAGCATAAGGTTGGATCATGGTTTCAGTAACACAGGTCTTTTCACAGACTTATTTGTGCACCAGTATTAGGTAGAAAAAGCCAAAAGATATACTATAACATTGGAGTTGGTTTCTCTTCAATGGCTTAAATTTTAGTCTTTCTTTCCCTTTCAAAGCTAGCCAGTTACATAATCAGCATGAATATACAGTTCTATGTTTTGTTAGGAGGTCAGAATTAGGGCTGGGGTATTTCATATCACCTATTAAGTAAATCAATATCTATAGATAAATGAAGTGTTCTCCCACAGGCCATGTCTTTCCTAGGTGGAAGAAATAAACCATCATAGCTATGAAACTCTTTTAAAATATGCACTTGTTCCAAGAATTTTATTCAGATTAGAATAGAGAAGGATTAAACATAAAAACATGACAACAACTTATTTACCATTCACAACTGGATTCACACAACTGCTTCTGCTAACTTTACATTCAAGAGAAGGAATAATTTCACAAAAATAGTCTTCTTTCCAGGTGAAGGAGACTGAATAAAGTCTCATTAGAACAATGGAGCAAGGGGTTGCATCCAACTCAAGCTCAAAGACTAATGAAAGGGATCTACAATGGGCAATCTTAGCTGATGGCCAGAAATTATTAGACTGTTTAATTCATTCTCCTTATCAGGAGTTCCTTGCTGTTTAGTTCAGGCCTTAGTAAAATGATATCGCATTTGGGGAAAAATAGAAAGGCCAGCAAACCAGCACTAGAGGTTAACAAGGAGAAGATCTCCACCACAACTGTGTATTTCCCTTTGGTGCTGAGGTACGTAGGAACAAAGGTGAGCCAAACACAGCAGAAAATCAACATGCTGAAGGTGATAAATTTGGCCTCATTAAAACTGTCAGGCAATTCTCTGGCTAGAAAAGCCACGGTGAAGCTGACCAGGGCCAGGAATCCCAAGAAACCCAAGACACAATAAAACGTGGTGACTGACCCTTCATTACATTCCAGCACAATTTCTTGAATCATTGCCTGCATGTTGATATCGGGGAATGGAGGAGAGTTTGCCAGCCATACAGTACATATAGCCACTTGAATAAAGGAGCAGAAAAGGACTATGAAGGTTGAAAGTCTTTTCCCAATCCATTTCCTGATCTGGGATCTTGGCTTGGTGGCCTTGAAAGCCAGAACCACAGTGATAGTTTTGGCCAAGACAGAAGAAACTGCGACAGAGAAAATGATGCCAAAAGCTGTTTGTCGAAAAAGACACGTTATTTCCTTAGGCTGACCAATGAAGAGGAAATTGCAATGGAAGGAGAGAAGGATTGAGAGGAGAAGGGTGTAAGTGAGGCCCCTGTTGTTTGCTTTGACAGTGGGAGTGTCCTTGTGTTTAAAGAGTATCCCAAACACCAAAAGGGTGAGGAAGGAAAAGAAAAGAGCAGCAATGTCCAAGATGACACCGAAAGGTTCTTCATAAGACAGGAAGACGATGTGCTTTGAAAGGCATACATCTTGATCAGGGTTTGGATACTGATCTTCTGAGCATGAGAAACAATCATTCGTGTCTGAAAAAGAAAACCACTGAATTGGTGTTTGAAAACTGGTGTCTTGATTGCAGCCAACACATGGACTGGTGTCTTACCTTTTGTGTCTGAAATCTTTCCTTCTGGACAGGGAAGGCAATCATAGCAGCAAAAGGGCTTCCCTTCCTTTTTGGTCTTGCTGTAGCCTGGCATACAATGGTTGTTACATAGAGAATGGGGCCTATCCTAAACATAAATGAGAAAGAAAAGTGGCTGAAATTACTATTCAGAAAGTGTTTTTGTTTTTTGGGGGGCAAAATCAGAAAACACCAGAAAACCCTGTGATAGTTTCATCTTAAGGTCGTCATATATCAGAAACAACTTGAAGTCCCTCCAAAACAACAAATTAGTCATAACTGTGAGACTATTGTGAAAATTGTAACATCCCCTTTCAGCCTACTTAATTGGTCATCAGCTCCAAAGACAGAAAGAACTCCACTCTTCCAGAGGTTAGAGCATGGGTAAACAACACGTCCATCAGCATTTTTTGTGGGGGGGGCACGCAGGAGAGGTTATTTAGTTTTGTATACTTAAATAGGTGATATAGAATACAAGCCACTCTTTTTAAAAAGTCTGTGCACACAGACTTCTCTTCAGCCAACTCAATCCAGCTACTCTAACATTGTGGATAGGACACACACGTGGTCAATGTGGTATCACACCAAGGCTAGACTCATGACCCCAATGCCACATGGAAATGTGGAGGCACCTTTTCATGTGTAGTACCTGCAGAAACCTAAAGACAGAGCTTTGCATAGAAGAAGGGTGCCCAGCAACTGAACCAATTTGTTAATATTGCTTGCAAAAATGCCATGTTCAGTGACATGAAACAAAAACAAAATGTTTGTGGCTCTTACCTTCTTGAACTCCTTGGGCCATATGATGGTATCATCAGAAATAACAAAAGCCTTGGATGAGAGAGCCTCTGGTTCAGTTCTTCCAATTCTAACCCTACGAAAAGACTGGTTGGGGAAAGTGACCCAATTTATGATATCAAAGCCAGCTACTAATTCTCCATTTTGGTTGAAAGACACAGTTTTCCCAGCACTGATGTTAAATGATACCCTTCTGAGATAGTGATGGAGCTAAATCAGAGAAAGAGGAATCAAGGCATCATCAAAAGCATAGAGCTGTGAGCTTAATTATGTCTTTAAAAATTTTCAGAGAGAAATAGTAACAGTAGTGGTGGTTCTTGTGCTTCTTATGTAATAAGTAAAACATGAAATGCTAGATGGTGTTGGCAGTGTTGTTTTTGTTCCCTGGCACTGAACATAGCATTTCAGTATGGAAGACAAAATAGAGTTTGATCTAGAATAACTAAGGCTCAGTTCCCTAAATTGCAACTATCCCAGGAGAAGCTGCCAAAGCACCACTATTTCTGTGTCTGTCTGTTTGAAAGACAGATATGGGGAGTACAGGATCTACACTGCCTAGGTCCATCTATTGCTTTCAGAGTTATGGAGAAGTTTGAGGGTCTGCATTATTTTTATTACAACCTTACCTGCCATGGCTGTTGATTTAGAAGCTTCCATCTCTTTTGCTCCACCATTCCTCCATGTTGGAATGTAGATGCCTGCAAAGCATGTGCCACAACATAAGCTGCATTGTAGACACTGTAGCTGTGGGCTGTCATGCTCATTTCAAAAACAGTCCCAGGGAGTGTCTCCAGCTTCTCCTCCCCAGTGCAAGTATTTTCAGATTTCATATCAGATTTGGTGTTTGGGAATGAGCAATTGAAAGCTTGCTCCCAAAAGTCATTGATAAAGCCATTTTTCTCTTCCAAACTGGGATTTCGGGTCTCAAGAAATTTGGAAAACGCAAACATCTCTTCAGAAGGCACTGCAAAGGATACAGAACCATGGAGATAGTCTAAGTCCCATTCTCTTTGAAAGAAATACGATACAAAATCCATCTGGGCAGTCATTATGTAGACTTTGGTCTTTAATTGTACATCCAGCATTTCTGATGCCCTAAGCATGTTCTGGAAAGTAAGCATGGACTGTGTTTCACCATGTAACAGACACACAACAGCAGTACTTCCCATCACTATTTTCAGTGTTTGTCTTACCTCCTCAACAATTTCAACAGTGCTATTGTAGAAAGACATTGTTGGAATTTTTCTTATGTAGTCATAGCAGACACCCATCTGATGAAATACTGGAAGCACTTCCTGTACAAACCGCTTTCCCCTCTCATCATCCAGAGCAAGCACCCCAATCCATGTCCACTGGAAATGAAGCAGTAACTCCAGAATCCCCTTATACTCTTGGGCTTCACCTGGGAACATCTGTTGGAAGAATGCTCCTTTGCTCTCATCAGACATTTCTGGGGCAAAGCCACATATGAGCTAAAGATAATGAACAAGATACATGTATTTCAAAACCAAAAGTTGTCTTTGTGGGTACTCGTATGAGCAAATAGCTCAATTTGCAGTCTGGGGAAAATGGATCTAATTTTGAAGCAGTACGTAAACCAAACCTTAGTGATCCTTCCAAGTTGGCCTTTGCAGCATTTTGCAGTAGAATTCTCCAAAGCATACTCTGGGTAGCCTTATAGTGTGTAGTGTCCATATCAAGGGAAACTCATGTGGTGAAGGTGTTACTCTATTATTCAGACTGTTCCAAGTTCTTGGCTCCATAGTTCAAAGAGGACAGCAAAAAGCTGAGGCATATCCAGAGAAGGACAATCAAAATGATCAAAAGCCTGGAAGTCAAGGCTTATGAAAAATGACTCAGGGAGCTGGGTATGTTCAGCCTGGAGTACTGATGGCTGAAAAATGGTATGATAATAACTTTAAATATCCAAAGGGATGTCGTGAAGAAGATAGAGCAAGCTTGCGTTCTGCTGCTCCAGAGACTGGAAAACAATTCAGTGGATTCAAATTACAAGAAAAGATACTACCTAAAAATTAGGAAGAAATTCTTTACTGTAAGACTTGATTGAGAATGGAACAGACTGCTTCACAGACTGATGGATTCTCCATCTAAGGAGGTCCTTTAATATAGGTTGGGTGGGCATATTTCAATAGTGCTTTAGTTGTGCATTCCTACACAACATGGGGTTGGACTAGATGGCATTTGAAGTCTCTTCCAGTTCTAAGATTCCATGATTCTGTGACTCAGATTTAAAAAAAAAGGTGCATATGAAGCAAAAAAAGCATAGAAAAACGTGTGTTAGGGAAATGTGCCCCAAAATGTTCAAAGATTTTCATTCCAATTTGCGAGGGGAGATATACTTTGGTGAAACAGCTTTACAATGAGGAAAAACTGAGAAGTAACTTAAGAATAGAAAAATGTGATTCTGGGCGGATTTCAGGTTCTAACTGATACACCTGCCAAATCAGAATAGAAGTCCCCAACTTACATGCAACTAGTTCATGTTTGGAAAAAAAAACCAGCATGTTATTTATCATCAAACTGATAAATGTAGTTGTATGTATGTAGCTGTGAAGCTCTCTGAAGTCTGTCCTGTATTTTCAGATCTTGCAACTTCACACTCCTTTCAAACAAAACCCACATCTGTAAAAGGTTTGTTAGTAGCCATGCTCCATCATACCTGGGGAATCTTGTAGATGTTCAAGATGGTTGCCACATGGAAGCCAGTCTCAGAATCCAATTCTGCAATGACTGCTCTCATATCATTCTCCTTGCCACATTTGTAATTTGGTACTGATTTGCCCCATGTAGAGAAGAGCTCCATGGAAGCAAGATAGGTCCAGCTTGCACTGAAATAGCTGTTAAAGATGCGGAATCCCAAAGTGATGTTTGGTAAGACCATTGGGTTTTCATTGATCTCCTTCACAGCATATTCCAAGGCCAGGATGTGCTGGTAATTCTGAGTCACCACCCTGAAAGAAAAGCTACATGTTTTCCATTTCCTTCAGAATATATTTACTGCTTTTTAATTTGCTATGAATTGCAAACCACAATCGGTTCCCCTTGACTGTGTTGCAGGAGTTCAAAAAAGTCTAGTTGACATTTGACTTAGACAACTTGACTGAAAGAGTCACCACCCTGAAAGAAAAGCTATATGTTTTCAATTTCTTTCAGAATATATTCACTGCATTTTAATTTGCTATACATTGCAAAACACTTTAGAGTAAGCCAATTGAAATTCCTGCAAATTAAATCAACCTTCATAAGGCATTTATTTCAGTTCATCCACTCTCAATGTGGATAAGTGTGGAAGCCACTCATTTCATCTTTGTTAAATAGATTATTTTACATGATATTGTAATTTCAATGTCTTGTCAGTAGCACATGGACCAGGTGTTGTCATCTCCTGAGGGCCGTATTTGCCATACGCTCTCTTCTAGGGGAGACACAACATGCAGTTTAAATATATCCCCAATTTAGGGCCTAAATCAGGGCTAGGGATAAAATTATTTTTAAATTTCAGACATCCTGACACTTCTAGATACAGACAGTGGATAAATGGGATAGAACCTCCTATAGAAATATCGGATAGCCCAAACTCATCATACAGAATTTATTTCAGAGAGAGAGAGAAAGAGACCTGTAAAGAATGAGAAAACCACTTATGGAATAGAATGTTTGCCTATGGATGCTCTGTTGTCTGCCATGACATACTTAAATAAATTTGGACAGACTATGGTTTTGTATTTCCAATCAGACAATAGTGCAAAAAGTTGCCTTGTTAGAGACTGGGAAAAAAACAAAACAGTAATGTGCTGGATCAGGCAGCCTGATGGTCTTTGAAGTCCAAATGAATTTTCTAGCTGCCATTTTGACCAGAAAAAATATAGCTAGCTAAAGAAAATGGGTTGCTTACACAGTCTCATTGAGCAGTTCTTGAATGGGGTGGATTTCAAATCCTACTGGATCAGAGAAGTTATGAATCTGAGAAAGGATACCAGCAATGTGGAGTTCCCCTGACTGATAATATTTGTGAAGAATAGCATGACTCCTGATGGTACAGTGATCAAGTGGACTGGCACACAACACCAGAGGCAAGATCACCAAAGTCACAGGTAACAACATCTTCAGTGAATATCTTTGTTATCGATGCCATTTCATAGATAAATATTTGTGAAGAGCAGCAAGGTTACTCATAATAATGCAGCAAGAGGACTTCCAGACATCACCAGAAGCAGCAACATTAATATCAGCATCACAGGTAAAACATTTTGTATGAAAATCTGTGTTCTGGACTCCGGTTAATGTACTCCCACATTGTCAATGCAGCTTCACCTCCTAACTTGAAAACTTAAATTGGCAATGTTTTGAATCTCCACGGTTGATGTAAGGCACAGAATATGCAATGAAAAGTATCTGTTTTCCTACTAGCTGAGCTCTGCCTGCCCCTCCTCCCAATTCTGAATGATGCAGGGACTATTTATGGTATCCATCCGTCTAGCTCTGCGGTCTGCCTCCTCAGCTCTGGAACACTCATGAGATACAGAAAAGGTTGAATATAATCATGTCATAATTTCAAGGAAAGCAATCACCTCAGCATAATAGGCTCTGGCAGGCATTAGAGAAAAACAGCAACAGCAATAGGACAGCTGACTTACGGCCCATTGTCAGTCCCAACTAGAGCAGACCCACTGAATCAATGGTATTTACATCAGTGTTGACTCGTGATTCAGGAATTGAATCAATGGGCTTAATTCTACCTTGGGACTAAGCAATCCAGCCCTGTGTGTCAGTGGGGTGACTAATCCTCTTCATTTTTAAGCTGAACATTGAATGAACTATCCAAGATTCTGGATCTATCTTGGCATCTTGGATCTCTCCTTTAAAGTTCAGACTGACATGGAAGCCGCCAGCCACCAATGAACAACGAGAATGTCCCTTTTCACCAGAACTAAGTTCTGTTTACACATTGTGGAACCGAAAAGGACAAACTAAATGAAGCATTAGATTTGTTGGTTGGTTTGTTTATTATTGCGTTATACTCTGTTCTACTTGGGACTAACCAATTCAGCCCGATGCGTCAATAGAGTGATAATCATCTTCAATTTTAATCTGAACATGGAATGATTGTCACCTTGGATCTCTCCTTTAAAGTTCAGACTGATGTGGAAGCCACCAATGAACAAGAATGTCCCTTTCAGCAGAACTTGAGTCCGTTTGCATATTGTGGGACACAAAAAGACAAACTAAATGAGGTATTAGATTTGTTGGTTGGTTGGTTCAGTATTTCATTTATAGTCTGCCTATAGTCTCCTGGAGTGAGACCCAAGGCAGCTCATGAAAAGAATCAACTGAAACCTGACAAGAACATTTTAAGCACAATTCAAAATCATCATGTTAAATCAATAGGCTACAAAGAGTATAAAATCATTTTAAAAGCGCACGAATGATAAAACATAAAGCACTGCCACCATTAGAAGCCTCCTTGCAAGTAATTACACTTTAGAAACCTGCTTGAACAAAAGATCTTCGCCTGCCAGCAAAAGAGAACAGGGAGGAGGCCATCCTGACCTCGCATGGGAGGAAATTCCTTCCATGACCTTGCATGGGAGCAGCCATTGAGAAGACTCTGTCACCTATATCCTTATCAAATGGGCCTGTGATGGTGGCAGGACTGAGAGAAAGCCATCCCCTGTGGTTCTTACAACTCTGGCAGGTCCTTATAGAGAGATGCTGTCTGGACTTGGGCTGTGCAGGGCTTTACTTCTTTGCACATCGTCTGCAACTAGTTTTTTTCAGAGAAGCAGAGGCACCAGTAGGCTCAGTGCTAGCTTTGGCAGAGAATTCCCTCTCTATAGATCTAAGAAAAAACTGAGGAAAATTTACAATGAGGGAAAATTGCCAGTCTGTACCAACATTTCACAGATGGGGGAAAGAAACCTGACCATTCTGCAGAGCTGGAAAAGCTTATGACTTTGGTTCTTTTCTTTGAGTGGGGAGATTTGTGAGAAAAATGTAATGTGTGGATAGTGAATTAGTTTTTTTCAGATTTAATGACACAGTGTGTGCTTAAACAAAGAAATAATTTACATCCTCCTAAGGAAATAAACCTACAGTGTAGAATTTTGACTAGGGTAAAATTAAATCAGACTAATAGAACAGTTTGTATTCACTGTGGGACTGTCTTCTCCAACAAATCTGTTAAACTAAGACTTGAGACAATGATTGAGTAGAACACCAGGTCACAAATGTATTAATTTACATATCACACCAACAACATTCATAACATATGCTCAACTCACTGCATTTTCGCCCTATACTCTTATAGTGCTATTATTCCATTTTCAACATCCTGTGAAATTCTGGGGTTTGTAATTTACTGAGGCCAAAGAGCTCTCTGGATGAGAATTCTAAATAACCCTCTGTAAACTACAAACCCCAGGATTTCATAGGATGCTGAAAGGGGAATAACAGCACTATGACAGTGTTGTGTGGAAATGCCATCATGGTGGCCAAGATGCAAATTATGAGATGACATTTTGTCTTATTCATCCAGTGTGAAAGAAACTCTATAGGTGCATTAGATCAGTGATACAACTAATCTTTCTTAAGGCAAACTTATGATGTAAGACATCACTTGTCTTTGATGTACACCAACCATACATCTGAATATTATGAAAAGGAGACAATGCCAGCTCAGGGGATGATGATGCAAGAACTAAGCTCCTACTCCCACTGCTTTGAACTATGAGTAATAAATGCCACCAGATGTTTCCAGATGGGGACTATGAGTATCAGAATATTCTCCAGTTTCTGCCTCTGTTGGACATGGATTCGGGTGATGTTCATGAAGAATGAAAATGAAAAAGTTTTGTCGAGGACATACTTCCAATGTTTAACATCAGAAGAATGGAGGCATGACTCCATCATACCTTGGCTTTAACAGATAAAGTAAGGCCCTCTTTCCATCCCAACTGCCACTTGTGATAATGGGGATTCCAATTATCCAGGTTTCAGTGCTAAAGGGAGATAGTTCTCCCTTCAGGTACATAAAGGGTTAATGAACTGCTAGGTTTACTAGGGTTAAGTCACAAGTCACGAGAGATAGGTGGCCAATCAGGGGGAGAAAGGTAAGAATCTTTGAGATGCTTCAATGGAGAAGTTATAAAATCCTTGAGAGGCAGTAGAGAGAGAACAAAGGGGACATCCAAAAACATCAATGAGGGGCATGGATGCCAGGTAGACCATCTCCTGGCCCTGCCCTTGCAGAGCATCTCAGAAAGTGACCAACTTGCTGTGAGCAACTTAGAATTAGTCTAGTTAGGTCTTTTGTGCTAGGTCTTTTGTTATTTTGGAAGTTTGGCTGATCTGGAGAATGCACCTGCTTTTATAACTACTTATAACTTAAGCGTATCTGAGAGGGGGGGGTCTTTCATAAGTATTTTTTTCTTGTTTACTTGCATGCCTTAAAATCAATACTTGTCTCTAAAATCTCTGTTTCCTCTCCATTTCCACGCCATTCCTTGGCACACATGTAAGTAGGATTTCTCTCACTCAGAAGGGTGAGGTGAGGGAAGGGAAAGGACCTTAAGCATAGAGATTGGCAATCCTCAGAGCAGAATCCCACCGTGCTGCTTAGGTATTATAGGGTAATTCAGAATTCAGTGGGTGGTGGCAGTGAGAATTAAGAGAATTTGGGGGAAATTCCTGGCTTCTGTTCAAGGCAGAAGGAAGCATTGAGCGTGAGGGGGTCCCTTATTTCCCCTTTAAATCTCCACAACACTGTTACAGCCTCAGAGGGAAAGAAGACTTGCATCATGCCAAGGCCCAGCAGCTGATGAAAGGTGTCCCTCCATCCCACCTGCCACTGTGTGATCTTTGAGGGCCTCTGTACCTCTGAGGAAGTAAACTACTGTCCACAAAAGCTTATGCTGACATATATGACTTAATCTTTATGACACCACAACAACCTTTCCTGTTTTGCTGAAAACAAGTAAATTTTTGAATATTTTTCACATCTATAGTGCACAGCTGACATTTTATTTCCTGGAGGCTGGGCATTTGTGGCCCAGCATTACTTTGTTTGCAATCACATGGAATTTCCATTAATTCAAAGGTACATATATGAGAGAAAGGAACAGAGCATCTGAAGTGAATTTTTCTCCTGATCAAAGACAAACAGAGTCTTAGAATGAAAGAAATTCCCCACCTCCACTTCTGCAGAGGTCAAATGGAGTTGATTTCTCGATCCTACATACCTTCTTACTATTACATCCAGAACTTTGGGGTTCTGGTGGAGATCTGAGGGTAGAAAAAACTCCCTTAGGAGAGGCACACAGCAATAGAAAACCCCCTTTTAAAGAATATATTAGAAATTTGGAAGAAAAACATGCAACAATATCAGAAAACCCTTCCATGACATGATTAATTGTAGCTGAATTCCAGTGTCATGAATCAGATATGGTTGGATTAGGTTTCCATGATGACCACTCATAGAAGCGTAGAATCTTAGAGTTGAAAGGGGCCACAAAGGCCATCTAGTCTACCCTCTTCCATGCAGGAATATATAACTACAGCCCTCTTGGAAGATGCCAATCCAACCTCTGTTGAAAGACCTCCAGAGAAGTTCACACACCACTCAAGGCAGTCTATTCCACTGAAGTAAAGAATTTCTCCCCAAGGTGTAGGTGGACTCTCTTTCCTTGTAATTGAATTCATTGCTTCATGCTCAAATCTCTGGAGCAGCAGAAAACAAGATTGTTCCTATCTTCTACTTGACATGCCTTCATCAAATATTCAAAGATGGCTAGGATATCACCTCTCAGGTCTGACTTATGATTACCTGAAGCAGGGCCAGAGAAGCTTAGCTTCTTCTTTTGTGCTTTCTTCTTAACTGCTCTTGGCTGTTCTGCTCAGGCCTCAACACAATGATAAAGCATTTGGGGGAAAAGATACAACCCAATAGCCCAGCACTAGAAGCCAAGATTGAGAAAATTTCCACTGCTACCATATATTTTTCTCTTGTGCTCAGGTATGTCAGAACAAAGCAAAGCCAAACACTGCAAAAGGCCAACATGCTGAAGGTAATGAATTTGGCGTCACTGAAACTGTCAGGCAACTTCCTGGCTAGGAAAGCAACAGTGAAGCTGACAATGGCCAGGAAGCCAAGGAAACCTAAGACACAGTGGAACAGTGTACATTATAGTACAATTTCTAGTACAATTTCTTTAGTCACAGAGGACATGTCAAAACTTGGGAATGGGGGAGAGGTTGCCAACCACACAGTACAAATCACGGCCTGAATGAGGAAGCAAGAAAGAAGCATAAAAGTCACCAATCTTTTCCCAATCCATTTCCTCATCTTGGTTCCAGGACTGGTGACCTTGAAAGCTAGAACCACGATGAGGGTTTTGGCCAGCACACAAGAAACTGCCACAGAGAATATGAGGCCAAAAGCAGTTTGTTGAAGATAGCAAGGCAAACGCATAGGTCGGCCAATGAACGGTAGAGCACAAAGGAAAGAGAACATGAGGGTGATGAGAAGGGTGTAGTCAGACTTCGGTTGTTGGCTTTGACTAAGAGTGTCTCCTGGTGTGCAATGAAGATCCCAAGAACTGAAGGTGCAATGAGAGAGAATAAAAGAGCAAAAACAGTTGATGTGATTCCTAGTGGTTCATGATAAGTCAGAAAAGTTATGGCCTTAGGAATGCATATGTCCCGGTCAGAATTTGGATAATGATCTTCTGGACACAGGAGACAATCGTCCATGTCTGGAAAAGAAAACATGGGATTCTATACATTGCATTCTTACATACAGTGATTTTAAATGGTCAGGCTTTGACAGTAACTAAGTTCTCAGTGGAGGAAGGAAGAGCAGAAGCTGAACAAAAACTTCATAGCTTTTAAAATGTCATGGTATTTATAGCAAACTATATCCCTTTTTGAATTTGGAACACCCCAAATCTTGATACCAAACAGAGCAAGAAAAGACATTCCTGTCAGTAAAAGTTTATTTTCTTGTTTATCAGATGGAGAGGAGGAGGGAGACAGAGAGAGAGAAACAACATTATTCCTACTCCTTTGGGCTGCTTCCCTCCTCCAATAAAAGTGCTATAGTGTCCTCACATCAGTCGTTAAATCAGACTGTGACTGCAATCCAACACCCTCTCAGCACAGTGTAAATATCTACATGCAGAGTTATGCTATGCTAGTACTGTACAACCACCATGCAGAATAGCAGTATTGCACAAATCATGGCAATGATTCGATGCTATTGTGCAATGTGAAATCACAAGACACAAGCACAATGTGTAACTGCAATGCACAACGTTCCTGAAAGCTTCACTCTTGTCAGCAGGATACATCTATTGCACTCTGGAGAATAATTCTCTTTGCATGTGTAATGCAACTTACAACGAGTATATCACTAACAGGATACCAACTTCAGTCTTCTAATTGTCTAATGTAGGGCAAGGGAACACTTGTTTTGGGTCCTAATCTGAGTCTCCAGCCTATACAATGGAGTGCTCTGCAGGATCTGCTCCCTCCTTTAAGTCCTGCCCCAAGTAATTTACCAAGACAGTCCTCAGCACTGATTTGACTGGTGATGTCAGGGTTTCCTCTGCTTGCTCCTCATCCTTCTTCCCCTTGCAGAGAGGAGGAAAATGACTGGTTCTCTCTAAAGGAGAAGGAATTACACTCCTTTGAACCAGAAACCCAATGAAGTCAAGAGTATGGCTGCACCAACTGATACCCTGTCAACAGAAGGGAGGGTCACTTTCCCCTCCAACATTCCTATTCAAAACTGTGTCTGAAATAAATAACTGATTAATTCATTCATTCATATGAAACCACTGTGGGTCTTACCCTTTTGGTTTGAGATCTTTCCTGCTGGACATGGAAGGCAATCATAACAACAAAAGGGCTTCCCTTCCTTCATGACCTTACTATAACCCGGTGAGCAATTGTCATTACAAAGAGAAACAGGGCAAACCTGTCCATGAACAAAAGAGGTGGGGTTTAAGTCAACACAAGGCTTGTCATGCAGTTAACAATCCTGATGTCTTCTTCTCCCTTCTCTTTAGATAACCTGGAGTTTGATACTTAAGGCTGGATAAGCTGTACTCTGCTCACAAATGCTCAACATTCTCCCTTATGGTCTCTACACTCATTGTAGCCATTGCATGGTGGATTCAGTAGATAGTCCTCAATTGGCTATACAGATTGACTCCTCTCCCCAATTTCTCAATGAGGCAATTTAGTAGAATTTCTTCTCTCATTCTACTACGTTGCAAAAGAAAGCCTTGAGAATTATTTCACTGGAATCAAGACCCTTCTTTCTCCTTACCCTGCTGTCTGGTTGTACTGGGATTTCCTTGTGGTCTCTAATCGTGATTCATGGGGCCAGCTGAGGAAGGAGTTCACCACAGGATGGTGGAGTTCAGCCCCTACCCACTAATTGGACCATTAATAGACACACTCTCAGAGAGCACTTAGTATGCAGTGTTTTGTTGGATCCTCTTCTGCTATCATTGAAGATGTCTGATTTCTCCAGGAGATGATTATAGGTATCTATGGTGTAGTGGTTTGAGCACTGGACTATGATTCTGAAGACCAGGGTTTGATTTCCAGCTGAGCAATGGGCATCAACTTGGGTTCATCACACACTCTCAGCCCCCAGAAAATAGGTTCTCCCTAGGACTGCCAGAAGTCAGAAACGACTTGAGGGCACACAACAACAACTACGCAATGTATCTATGATTTCAAGGCTTAATACAAGGTTTTCTCATCAGGAACACAACTAGAAATGGGGAATATGTGACAATCCAAATATTGCTGAATTGCGTATTCCATCTCTCTCTCTCTCATTCACACACACACACACACACACACACACACACATACCAGCATTGCTAGTGAAGAGTGCTATGGGGAACTGATGTTAGACAACATCCAGAATTACTCCCCATCTCAGAATAATACTACACCTCCTGATGCAATTTGTCAGTGTGGTTTGGGTATATTTTGCTTTCTCTTTGTCTTACTGTTAGGTATTGGAATTCATATGCATGTTGCTTTTTCCTGAGTAGAAGGCACTCCTAGCAACATGAACTAGGGGACAGAATTGCAGAGACTCGAAGAAGATTACAACAGTTTTAAAAACATAGCTAAAAATATATAACATACAACAGTTAAAATCAGTGGAAACCTAGATTGACTACTGGCCTCACTGCCTCCCTAGCCCATCTCAAGAGCCAACCACTGGTTCAGGTGAATGATGTCTCTTTAGCTTCCAATCCAGGCACAAAGCTGATGATGCTTCCAGCCCATCAACACCACCAAGTGAGGCTGTGATGAGGAAATGTGATGGGGTCCTGCCAGCCTGGTGTAGTGGTTTGAGAACTGGATTACAACCCTGCAGACTAGGGTTCAATTCCGTGCTTGGCCAGGGAAACCCACTGGGTGAGCTTGGGCACATCACACATTCTTAGGCCAGAAAACCCATTGATGGGGTCACTTTAGGGTCACCATAAGTCGAAAGCAATTTGAAGGTGCGAAGGGGCTGGAAATGTTACCCTTCTTGCACCACAATCAGCAGCTGAACAGAATTCCCTTCACCCATGTGGCAGCTGCCTGTTGCAGTGTGCTGGGAGGAGTATTTATGTAGTTTCACAGTAAGGCTTACAGGAGTTTTACCGAATATGGAGCAGTTACAGATCCAGAACTCTAGGTTACAAATCTGTAACTGGAATACAGATTGCAGCTATCATATTTATTTGCATCTTCTTTTTGTCCCAGTCTGGGACTCAAAGTGACTTACAGCAGTGAAGAGAAACCATAGCTGAAATATATATACATCGAATAAAACAGTTAAAAATGTCACTAAATTATCCATGAAATTAAAACCAGATTAAAAACATAGCTGTTAAAAACCAAATAATTTTAAAACAGCCTACTTTCCGAGTGTATCAGGTGCAGAAGGGAAGTTTATGCCTGTAGTTTCACCCAGCTGGGTAGAGCCAGACGCCAGTTATGGGGTCCCCTTCGGACCTCTTCCACACCCCTTGTACCGGAGGGGTGTTTAGGCGCTTCTGGGATAACGAAAGAAGCGGCTGGAATCCAGCGGGTGGCTGCTCGGGGCTGCGCCATTGCGCAGCTTCATTCCGAGCTGCCACTCGCGCCCGCTATGTGATCGGAAGGGAGGGCCTAATATATTCACAGCTCACAGCATCACTGGTATTAAACACAGGCCCTTTGGGTCTTGATAAAAAAAGTGGATATAATTATAGTTATCTGAATGGTTCTAGAAAATGAGTTCTTAGAATTACAGGTTCTACAATACATTGAACTAAAAAAAATGTTTATCACATCTCAGTGTGGGTCACCAGTACTCTTCGCTAGGACAGTGAGAAATAACAGAGGTTAGCAATGATGGACAATGAGGAAGGGTTGCTAAAGGAATAATTACCAAAAACGAGAGAGAAAGAGAGAGAGGGAGGGAGGGAGGGAGAGAGAGAACTGTTTGCAAACTCTGTTAGAGATGCCAGAGCCAGCAAAAATTTCTTTTTGGGCTACCTATCTCAGACTGCCCTAGTAGTGAAGCACAACTGCCCAGTCATGGAGTTCATTTAGTCTGAACGAAAGCACACGATGATAAATGAATATGTAATGAAACAATGAAATGTGTGTTTCAAAATAAATATACAATCAAAATATGTCTACCTTCATCTTCATTACAAGCTAATTATTGTTCCTAATTGAACCTTCTCTTCCAAATGTGTGCTAGACAAGAGGTGGTGTGTAGAAGCCTGTATGTAAAAGTAAAGCCCTGATCAGAAAGATGGAGAAACTGTGAGGGCTTGTGATGACGCTATTATTTTCAGGTTCCAAAGGGTTTTGGATCACCCTGACAGACAGAATCATAAGGTCTTGGGAAGGAGCAAAATTAAGCCTGGAAGGGTGAGATGGTGGAAAAGGGACAGAACAGCAGGAAGAGAGGGAATAAGAGCTGAATTTCAGGAGGGTCAGAGAGGACAACTTTTAAACTACGGCATAGAGCAGCGGTTCTCAACCTGTGGGTCGCGACCCCTTTGGGGGTCGAACGACCCTTTCACAGGGGTCGCCTAAGACCACCGGAAAATACGTATTTCCAATGGTCTTAGGCTCCATTCCCTCCTCAGTGGTGGTGCGCAAGCGCGAGCCATGCGCTCATGTCCTCCTGTCCCCTTTGGCAGGAGGACGTGAGCGCATGGCTTGCGCTTGCGCACCACCACTCTTGGGCCTTTTCTGCACGTTACCTTATCGCGGAGGTGGGGGGGTGCCCTCTCTTCGCTGCTCCTTCGTCCTACAGCTGGCTTCCTGGTTGCGCGACTGCCCCGCCCTGCCCCCGCCCCTCCCCTTCCTCCACAGTGCAGCTTGGGAGCTGTAGGCTGCACTGGGGGAGGAAGGGGTGGGGCGGTCGTGCGACCTGTCTGGGGAGCCATTTCTGAATATTTCCAAAACCAGCTCCTGGATCGTTGTGAATTCTAAACCCACATCTACTTTTTCATATGGGGAAGGAAGAATATTCCTTGTTTGTACCAGAATCCTATCAGTGGTATTCAGAGATGTCAGTTGCACTATAAATGGAGAGTCACCTTTTTGGACAATCCAGAATGAATATGTCCAGGTGACTGTGGCAAGACCAGAACTCTGCCTGTGGAACTGTTGCTGATGGAATAATACATCTAGAGCAGCCTGGGAGCTGTACACTGCGCTGGGGGAAGAAGGGGTGGGGCGGTCGCACGACCAGGAAGCCAGCTGTGGGATGAAGGAGCAGCAAAGAGAGGGCACTCCCCCACCTCCACAATAAGGTAACGTGCAGAAAAGGCCCAGGAGTGGTGGTGCGCAAGCGTGAGCCATGCACTCGCGTCCTCCTGTCCCCTGTTCAGAAGAGACTGAAATCGCTCCGCTTCTCCGCCACTGGGAGAACCTCCCGTCTGATAGTCCAGCTTGGGGGGCGGCAGCAGCAAAGGAGGCAGGCCCCCTCCTCACCACGGCCCCTACCCCAC
Source organism: Iguana delicatissima (assembly GCA_948472985.1). Classification (NCBI taxonomy): domain Eukaryota; kingdom Metazoa; phylum Chordata; class Lepidosauria; order Squamata; family Iguanidae; genus Iguana; species Iguana delicatissima. The sequence goes on along the minus strand of CAOKZL010000157.1, from coordinate 774,356 downwards.
TCACCACGGAGGGGGGTGCTGCGGAAGGGCCGGGGGGCTGCAAGGCAGTGCTTTTCCGAGGGGACGAGCTGCACCCGGCGTAAAAGACAAAGGTGCTGGGATTCCCCCCCCGGCCAGGGTCGACACTCTGGAAACTTTTCCCACACTCCCCCCCCCAGTGGAAATGAGAGCAAAGCAGAAGCAGAGCCCGGGGGGGTTCTCGGAGTTTTTTCCCGGGGGAGATGTGTGGCTCCTCTTTCCCTCCCTGCTCGCCGCCCTGTTCCTGGCCGGCGAGGTGGCCTTTGCCTGGGGGGGCACTGTAAATAATAAACAAATAATTTTATGGTTGCGGGTCACCACAACATGAGAAACTGTATTAAAGGGTCGCGGCATTAGGAAGGTTGAGAACCACTGGCATAGAGAAAGAACAGAGATGCTACAATTGGCTATGTAAGGAAGATTTGAACAAGGAAGTGTGCCTGTCTAACCCTTACGAATTAATGATTTGGCCCAATGGGTGAGGAAAGTCTACCGACAGAAACTGAACTTGCTGCTTAAGTCCAAAAAAGGAGGGACAGCTGGGGTTTGAGAGAAGCTGCAATTGCCAAGGCTAAGGAACACAAGAACCCTTGTCACCCTGCCTAAAGGGTTTAAGGTTGCATACAAATAGTGCAAGGCTACCAAGCAGCACAGGCAGAAGAGTTCTGCATCAAGTGCTGCACTGAATGAAAGAACTTTGGGGACAGTGCAGATTCATTAAATTTAATGTGTGGTGTGTGGTATTGCTGCTAAACATATACACTGGGACTTAAATTATGATTTTATTTGCAATATTCAATTATAGGTGGACCCAGAGAACCCAGAAAGTGGTACTCCTGGAAAGAAGCGGAGAATGAGAAAGGGTAGAAATTGAGGTCTTGGGATTAGAGCCAGTCCTTTGGCTAAAATTACGAATTAATGAAGCACAAGCATCACCCCAGCTTAATGAAAGTAGGGAAGTAAGTTGTGAACTAGTTCATCCTCACACATTTGCTAAATGAGAAAGCATGAAACATTTTCTTCTCACCACAAGAGGGCAGATTATTATTTTTGGCAGTGTCAGAGAGTTTCTGTACCTCAGTGGGAGTGATTTTTGCACATTTCTGCCCATTTAAAATGTAAAGGTGCAACAGCTGCTGCCTTGCTGCATAAATTTTAAAAATCTGGACCCGTACTTCTTTGGCACACAGTTGCTGGAAGGAAGGACCCATCTTTGCTGGCATCTAATGAACTAGAGGCCAACAAAGTAGGCATCAGGTGTGGAGAATCAAGATGCTGAAAGGGTTAAATTGAAGAAGCTATTGCTAAGGTAGAAAAATAGAGAAAAATAAGGTGAGCAGATGCGTCCTTTATCTTATCAGGAGGCTTAGGTATGTGCTTAGCTGTGCCGGGAACCTAGGGAGCTTTGATGTTGGAGAAATACTCCCTTGGTACCAAAATATATCATTTTTGAAAGCTGTAACCTAGGGCTGCATAACCTGTAAACACTTCATATATGGTCATATGTAATCATTTCCTGTAACCTGTTTACAAGAGGGTATAAAAAGAGAGCTAATACCTGGATCGGGGCTCTCAGGCTTTGGAAATTCATTCCACTGAGATCCCTGCAGTAAAATAAACTTCTATTTTCTTTGCTTTCTAATCTGGTGGTCTCAATTCTTGGCGAGCTACTTCATTGCCAAGATGCCAAGCAAGCAGAGCATGAGGGTTATAAGTTCTGTCCACCACCACACACACACCCTCTTTGGATATTGCTTTGCTTGAAGAGGATGATGAAGGAGAGCACGCAACAGATCAGGCAGAGGTTTTTCTTGCCACCTTGTGCTTTCAGCAAGGGGAGGGCAGGATTGGGCAACTGGCTAGCGGGTTGCCCCTTACAGCTGTGCAGCCCAGCTGTGGGAACTTCAGCCAGGAGGTATTGGAAGGAAGGAATTTTCATCAGTGAGCTTGCTAATATCTCACTCAGCTTCCAATCTGGCTAGTTAGGCCCAGTTTAGCCTCACACTGGCCTGGGAGGCCCAGGGCTGGCTATCTGGGTCTTGACAGGCCTCACAGGCCCCTTTAATTGTGAGGCTTGGTAGACCCTGTGTGGTGATAGGCCCCATCAGACCAAATAGGCCTTGCTAGACTATTTGTAGGCCAAAAAAGCCCCACTAGTGTGGTGCAGATAGTTTCGGGTCAGGCCAGATGACCTCTGGGTGTGAGAGAAAAGCAGTTGAGAAAAGCAGTTAATTTTCCCTGCAATTGAAGTGACTCTGTGTTTGAAAGAAGAACAATAGGACACTGTGAGATAGAATGTTAGGGAGGATGAAATGCGCCTCGCTATGTTTCCTTTACTTTGCAACTTTAGTAAGATTACGCAGGAGGACGAGAAGAACTATTGTTTGTGTCAATTTCCTTTCTTGGACATGTGATGTATTTGCACTGGAGATGTATACATTGCTTTGAATGTAAAGAGGCGGGGCCCAGACTTTTGAGAAAGGATCTCACTGGGACATTGTGCACAATAAATCTTTTTTTTTCAAAACCGTGGGTCTCTATCTCAGTTCCACTACACTAGGCCCCTCAATAGTCCTGGTAGGTTGCAAGTAGGCCCCAACGAGCCATATCATAGAAGTTCTAGGCTGCTTTATGGGCTGGGTAGGCCCTGCTCAGACCCTATTGTGGGCCTAGTAAATTATGCTAGGCTCCGATTGCAGGCCTGTAAGTAATATAAGACAGCTAAGACTGCTATTCCGGATAAACCAATCTAAGCCAGGTTGCGCTTCTTGATGACCTGACTGGTTAAGCTGCTTTTAAGGCCTAATAACCCCAGTTAGGGTCAATAGGCCCAGCTAGGCCCCTATAGGACCTGATAAGCCGATGGACGCTTTGAAGCTTCATATGCTAAGTTAGGCCCCTGTGAGGTCCTGATACTCCTATTTGGGTCCCTTGCAGTCCTGGCATTTAGGCCCCTGTAGGCCTGATAGGCCCAATCAGGCCCCTGTTTGGGCTGACATAACTGGTTAGGCCCTTGCAGGTTTGCACAGAAGCAGTTAGGCCCCTTACAGGCCAAGCATCCTCCTTCAACATTGTCTGATTCCTCAGACAGGAAAGGGGAAGAAGGTGAATTCTCTGCTATTGTCTGATTATTTATATGTTAAAAGGGTGCGTACTTACTGTTAGGCAATCTTCAGTATTAACTCTTCTGAACAGGGGCTAGGCAGGTTTTTCTTTTGAATCACTCTGTTAGGCCAGGCACATTTCCCATAGCTTTTGTGGAAACCAAGCCTCACGTGCACAGCACTAAAGAGGCAAAGTTATCCAACAGCACCCCAGTGTGGTCTTCTGTGTTAGCTGTGCAGAACACTGGCTTAGAAGGGCTATCACAGCAGTTCAAAATACTGAGTGTTTTGAAAAGGCAATAGCATCGCAACAAAAGCTATCATATTAGGAAGGTGTGTGTACAGGGGCTGCAAAGGCAGCAGCAAGTTATCTGCCAGGGCCCATGCCCTAATAGGGAACCCGGGTCCAGGTCCTGGAACCTTCTGGTTTTGCTTATTCATTGCTTACACTATAGTGGACATGCAGTTTCGGGTCAGGCCAGATGACCTCTGCGTGTGAGAGAAAAGCAATTGAGAAAAGCAGTTAATTTTCCCTGCAATTGAAGTGACTCTGTGTTTGAAAGAAGAACAATAGGACACTGTGAGATAGTGTTGTAGCCAGAAAAGTGGAGATGACCAGGTTTCAGGGAAAAATCAAAAAGCCATGTTTATTGTTAACAATACCTTGCGCAAGGGCAACAGTTATCCCAGAACTGTTGTGTCAATTAATTGAGGTAGCATCACTATATCCCTTTTTTGTCTTCTATGTCAGCAATCAATCATTTACTTAGCCCGCCCATCACTGGAGAAAAAGATCTTTGGTTAACTTTCCATTACATCATTAACTTAGCACGCACGTGTACAGAAGAGAACAAAGAGTTAGTTTAGAAGATGATACAAAATAATGGTAGGGAGTATAGTGCCTCCCTGTGAATTCCCAGACCTTTTGTTGCAAGGCCATTCTATAAAATTTGAGATAAGACAGACATCTGCAATTTACTCAGAGGCACAATTCAATTCGCTTATTTTTCCTATTCAAGTGGCATTGGATTTAACCCCTTCATTCCCCCCTTCATGCTAAATTCAAAACTTTGCAATTTCAAGCATGTACTATTTCCTTCTTCCTTTAGTACAAGTGATACATAGCAGCATTAGAATTCATTAACACACATTACACTTACACGCTGTTCCCAATAACGGAGGGGGTCTGATTTGTGCGTAAGAGGTTAGCTTCCTGGTGTAACCCCAGCAGAAATCTAGCCCCAATCTTCTCTCCTCAGGAGTTGCTGGGTCTGGTGTACATTTTGGCGGCTTCCGGGGCGTCAAATGTATCACCTAGCCCAAAATTTCTTCTGACCCCTCTTTCTGCAACCACCAGTTAGGCATACTCATCAACTTCCTTCTTCCATTGACTTGAGCATTACAGATTAAAAAACAACACTTTTAACATGCAGAGTAAAGACTGGCAGATTTAGGAAAGCCATTATGTTAGTACAAAGTACTCTTGCTTACTGTGCCTTTTCCCATACTTACTTAGGGAACTCAATTTTATCCACATGCCTGCAGACCATTAGAATGATCTTCTAATATTGTATACTTTCAAAATGCATTTTCCCTTCTTTTGCATTCAACTCATTTACATAATAACAACAGGTTGTATTTTACCAAAATGCTGAGTACCTCTTCACAACTGAAGAGATAGTTTCATGCTGGGCTACAGCCAACAACGCACCTGCCTTACATGAAAACCAATTCCCTCCATGGGGATCATGTGTTGTCATGTACCTTTTGCTTTTATTGTGAATCCTTTTCATTTTTGGCCAACCACACTATATCAATTTGTGCACTGAGTGAAAAGTGATAATCCCAGGAGATGAACCATATACCTATTTGCCATTGTAAAAACTGGTTGCTTTCCAGAACTGACTATGGAGGACCAACCCCGCTTTTGTCACACAACTCAATAAAACCAATACTATAACTGAAAAGAAATTAACATTGAAACATTTCCCTGGGGATACCTGTTTGCCATATACACATATCTTCCAATCCCTAGTGATAAAATAGGTAAACCAAACTTCCTGCCCCTCCTATACCTGTCTCAATCTATTGTTTTCCACATTCAAGATCTGATCATGCATGTGTCCCGATTTTAGCATCTTGGCCACCTTTACCACAGTGGGGGTTGTCACTACTACCTGATAGGTCTCCTCCACCCATGTCCAGGTTGCCCCCAATCCTTCACCCATGTCTCCTGGTTTGAGAGGGTGTGCCTGTGCTTGTAGGGAAAGAAACCCCTATTTTAACATTTTCTCCCTTGTCGTACTCAGAGCTTTCCCTAACACACTAACTCTTTCCTGTAGAGTTATGTTCCCTTAATCCATCCAAAAGGGCTTTTGCTGAAAGGTGACAACTTTATGACTCTGTGAAGTATATATTGCATCTTCCTTCCCATCATAATGGGGCTTTGGGAAAAAACAAAAACACTCCTGGTTTCTCTGTTATGGGCTGCACATGGAATGAGAATGAAAGGTTTCTATAAAATGGGCTCAGAAGATGAATGTGGTATCATGCCGCTTGTCCTGTGCTGGCATGTGCTGGCTTGTCCTGTGCCAGTCCAAAAACATAGCCAGGGCTGTTATTTGGACCATACACGTTGAACTCCTGTGTCTCCAGGATTTTGTTTCATCTTCTCCAGTTTCCTTAAATTCCGAGGTCTGCAGGTACAATGTGACTCCTCTGGGTGATTCCTAGAACAGTGTTTAATCTTTGATGATCTTGTGGACAAATGCAGGTCTGTTGTTTGAGCCTGTATGGTGTGTGGGCTTTTTCAGGGCTGTTGTCGGCCTGTTAGCTGTCTCACAGCTTGCATCTCTTTTCCTGCTCTGCCTTCTTCAGCCAGAGTCCCTCAACTGCAACTCCACTTCCAAACTGGAGAGGCGCTCTATCGCCTCTCAGAAATGCTCCCTATTTTCTCCCTCCCAACTCAGAGGTGCGCCATCACCTCTTCTCCCAGCTTGCTCGTAGGGGTGCTCCATCACCTCCTCCATCCCACTGGGACTGCGCCAGGGAGCCTTTCCAGTTTCCATCTTATCGGGAACTGGTGAGGGGGCGCTATTTTGCAGTTCTGACTTGGCCCTTTCCCATATTCTCCATGTTTCTGCTGCCAACGTTTCTCACCAGAATGGCACAACTCCAAGTCCTTACCCTGTGCTGTTTATGGGGTGAGGAACAAAACTTTTCCTCTTAACTGCTGACCACTGACATTATTCATGGAGTTCTGCTGTCGTCTTCCACAAAAGGATTCTCACCATACATCACCTCTCACTTGGTCCCTGCTGTCTTCTTCCACATATCCACCACATATCCACATCTTTCTCTGACTGTCTTCACCATCTGTCCAGATTTTTCTCACCTATGCCTCTTCTGCCCACACTGGGCACATTGGCACACTCCCAGAGACCCTCTTCCTCTTCTGGGTTTTCCTACCACCTTCTCATCTTCCAACCTCTACTCATTTTGGATTTTTACAAAAACTTACAGCTCCCAGTATTCACAAGCGGTCTCCCATCCAAGTACTAACCAGGCCCGACCCTGCTTAGCTTCCGAGATCAGACGAGATCGGGCGTGTTCAGGGTGGTATGGCCGTAGGCAGCTAAACCACTCCCCTTTGCCCTCTTCAGCCCCTTGCAGCTCCTGGACTCTTGGCTGCCCTGCTAGCTTTTTCTGTCAGCCACTTGACTCTGCTGCATTTTATTTCCTCTTCTGCCTGGTTCTAAAATTCCAAACATCAGACGAACTAGGAAGGGAGGGGGTGAACCCCCCCTTTTCGAAACTGACTCCTCTGTTCCTGCTACTTATTGTCGGCTGCATCCTCTCAGCCTCCGCTGCATCCGCCGCTTCCATTCTCCCCCCATCTGTCCCCTCAGGGGAAGGACAGGCAAACAGGCATGCAGAAAGGATCCGGTGGGGGTGGAGCGTGGTTGTCTCCTAAAGAGCTGCAGCTTCAAGGCCTCTGTGGGGGCTCTACCTCTCTGTTCTTTTGCATTGGAATTCCCAAGGGTTCTTGGGGGAAACTTGTTCAGGTACTACAATTCCCATGTGTTCAAGATTCTTGTGTCAACTGCTTCTCCAAAAACTCATTGTCAGATAGAGTTTTACAGCTTTTTAAATCCATCATTCTTGAACTTTCCCAATCTAGGCCTCTGCCTTCTTTCTCTCCACTTGCCTCTTCCTCCTGCCTGGCTCGCCATTCCTCATGTTGGATTTATTCTCCTCCACTCCTCAGTAGTGAACAAGATCAAAAGCAACTATTGACAATCCTGCCAGTTAGAGACATGTGAGGCCATGATTCTGGAGCAAAGTTCTATTACTTAGTAGGTCTGACATGGTGAAGGGTGTATATTGATAACTCTGAACTCACTGGTAGCCCCCCGACTGCTGAGCATCAACTACCAGCTGATCTTCTTGATTCTTGGGGAACCTGCATATTTATCTCCGAAGGGGAGGAAGTACCGGGGGGGCCTCGTGTTTCCACAGACTGTTGATTGATGAAGGGATTCATTGAGCTTCCCAGTAATATCTTTCCCCCTTGGGTCATTTGTGTTAGCTGACAGCTCATTAAATATTCACTGGAGTTTTCGTTCTCCCTTTTCTGAGACATGAGAGATTTTTACTAGGAAACAGACTTTGCTTCTATCATTAAAAGGGGAGAAACTGCCTGTCCCCCTGTGTTACAGTCTCCAGGCTGTCAGGTTTGCTTTTCTTTCTTTTTTTTTTTTTTCTTTCAACAGGGAGGGGTGAGGGGGAATTCCTGGTGGGCGCAGAGTTCCTCTTTTTTTCTCTTTTCCTCTTCTTTCTTTCCTTTTTAAATACAGCTTTTTTTTTTAAACAATAGACTCTGCGCTAAGCTCTGCTAGAGGAGAATCTTTTCCAACTCCTGGCATGTCTCCATGCAACACCTTAAAGGCTTATTATTTTTTCATTAACTCTCTGACTTTATTTCTGCTATTCCAAAACCTCTTGGCTAAATAAATATCTAGCCCAAAATCAGTGTCTCGCTATCACCAACCAGCCAAAAAAAAACTGCTTAAAATACATCCCTTCTAAACCCTTTTGAATGTTAATTGCCGGCCCATTAAATCTCCATCAAGGGGGTCAGACTTGGTCCTAGAAAATCCCCTTATTTCCTTTTAACATCGAACAAAGGGATCCCTTTCCAGTTAATTGTAACATTTTCCCACTGCCTGAATTGCAAAATCAGGCTTCTTCTTTTCACCTAAGAGAAAACAATGAGACTCTGCATTGCTTCCTCACTATTTCTCATTAACACCTGAGGTTTTTGCACTGACTTTTATTTCTACCATTTCCCAGCCTCTGGCTAGTTAACTTCTCTGGCTTAAAACAAAAGAGAGCCCAAGAAGGAGGGGCTTCAGGAAATGGCTTCAAACACTGAGAGAGGAAACAAACCATTTTTTTCTCTTTTCACTACAACGGCAATGGTAAGTTTCCACTGAATCCTCCTTTAAATTCTTTTTGAAATTCTTTATCATACACTCTTAAGGAGTTTGCCACTTTCTCCCCCCCCCATTTCCTCCCAAGTTCCAGACAAGACACAATAGGAATGGAATTGACGCACGGGTAAAGGGGGTCCCCTGCGCCCACACAAAGGGGTTTTTACTCCAGTCACTCCAGCACTGACTTGGCCATCCGGACGATCACGGCATGACGCAAGAACTGCAATGCTGCAAGCATTTCACACACACATCTTTCATTCAGACAAACAACCTCCCATCTGGCCCATTAAACCACAACTGAGACGTCTCATTTATTATTCCGCCATATCAAGAGTTTTCGGGGTTTCTCTCCTGCTGAGAGGTACTCGGCCGAACTCGGGGAGTGATCAGTTCCCCCTTCCCCCTCCCAAACATGAGGGGGGTCTACTCACCAGAGGGCCATGGGAGGCTTGGTTTCCAGCTGTAACCCGAGGTCTGTTGACTGGAACGCTGTCGCCAGGGATGCCACCGCTCCCCTAACCAAACCTCTTCGACAAAAGGTCGAGGGCGCCCTGGGTTTTGTCAAGGGGGGGCGCAATCCCCGCAGTCCAAACGTCCGTCAAGAGGGACAGAATAGTCCCTTCCCCCCTTTCCCAGCCAACACACCAGAAATGTTGTAGCCAGAAAAGTGGAGACGACCAGGTTTCAGGGAAAAATCAAAAAGCCATGTTTATTGTTAACAATACCTTGCGCAAGGGCAACAGTTATCCCAGAACTGTTGTGTCAATTAATTGAGGTAGCATCACTATATACCTTTTGCCTTCTATGTCAGCAATCAATCATTTACTTAGCCCGCCCATCACTGGAGAAAAAGATCTTTGGTTAACTTTCCATTACATCATTAACTTAGCACGCACGTGTACAGAAGAGAACAAAGAGTTAGTTTAGAAGATGATACAAAATAATGGTAGGGAGTATAGTGCCTCCCTGTGAATTCCCAGACCTTTTGTTGCAAGGCCATTCTATAAAATTTGAGATAAGACAGACATCTGCAATTTACTCAGAGGCACAATTCAATTCGCTTATTTTTCCTATTCAAGTGGCATTGGATTTAACCCCTTCAACAGAACGTTAGGGAGGATGAAATGTGCCTCGCTATGCTTCCTTTACTTTGCAACATTAGTAAGATTACGCAGGAGGAGGATGAGAACTATTGTTTTGTCAATTTCCTTTCTTGGGACATGTGATGTATTTGCACTGGAGATGTATAAATTGCTTTGAATGTAAAGAGGCGGGGCCCAGATTTTGAGAAAGGATCTCACTGGGACATTGTGCACAATAAATCTTTTTTCTAAAACTGTGGGTCTCTATCTCAGTTGCACTACAACACTCCAGCATTTCACAGATGAAAACCAGCACATACGTGGCCAAGCAACATCAAAATGCAGTCACGATGGTGATAGTTATTGCCGAGAAAGAACATACAAGCTAGGAAAGGGTGCAGTGTTTGCTTTACTTGAGCCTACTGGAAAGGACAAGGCTCCATCCCACCTCTCCTCTGCCTCCACAGAGTTCACTGAGCGTACACTGACTTTGCACTTGGAACTATGTTTGCAGCAAAGACTTATCAGGGGCTAGAGAAGAGCCATTGAATTAATAGTATTTACCTGTATGTTGACACAGCATTCAACAATTGAATCAATGTGTCTACTCTCATTGGGATTAACCAGTAGGATTCAGGATGGACTTTTGAGGGAAAGAAAAAAACCAGCCAGGTTTGATTTGAGCCTCTCACACCCATGTGTGCCGATTCTGATTTGGATCCTGGCACTTACCAGAGAGTGAAAGGCAACAAATGACCTAACCTGGATAAAATTTATTTAACATGTAGTTAACAAAGGGTTTTTCTTTTTCCTCTCGTAAAGCACAGCTAATAAAGAAAGACTGAAAGAGAACTAGAAAAGGGGTGGGACAAGACATTGTTGCTACCTGAGACAAAGGCCATTTCCACACTACACTGTTATAGTGCTATTATTGCATTTTCAACTTCCTGTGGAATTCTGGGGTTTGTAACTGAGAATTCTAAATGCCCCTCCCTAACCTGCAAACCACAGGATTCCATTCTGCAGTGATGTATTTAAATATTTTACTTCAAGTCTCAAGTCGAGGCTCAAGTATGGGAACCAATCTTAACAGAAAAAAAAGGAGCTGGTGATCTGCGCAGGAGTGGAGTTAAGTTGAGAGCAAGCAGAATTGGAAGGAAGCCTTCAGCCATGGAAGAATAGGAAAATCCTTCTAAAGGAAACTGCTTTCCACACTGCCGTGGCTGTAAAGGACGCCCTTTCTTACCCATTTACTCACAAGCAAGGAGGCTTTGAAAGAAGCCCTAGCCCTTGAGAAACAGGAAAGGCAAACTGAAGGAAACTGCTTCTGATTGAGCAGGAAGGGGTTAAATGGGGAAGGGAGAGGAGGAGGAGGAGGATTTCACATTAACAATGGTGGGACTTCAACTGCTAACCCTCCCCTCAACACAGATGTAGAGACCATTCCTGGCCTGAACTCACCGGTAAAAAGGTGCAAAGCCCTGTTTTCCCCCTCTTAACTTGTCCTGCATGACCAACATGTCACAACCTAGTGCAGCTTCACCACACTGTCCCTCAGTCCTAAAACTTGCTGCATTGAACTGGGAATTCTGGAGGGTGTTTTCACTTCTGTTTGCTTGAACACAAAAGGAACTTTTGGTGTTGTCTTAGATTATTTAACATGGCCCCATAGTTCCTGACACTCACCTTGCCCCTCTCCCCTCTTAATCCCTTCTTGGATTGTGTGCTTGGGCCTCAGGGCCTCAGGATGACCCCCCTATTGCCGACTAGTGGCTGTGTTGTTTGGTAGGTTCTCTGCAGTAAGCATGGCCAGGCCCTTCACCAAACTTAATACGGACAGACAGAAACCATGCTAAAAACAAACAAGTCAAAGTTTATTAAGACACAAGAAAATAATACACTAACCCTTGAACTACTAAATCATTTACAGTTCACCAAAAACTATGGTCGACTCTTTCCTCTGTCTGACTCTGCTATCTCTATTACATCTGTTCTCATCTCCCCGACTGACATGGAAGCCATCAGTTGCTGTTGGCTCCGTATAATTTTCCCTGATTGATTCAAGTCAGAGAAATGAACTTGCTTGTTGGTGTACAAAGCCCAAAGGGGCCATTGTGTCCTCATGGCACAGGTCACAAGATGAAAAGGGAGAATGACCAAAGTTGAAAGGCCTTAATGGAACTTGCAAATGGCATTGAAATGACAACACAAAAACTCCCATCTTAACTTTGCCTATAACTGTGTTTACCTGAATACTATTCTTGCTGTTTAGTGCTAACTCCCAGTGGAACATCTCTCAAAGCACCAGCCAAGCACAAAGGCTGTAATCAAGAAATAATTGTCACAGGCAGATCCAGCAAGGAGCTTAATTAGAGGCTGTAGCAGGCATGCAAACTAAGTTTGAAATGAGCTTTGCGAAGTCGCTGATTATTAGGTGCTGCAAAGCAAAGGCAGGCTCTCTTCCCCTCCTCTGGACACAGCTGCTGGCTTGCACACATTGCAGTTTAATCACATCAACATGAAACGGTCACAGCTGAAGGCAAAAGGGAGATACAGAAATGTCTATTGGCCAGGTCAGGGAAAAAGAGATTTAAACTTTTTCCTAGCTCTGGCTGATTTCTCGTGCAACTGTTTTTAATACAGTACTGCAGACAAAATCACTGAAACTTCAGACATAAACCTGAACAGCTCTTCTTTTGCTCCATACTTGTAATTACTCTGAGGGAGGGAAAGTGTAAGTGAGTAAGTGCTATAATCATGAAAATTCAGGGCCAAGGTAACCTGACACACTAGCTGAAGCAGGACCTGCTTTAAGCAGTCTTGCTGTTAGGTAATTTTAGACTGGCCAATAGTTTACAGTGTACAGGGAAGACTATGCTTTACTTGTTTAAACTGATTTGGTTGAATTTTGCCCTGAGAGCTTTGCATCTAGGGAGGGATACAAATATTTTATGAATAAATTAGCATATATAATCAGTGTTGCCCAGGATTTTATTTTCTCATATGTAATACTTCTTAGAAAGATTTGAGATCCTGTGTCTCTAATTCTCCAAATTGTCTTGTCGAGTACCTGTAACTTTTCCCCATATTCCCCAATCCAATCCGTATTCAGAGTTATTAACATACAGCGGTTGGGTTCCTGAGGGAATAAACTGCCCTCCTCCTTGCTGCTAGGCCCCATCTCCATAGCAATCGGCCTATTCAGAGCTCTCTGGCTGAGAATTCTAAAGGCCCTTCCCTGAACTGCAAGCCCCAGGATTCCACAGCATCTTCTCAGGCAGCCAATCATATGAGATCTTCTCACCTGACACAGCCAGTCATATGAGGTCTTCTCGCCTCACACAGCCAATCATATGAGGTCTTCACCTGCCTAACACACCTGCTTAACACAAACTTTGACTTTTATATATTACACTGGCATATATGCCTGGCATTGCCTGGGATTTTATTTTCTCATAGCTAATACTTGTTAGAAATACCTTAGGAATTACCTTACCTTACCTTAGGAATTAAAAGAAGTTGAAATACTGTCTAGCAAAGACAGTTTCAGGGATGAGAATCCTGATTTAATTCATCCTCCACTCCCATGTAGAAAAATGGTGAAGGGGCCATCTCCTCAAGATGAGATAACTGGACTGCCAGCTTGTTGTTGTTGTTGTTTGTAGTGGTTCCAGAGAATATTGATATATTTTTTGCAAGTTTCTTTTGAGCATTTGTTTAAATTGTGCAATCCTAGAGAATGTGGGCATTGCAAATTTATAATCAAAGCTTTGAGTGGGTTATTTGTGCCTTTTTATTCTGTCAGGATATCCTGTTCTGGCTGCTGTATGTAACCTCAGAAAGGGGAAAAAGCACAACATTTTCACACAGAATTTTGTCCCAAGTTGTCTTGGTACCAATTGCAAAAACAGTAGCAGAGAAATTAGCATCTCAGCCACATACCAGAAGCAAGGTTTCTTGTGAAGAATCAGAAAATCCTCAAGGTGCTTTATCACCATAGTGAGACAGCCAGGCTTCACATCCCTAGACCAAAGTGATACAAATTTTCCATAGTTCATCTCCAAGGAAAGATCGTGCACTTATGGATGAAGATGAATTTTCCTTCTTCGAGCCCAAGACCTCCATTGCCTGGAATTATTGTTGAAGATGACCTTAAACCTAATGACTTGGAATGGGGACATGCTTGGGTATTAAATATTGTTCTAGAAATGGCTTATCTTTTGTGAATGTTAAGTTCAGGACTCCAATATAACTATGCTTGCTTGCTTTTTTAGATGACTGTTATTCTTGTTCAGAAGACCATTATCCTAACAAGAATTAGGATGCCTGCATTCCCAAAGACATCAGCTATCTGACTCATGAAGAACCCCTGGGGATCACCTTGGCTACTGTTGCTCTTACCCTTTCTTCCATTACAGTTTTGGTGCTTTGGATCTTCAGGAAGCACAAAGACACTCCCATAGTCAAAGCCAACAACCAAATCCTGACCTTCACTCTTCTCATCTCTCTTCTCCTCTCTTTCCTTTGCATTTTCCTTTTTATTAGTCAGCCTAAGAAGGTGACATGCCTTCTTCGACAAACAGCCTTTGGCATGATCTTTTCAGTGGCCCTTTCTTGCATACTGGCCAAAACTACCCTTGTAGTTGTAGCTTTCAGGGCTACCAGGCCAGGCTCCAGGATGAGGAACTGGGTGGGAAAAGGGCTGTCTAACACAATTGTTCTTTCTTGCTTCAAGATACAAGCTACAATTTGCAGTGTCTGGCTGGCCATCTCTCCTCCATTTCCAGATTTTGACTTGTATTCAGTGACTGAAGAAATTGTACTGGAGTGCAATGAAGGTTTTACTGCCATGTTTTGCAGTCTTTGGATTTTCCTGGGTTTCCTGGCCACTGTTGGTTTCACGGTGGCTTTTTTAGCTAGGAAGTTACCTGACAGTTTTAATGAAGCCAAGTTTTTCACTTTCCCAGCAATTTCATTCGTACAGTATACTCTTGCTTGTGAAATGATGTTCAAAGAGTCGTCATCAATGGCAGCATTTCAGACTGGAAGGAGTGCCTCAGGGCCATATTTTCCTCAATGATTTAGATGATGGAGTAGAGAGAATCCTTATCATGTTTGCAGATGGCATAAAACTGGGAGGGGTGGCTAACACATTGGAAGACAGAATTCAAAAGGATCTAGATAAACTAGAAAATGGGGTAGAAATTGATAAAATGAAATTCAATAGAGACAAATGCAAAATTCTACATTTAGGTCAAAAAAAGTGCACAGCTATAGGATCGGTGAATGGTTCCGCATCACTGGGACAGCTTTACTTGGAATCTTGAATTGAGGAGAATGGCTTGATGGCCCATGAGGCCCTTTCCAGTTCTAGGATTCTATGCTTTTCTCATCAGGAGACAGAGCAAGCTACTACCACCTTCTCTCTCTCTCTCTCTCTCTTACACACACACACTCACACACACACTACTCTGTCCTTTTCCATGTCTTCCCACTACTGAGTCATTTTAAAGGGTGTGAGAGATTTTTTTCTAGGGAATTGGCACAGTGGTCTAATCTAGATCAGGAGTACTAGAAACAATCCACATTCCAGAACAGGTCCTCATGAGGATTAGGGTTTTTAAAAAGTAAGCAATTTAGCCTCTTTTAGTAAGTAGTTCAAAAAAGCATGAGTAATACAAAACATACTTTGGCTCATGTTGCATTTCAGTGTTGGATTCCCAGAATGATCAGTGATGGTTTGGTTCTCCCCCATCAATGAGCCAGTGAATACTTTCCTGGTTTTAGACTGAACTTTAAAGGAACCACCCAAGGTGTACATCAGTTTAAATGTAGGATTAAGTGCCTTGGCTATCTCCTGTGAAGTTCCAAATAAAGTCCAGATCAGATTGATCATCCCACTGACATGGAAGTCACCATCTCCCACTGTAGGGGCTGGTGTTGATGATGATGGGTCAGGAGACTTTCAACACAATTTGTAATATGTTGTAATCTGTTGTGGTCCAAAATTAACTGGAGAAATTTCCATGGGCCTAGGGAGAAAGAAAAGAGTCTCTGGCCTATTCCATGGCTTCCCACTGCTAATTCATCTCAAAGAATTAAGTCACTTCACATGAGAACCAGCAGGGTGTTGTGATTTGAATGTTGCATTAGGATTCTGAGAGACCAGGGTTCAAATATCCACTCAGCCATGGAAAACCACTGGATGATCTTGGGCAAGGGCCACTCTCTCAAACTCAGAGAAAATAAAGCTTCTCCTCTGAACAAATCTTTCCAAGAAAATTCTGTGATAGGTTTTCCTCAGCGTTACCGTAAGTCTGAAATGATTTGAAGGCACATCACAACCACCATCACTACAACAACAACATGGAACTTAAGCATGGGCCAGTTTTCAGTCAACACCTGATCATTGATAATGATGGCGATGATGATAATGATGATGGAGCAGGACTTTCATAACATGTAATGACTCAGATGCATTACTTACACCTGTGGTTTCCAAATTCTGGTCCATCAGGTGTTTTAGATTTCACTTTCCAGAGTTTCTGACTGTTGGGCAAACTGTCTGGAGCTTCTGGAAGTTCAAAACACCTGGAGGACCAAAGTACAGGAATCATTGCCTTACACCATCATATACATTATTATATACAATAGAAATGACACATTGTGCCTGGGACCCAAGATGCATTGAGTATTTGGTTGAATGTCTTGCCTATATATACTGGGATTGATTAATTTTGTCCTGTACTGAGTTCTAGAACTTCCTTCTTTGATGAGCCAAAATTTAGCCATGACAGATTTCGATTTGATTATACTTGGTAACTGCGGAGGCCCTATGGTATGTCATACTCCCCATTGAGGCTAGATTGGTGGGTATATATGGCAAAGTTTTCTTTCTGTACAGTGGCACCCCTGTTGTGTAACTTGACCCCATGGGAAGTCAGGTTGGTGTTACCCTAAAACATGTGTGACTCAGGGCTTCACCCACAATGCCAGTGAAATGGTGGGGACTATTATCTCAAAGAGGAGGCCTGCAAGACGAGGTAACTTTATGAGGTATTGTGTACCTGTGTATACTGGTACTAATGCAGGGAAGGACCAGCCTGAGAGTCAAGAGTAAGCTTGTTTATTTTATTGGGGGAATTAACAATTACACCCACAAGATCCAAGTAATCTCATAGACATACAAGGCTAACTGAAGGAAAAAGAGAAGAAAAGTTTGGATAGCGAGAGTTTAGCGATATTTGTGATATTTACAATCTAACAGAGAGGAGCAAAAAAGTGGTCGTGGCTTGGACTAGAAGTCCAAAGGTAGTACAAATTGGGAATAAGAGCAGCAGAGTGATGGTCAGTACATCAAAAATACTATGAATTATCTGTCGAAAACCAGGGCTTAAATACTTCTTTCGCCCTAAGGGAGAATGTGTTAATGGCTCTCAAGCAGCACAAACAATGGAATCTAGAACAGACTAAAGTTCTTAGCATTAGGTGACAAAGGACTGATGGGAATTGTGATAGCTTTTTTGCCAGGAAGTGGGAAGAGAGTTGAAGATAACTAATTTCCATTGTTCCTGGAGGTTGAGTCGTTGACAGGCATTTGCAAGTCCATTGTCTCTAGAGTTCCCTGAAGATTCCCTAATTATCACCTGGCTATTCCTTGAAGTTCTGATCTAGTTTTCGCACATGTTCAGCCAGTCCTTCCTCTTAGCCACCATGGCCATACAGACATAGCAGTGTGTTATTTCTATTTATGTCAATTAATATTTGCCAATTAAAACATATCAAAGCATGGGGTGCACAGTCTCGGAACGCTGGCTTCATCCTTTTGGCACTTCCAGCAGACAGCTAAGCCTATCATTTGACATTGCCTTCAATAGCAGAGGTGGCTGCCCAGGATATTTTAAACATGTGCATTTTTAAAATTATTTTTAAAGTG
This sequence comes from Iguana delicatissima, assembly GCA_948472985.1. NCBI lineage: Eukaryota > Metazoa > Chordata > Lepidosauria > Squamata > Iguanidae > Iguana > Iguana delicatissima. The sequence goes on along the minus strand of CAOKZL010000157.1, from coordinate 756,721 downwards.
AATTGAGACTGTTTCTAAATGTTTTTATTAGTGTGTTTAATGCTCTAATTCCCCATCCCTCAGCACAACAAAGCCTGTTGTACATGGCCTTGTTGTGCTGAGAGGCAATAAAATAAACTACCTCATTACTTCTCAATACTGTCATACTTTTGTATGCTGATGATGCTGTTTTGTTATCCTATATGGCAATTGGTCTAAGATTGTTAAGGGAGCTGGCCAGTTATTGTAGAAAAGAAGCTCTAATGATAAACTGTCACAAATCAAAGGTTATAATGTTTTTTTTTCTAAAAAAAAGATCACACATAAATGGCAAATAAACAGTGTTTCTATTGAGCAGGTTACCAGCCACAAATATTTAGGAATTGTTTTCCATTCCTTGAGCTCATGGAAACAACTGTCCTTTTTATCAGGATGTTTGCTCTAGATTAATTACTCCAGTTGTAAAAAAAAAAAAAAATTTCCAGGTGGTCTGGACTCCTTTCACTTATCTCTCCTACTTGGGGATAAAGATTACCAAATTACAGAGAAGGTTGCCATGTTCCTTTCATATGCTATTACAGCACACAGACAAGTATTAGAGGGAAAATCATCATACAGTAATTTTAGTTATATACAATATTCATAAGAGGAAGTGTCAGGTATGAAATGTTAAATTTTCTTTACTTTTAAACAACTTAACCTTTATTATTTCTTATTTTTCTCAGCTTTCATCTAGGAGATCAGATAGAAATATGTAATATTCAGATCCAATGTAGACTATTAGTTGTATCTGTGTTCATTTTTAAGTATTGTATGTACTGTTTTACAAAATACAATTTAGGACAGTAAGTAAATGAAACAAAATGAAATACTAGATTAATTTAGAGGTTGTTCCAAAGTTTATTCCACCCTTTAAGAATCTGAGTCCCACCATCATTTTAAAACATAAATGTTTAGCTGTGCAGCCATTTGTGGCCCTAAAGTTGTCACTCAGCCTTTTTAATATCTTCAGGTCATCCTGATTTAATATCTCCAGATCAAGCCATTCCCAAGGCTTCAAAGAGGAGGACCTGAACCAATAGACTGAGATGGAAGAACTTCCTAACAGTGAAGGCTATTTGATAATGAAACAATATGTTTTGCCCTCTTCCCATTAGTGAAGCAGTGGTGTCTCTGCTGTGAGAGCTGGCATTGTGTAGTGGCTACAGCATTGGACTCTGGAGATGGTTCAGATTTTCAGTCAGGCATGGAAACTCACTGGGTGACCTTGGGCAAGTTACACCCTCTCAGCCTCAGAGGAAGGTAAAGCCATACATTCTCTGCTTCCTCAGAAGTTAAGACTAGGTCCAATTGTTTTAAGTTACAGATGATAGATTTTGATTGAACTATAGGAAGAACTTCTTGGTTGTTAGAGTGGTTCAGCAGTGGAACCAATTGCCTTGAGAAGTGATGGAGTTTCCTTCTCTGGATATCGTCAACAAGAAGCTGGACAGGTACCAGCTGGGGATGTTCCAGCTGGAGATTCTGTGCTGAACAGGGAGTTGGACTTGATAGCCCACAGGGCCCCTTCCATATCTATGATTCTATCTTCCTTCTTAGGAAGTCTTGTCAAGAAAACTCCATGATAGATTCACCTGAGGATCGCCATAAGTCAGAAACAACTTGAAGGCAACACAACAACATCAATAACAACTACTACAAGTGTCTCTGCTGGAGATTGGCTTTTGGAAGTCTGTTTCATCCCAAACATTATGACCCAGATCTGATCTTGAAAAATTTATTTTTTGGACTACAGCTTCCAAAATACCGGAGGCAGCATGTCCAATGGGGACACTAACTGGAGATTCTGAAACTTCTAGTCCAAAAAGGAACTTTTTCCAAGTTCTGGTCCAGATTTGGTTCTTACAATAGACGAGAAAGAGAGAGAATTTTTGGTCTGAAGAATTCCTCCTCTCCCCCATAATTCTTTGATTTTTGCACTGACAAAGTCAAAGTATGATAAACATGTTTTTCCTTGTAATTCCACAACAAACTTACAAAACTGATTCACCATCCTGTTATTATTCTCTTTACTCTAAGGAGTAACAAATCAGTCATAGTTGTGGTTAATGATTCTCTTCACTCTAAGGAGTTCCCAATGGTTTTGTGAATCACATGAACCATGAACATGAATATAACCTGTTGCATTCAGGGCTTGACCTATAGATTCCTGTGAGTCAGTCGGTCTTGGAACTCTGGGCTGGACTAGACTGACAGACTGCTCACTGTTTGTTTATATTGCAAACTGCTGGCTTTGAACTGCCTGCTGATATGAAGTTCTTCTTGTTTGGAGTTCTCAACTGACAGTGGGAAAGAGATAAGCTGGCACTGAAGATGAGTTCTTCTAAGGTGTTTGTATTTGGGATGCTGTTGGTGTTCATGTTAGTGCTACTGCTGCTTCTGCTGCTGCCCAAGGTGTTAGGCAAGAGACCATTTGCTCAGTGTTCCATCCAGGAGTCTCCTTCTATTATGCACCAATATTATCTCTCAGGATACTATATCATTGCTGCCATTACGTCTCAGGTCTTCCTGTTTTCAAATAAAGTAAATTTTGATAAGCATCCATCTTGGGAACTAGATGGCTATTTGTAAGTGGTTCTGTTTTCTAACCATATGCTAATATTTGTAAGGAGTATGTTTTCAATTTGACCTACAATGTTTATTATTATTGCTGCTGCTGCTGATGCTAGTGTTATTATTTCTACCAACATTATTACCCTCAGTAGTTCTATGTTGTGACAGTTGTGGGGGGAAATCTAATGTCCATTTCTTCTTTACGCAACGGAATCAGCAGAACCTTAAAATAGATTAGATAAATCCATGAGCCACCTTGCAATGTTTCCAGGAACAGATTGTAATATTGTTCTAAGGCTCTAAACAAACATAAGCCTCATTAATTAGAATTATCCAAAGAGAAGTCAACTTCTATCTAACAGCATCCAAGATTGGGCTAGGAGTTTTCCTCTTGTTAAGTCAAGCCTGATTCCCGAGTCCGGCTGCTGTGCTTCACACATTTCTTCACACATCTCTCAGACTGCAGGCATATCAGTGAACGATTTGTGTCTACACATCCAAGAGAAGTAAAGTGAATGTCCTAATCTGCAGAAGATGTACTATTCAATGACATCTGATTCTACTGCAGATTAATACCACAATTCTACCAGCATGTTGCAGCCTTGGCATTTGCTGTGGAGGAGGTCAATGAAAATAAGCAAATCTTATCTAACATCTCCATGGGTTTCCACATCTATAATAGCCACTTCAGTTCAAGCTGGATATACCTGGCCTCAATGGAAAGTCTCTCCAGACGGGGTAGATTCATCCCAAACTACAAATGTGACCCTGAGAATGTGCCAGTAGCAGTCATTGGGGGACCTAACTATGAAGTGTGTTTTGACATGGCAAATATCCTGGATATATACAAGATGCCACAGGTAAGATGTGCACCTTGAACAAACTGTAAACCCTTTCAGGCCATGCATTTATCCAGACCTAAAGGGAGAAGAATATAAACTGGACTTAAGGCTACAGGCTAGTATTTGAGGAGTTAGTTATTCACCATCCTTCCTGAAGAGAAAGCACCAGAACATCAGGGGACTAAGTTTCAGTTCAGCATTCTGTCTGATGTGCTTTTTTCATGGATCTCATATCCCTTAGTTCAAAATCCAAAATAAAGTATTCCAAAATACAGTCCAGAACACTTCTTCTGAAGAGATCCAGTCTCAAAAAATCTTCCCAGGTTGGTTTTATGCAATGTGTCTTAACCAGATCTTGCAAATAGGACTTGTTTGGACTACAATTCTCAGCAACCCATGTTGGCAGGAAAAGTCTGGGAGTCATATTCTAAATGTAACTTTTTCAAGTTTTGATGCTGCTCATTCAGTTGAAAGTTTCCATGCACTAGAATCCAAGAATGATTTGCCTAAATTCATTCATAAATGCCTTCTATATGCCAGTATGAAGTCCAATTGGCAAATGAAAGAGAGATTGGAGATGAGGGAATCACTTCTACTTTTTTATATGATCATCTCTGAGAACACAATGTGTTAGCAAAAAACTTAACAATAGGAGCTAATAAAAAAGGGCAGGTTTAAGAATACGAATGTTGTTTCTAGCTTCATTTAGCATTATGTTTTTGTTACAATCCTCCTTCTTGTTTTCCTTTGGGTTACCAATGCTATGGTGTGGACTTAGCACCAGACAAGAGCATAAGCACAACATGTTTGCAACCAGCATCTGCTGTCAAATCATTTATAGCAAAATTATTTCCACAGCTATATTTTTGTAATTCTACTACATGAGCATCCATAAAGAAAAAAAAACTAATTGTGCATGCATGTGTGTGTGTGTGTGTGTGAAATCTGGATTCAAGTATAGTTCCTACTTTCTATCAATTTATTTCTCATCTTCTTTCTAAAACAATATATTTTGTTTAGTTAATCTATGGCTCTACTTCCACAATTGATAACAGCATGCAAACTGTTTTCCTCAACTGGATGTTCCCACGTGGGAATTACCAGCATGATGGGATTCTCCACTTGCTCCTGCATTTCAACTGGCGATGGATTGGCGTAGTTTCTGTGAGTGAGGATAGCGAACAGAAATTCATACAGAATGTTCTTCCTGAATTTGCCAAGAGAGGTATTTGCTTGGCTTTTTTGGAAAGGTTCCCCACCATAGGTTCTTCCACTGAGTTTCAGGCAATGGTACAGGAAACCTTTGCAACATTCAACATTGTTATGGAAAGCACTGTCAATGTTGTGGTTGTGCATGGTCAAATTCAAACCATTGCATTCACAAGAATGATGCCCCTAATTGCAGAAGAGGAGGGTATAAGATTGGAAACCAATGCAAAAATCTGGATTCTGACAGCCGAGATGGAATTCACATCACTTTCCTTCCAAAGAAACTGGAACATACAATTCCTCCATGGCGCCATATCCTTTGCAGTTCACTCAAAGGACCCTTTAGGGTTCCAGTCTTTTCTTCAGATGAGAAGCCCCGCCTTGGAAAAAGAAGACAGATTTTTAAGGATTTTTTGGGAAACTGTGCTTCTCTGTTCCTACCCTGGTGAATCTGTAGAGAAGGAAGATGGAAAAACCTGCACAGGGGAGGAGAAGTATGAGTCACTTCCCACATTACTTTCTGAAATGAGCATGACTTCCCACAGCTATAGCATCTATAACGCTGTCAGTGCTGTGGCACATGCTTTGCATGCCACACATTCCTCTAGACCCAAAGTTAGGAGAATAAGGACTGGCAAAAAACAGAACCTTTGGAATCAACAGCCATGGCAGGTAATCAGATTAATGTAGAAGGCTTTACTGTAAGTATGCATAGAACTATAGTTCTTGGTCTGCATTGAAACCTGTCTCATGAAGAAGGACAGGTTGCTTTGGCTTCCATTTAATTAGTTGTCTGTGTTAGTGAAACAGGGGTTCTCATAGATATGGTGGGTTCCCTGAATATATAAAAAAAAAACCCACTCCAATATATGGAAATACAGGCTTTAAAATAAAGAGAAACTGAAAAAAAACGATGACAGGATAACACTCAATTTGTTCAGCAGCCTCAGAGGTGGAAAGACTATTCAAAATTATTCTTTAAAAGAGGTTGAAAAATGTGTTTCTCAAGTGTTTAGATAACCTAATAAGAAGAATCCTGAACTGATAAGAATGTTCACAGTTTGGGATTTCTTCCCAAAAGGCATATATGGTTATTTTGAGCACAAAGCAGCATTTTTACACTTTTAATAATATTCTATCTACAGAAAATTCTACAGCCTATGCAGAAAATGCTGTACTCAGGAATTAATCCTCACGACATTCACAGTACTTCCCAACCCACACCCACAAGCAGGAACATTCCCTACAGAAAAAAAAGCTACCGGTGTGGAAAATGTTGCATTCTGTGCATAAAGACAAAGTGCAAATTTTTACATAGAATAAGTCCCAAACTGGAAATAATCACTGAAAACTGTACAGCTTTTTTAAAAAATTGTCACAATGGGAAGAAAATGTCTAAAATACATTTCAGCAGAAATTTAGCAAAGAATTATGACCCTGCTCAAGAGCCACAGAATCCCAAAGACAATTGCACGTTGTTTGGTGGGGAAAAAAATGGAGGCAGGAAGAGGGAACTGACTTCTTTGTTTTTACCATCCTTTTTGTATCTAAGAGGAGGGTATTCAGCCAGCATTGAGAAATTTTTATAAGTCCCACTATACTTTACTGTATTAGTGCAATGATAGGGTTGTGGGCTTCCTGAAAATGGAGATTTTTCCTATATTTTTCCTGTGTTCCATGATAAGACCTTATTGGATTTCTATTATAAAAGCCCAAATGTTATTCCAGTTGTTAAATCAGATCCAATTGGTTTTGTTTTATTAAATTATAGTTTAATTTGATGGAAATCAAAGGTTTTATTTATTCGCTTACTGGCTTGTTGGCTCTTTTCATTATTTCTGTAAGGTGTAAGGAGAGTTGGAACTTGGATGAATGGCATTAAAAATTTTAACTAAGACATATGCCTAAACTGCAGGTAAGGGTTATGCAAGCAGCAGGCAGAATGCGGTCTTTGATTATACTGGTAAAGCCCTAAAGTACTTCCAGAACACTCCAAATCTCATTATTTTGTGAATTTAAAAAAGACACATTTTCTTGCCTGAAAATTGCAGACGACCATCAAGAACGTGTAAAAACACACACACACACAATAGTATTCCATTGCATCTACAAAAGAAACTCCCAAAGATCTCAACTACCCCCAAATACCTCCACTTACCTCCATACTCTCTCTCAAACTAGAAACAAAAAGTGACATGCCATCATTTCTGGTTGCCCTTTTGAAACAGACTTTAGAAAGAAAACGGAGGTCTTTGAGCTTGGTCCGGGGAGGGTTGTGGCATGTATGAGTGTCTGAGGAAGGAAACTGGCCCCTTCTCCTATGAAGCTGCCAACACCTATCTTAACCCCATAAGGAAGAAAAGAGTGTCAAGGGTAGGGGTTTTCATGCAAACTTTGTCCCCAGCGTCCTCCCATCTATTGACTGTTCTTCATGTGGGATCCTATCACGTGCATCAGATTCACAGACTGTATTTTTCCTCCATTCATTTAGCTTCACCGCTTTTTGAGAACTGTTTCATTTAATAATAGTGCCATGGAAAAGATTTCCTTCAACCAGAATGGGGAATTTGTAGCTGGATTTGATATTGTCAACTGGGTTATATTAACCAATAGATCCTTTCTTAGAGTCAAAGTTGGAAAGATTGACCCACAGGCTCCCCTAGAGAAAAGGTTCACCATTAATGAGAATGCCATGATTTGGCCCAGCAGGTTTAATAAGGTAAGGTCCATAGAGGTTATATTTACCTATTTTGTCAGTGTTAACCCTCCCCAACAACATTAGCTATTCAAACACACTGAACAAACAATTATGCTGAACAAGCTATTAGAAAAGCTAGATGTGACCCATGGGATCCATGTCCACTGCATTAGGCGAAGTCACTTCCAGAAGCAGCTCTTACCTCAATTACTGGAAGGATATGAATGTGATCCTAAGGTAGCAAGCACTCCCACTCAATAATCCCTCAAGTAACTGAACACCTCTGGTCAACATGATTTACCAACTGCTTTGATATTATCCAGATTCTCACTTTATGGTCACAGGAGTCCCAGTTGCAAACAAGTATGTTTAGTAGATGACCAAGTAGAGAATCAGGTAGCAATGGTGGTGTTCGAAAATGGACTAGTAAAAAATGTGATGAACAAGAATCATACTGCTGCCAAGGAACTTGATTAACACTAACAAAAGAACATTTCAATGTGCTCTAAATTCAGCAGATTCTGAATTAAACTTGAAAACAGTTAATAGATTGCCCACACTCATTTAGTATAAAGGCAATGTTTCTGGAGACAGAGGCTCCATTATTGCAAACGGCATAGGAATGTATTCTATAAAAGTGCTCTCTGAAAACAAAGACATTATACCATATCAGCAAATCAGGATCTCTTGAGAATAATTTCATGGATTGGACAGTAAGATGCAAACACCTGAATTCTTGTTATCTGTCATTTGTGGACAGACACGTCCCCTTTCTCGATGTAATGAAAATTGTCATTTAGGCTACAGAAAGGCCAAGAAGGAAGGGGAGCCACCCTGCTGCTATGATTGCCTTCCATGTCCAGAAGGAAAGATCTCAACCCAAAAGGGTAAGAAACATCCTTTATATTATTCACAAACTATATCTAGAATTTTCTGGCATGGACACATGGAATCTTCCAAGTTATTTAAATTTTTTGGAAGTGAGTAATAAGATGATGCTGTGTTATATAACAACAGAGGCATGTGCATTCTTCTGTGTAGCACTTCATATCCTGGTGGGTTAGGCAGTAGAAGAATTATTCCATGTCTAGCAAAGACAGCTACAGGGGTATGAATCCTGATTTGATTCATCCTCCATTCTCATGCAGAAAAATGGTGAGGGAGACATCTCCTGCAGATGAGATAATTAGCTTGTTGTTGCTGTTTGTAGTAGTTTCAAGGAATATTGGTATGGTTTTTTGCAAGTATTGTTTGAACATTTATTTAAGTTGTGCAACACCGGAGAATGTGGGCATTGCATATTTATAATTATAGTTTTGGGCAGATTTGTTTGTGTCTATTCATTCCATCAGGATGTCTTGTTGTGACTGCTCTATTTAACCTCAAAAAGGAGGAAAGGCACAGCATTTTCATGCAGAATTTTGCCCCAAGTTGCCTTGACGCAATTTGCAGAAACAGTGGCAGAAAAAAATAGCATTTTAGCCACATATCTAAAGCAAAATATTTCATGGAGAATGAGAAAATCCTCAAGATGGTTTCTCACAATAATGAGACAGCCAGGCTTCAGAACCCTAGATCAAAGTGACAAAGTGAGAACCCTAGATCAAAGTGGACATGCCTCATGTCCAAAGAAAGATCATTTGCTTATGGATGAGGATGAACATTCCTTCTTCACTTTGAGCCCAAGACCTCCATTGCCTGAAATTATAGCTGAAAATGGCCTTAAATCTAATGACTTGGAAAGGGGTATTTGGGTATTACTTGGGTATTAAAAATTGCCCTAGAAATGGATTATACTTTGTGAATGTTAAGCTCTGGACTCCTATAAAAAATGTTTTCTTTCTATTTTAGACATGGATGACTGTTATCCTTGTTCAGAAGGTCATTATCCAAACAAGAATCAGGATGTCTGTCTTCCCAAAGATATCAGCTATTTGACTTATGAAGAAACCTTGGGGATCACTTTGACTACTCTTGCTCTTACCCTTTCTTCCATCACAGTTTTGGTGCTTTGGATCTTCAGGAAACACAAAGACACTCCCATTGTCAAAGCCAACAACAGAAACCTGACTTTTATTCTCCTCATCTCCCTTCTCCTCTCTTTCCTTTGCATTTTCCTATTTATTGGTCAGCCTAAGAAGATGACATGCCTCCTTCAACAAACAGCCTTTGGCATGATCTCCTCAGTGGCTCTTTCTTGCATATTGGCCAAAACCAGCCTTGTAGTTGTAGCTTTCATGGCTACCAGGCCAGGCTCCAGGATGAGGAAATGGGTGAGAAGACAGCTGTCTAGTTCAATTGTTCTTTCTTCCTCCATGATACAAGCTACAGTATGCAGTGTCTGGCTGGCTATCTCACCTCCATTTCCAGACTTTGATATGCATTCAGTGGCTGAGAAAATTGTACTGGGGTGTAATGAAGGTTCCACTACCATGTTTTATGGTGTTTTGTGTTTCCTGGGTTTCCTGGCCACTGTTGGTTTCACTGTGGCTTTTTTAGCTAGGAAGTTACCTGACAGTTTTAATGAAGCCAAGTTCATCACTTTCAGCATGTTAATATTTTGCTGTATCTGGATATCCTTCGTTCCAACGTATCTAAGTACCAAAGGGAAATACATGGTGGCAGTGGAGGTCTTCTCTATCTTGATTTCCAGTGCTGGCATACTTGGCTGTATTTTTTCTCCAAAATGTTATGTCATTTTGCTGAGACCTGATCTTAATAGAAAAGGGCAGCTAAAAAAGAAAAAATAATTAAAGAACTGAGAAGTATATGTTGTCATAATGAGCCAATTTCCAGCCCCTCAAGACTGACTTCTTCCCTTGAATAGGAGCAGGAAAATCCCCAGATTTCATTAATGCTGCCACCACACACTGTATTAAATCCCAGTCTAGCAGCACAGTGGGACGCTTCAAGGGAGCCACCAGTCTCTAAGCTTAGAGATTCTTTTCTTCCTCCCATCCCTCTGGGAAAGAGGGATTCTATCTATGCATATAACCAAGGCACATGGAAATAGGAATGCTGAGAGTTTTTGAAACAGGAAAATGCTTATTCTAAGAACAGGCAATATGCATAACAGAGATACCACTTACATGAGGGCTTCTTGCCCCCAGGTCCACTTAGTAGTTACAAGTTACAGTTAGTCTATGTCATTCCAGATATAGTACTAAAAATAAACAGAAATACCCTAACATGATTAGCTAATAAATATTCTAGTTACTCACACTGGGGATCACAAGCTTTGATGGTATTTTTGGGAAGGGCCAAGAGGCAGCCTTGTCTGCCTCTCCTGGTGTTCCACACGCCACTCATGGTCTTTTTCTAAGCCTCTAGAAGTTTCTCTCCTCTCTGACCCCTGATTGGCCAACTATATCATGTGACCTATCTCTAGCAATCCATTAATCTCCCTTAAACTTTCTTGTCTAGATAGTGGGGAAACCCCATTATCACATATGTCATTAGATATGACGTTAACTTTCCAGTTCATTGTGTTGAGTTTATCAGGCCTTTATTAAATGGTGTTGAACTTCATAATAGGGTGCTCTGGTGGAGGGTGGTATCACCACAGTTTAGGAACCATCTTACCATTCCAAGTTTAATCTGAAGCCATTTAAATTTGGGGGCTGCTTCATAGTGTCTCAGTTCACCACCATTCCTCCATATATATAATAGAGTTCTGCTTAAGGCATATCTCCTACACCCTCTCACTGTCTCCTTCACCCTTTTCCTTTCCTAAAAGGAAAGAAGACTAAGCTTGTTGCGGAAAATGTCACCAGCTTCACAGGAGTCATCCATAAGAAAAGGTCACTGAGATTCTCAAAACAGTTTTTCACAAATTGTACAAGAAAATATATTCTGTTCATATCCTGAGAACTACACAGAAATGTCCAGAACATGAAAAAGAGAATTTAACTATCATTTCCTGGAATTAATGGATGGTGCTCTCAGAGGGAAGGAGGCAATGAGCCAGTTGTAATGTCCCAACTCTTTAGGTGCTGCCTTACTAGATATCCTTTTCCCAGTGCTGGCCAGAGGAAATTAAGTGTGCTTTGATCCCATCCTTGATATAAAATCTTGAAACGACAGTTCTGAGCATCCAGAGACACATAATTTGGTCAAATTTATTCATTCGGCATTTAAGTTCAAATCCTCGATTATTCCACGTACTGATGATTTGTCTGCCTGGTGAAAGGCTTCAGTTGGAAGTTCCCTGAAAACATTTCTGGCTGGTCATATTACAAGTTAGAAGATGCTGTTGCTACTGTCGTTCTGACTTATAGTGACCCTATCCTAAGATTTTCTTGGCAAGGTGTGTTCTGAAGGTTTTTTTCCTTTGCCTTCCTCTGAGGCTGAAAGAGTGTCATCCAGTGTGTTTCCATGATTAAATGGAGATTCAGACCCTGGTCTCCTAGAGTCCAACCTTCAAACAGTGACATCACACTGACTCTCGGATAGGCAGTGTACAAAATATAAAAATAATGTCATATATTGTAAAATTATGCATTTTTTTATTATATATTTATGGGTTGTCTCTTTATGCCGTTCCCCCCCCCCCATTTGTCTTAAAGTAGAATTGGCTATAACAGTGGTTCTCAACCTGTGGGTCCCCAGATGTTTGTGGACTTCAGCTCCCAGAAGCCCCAGCCACTATGGTCAGTGCTCAGGGCTTCTGGGAGCTGAAGTCCAAAAACATCTGGGGACCCACAGGTTGAGAACCACTGGGCTATAAGTACTGTTTAATTGGCATAAAATAAATATAAATCTTAGACTTGCGGCTGCAAACTATGCAAAAAGGAATGAACTCTGGCTGAAAATTTCTAGACTAGGACAAAAGAAGCCTCAACACGGCCAGGTGATAAGTTTAAGAGGATGCATCAGAGATGAGTTTTGGATCATCCTCTTAAGCATCCAAAAGTAGGGAACAGTAGCAAGAGTAGCAAGAGAAACAGGTGATATCCTGTAACCTTTTCCCAGGAAAACTGTTTCTTTTATCTTCCTTGTTCTTGTTGTGATTGTGGTTGTGGTTGTGGTTGTTGTTTGGGGGAAACTCACAAACACATGCAAGCAATCAAATAGTCCCATAACCCTAGAAGGCTAGCAAAAATAAAGGAGAGAAAGGTTGGATAGCGAGAGTTTGGAGTGAGAACTAAAAAGAGAATATAATCAAAACTACAGCATGCAAAAGTTAAAACACACATTAAACAATGATAGTGATTAGAACAATATTAAAATATTAAAATATATATTAAGATGCCTAGTAAAAACAGCATACGAATGACAATTAAAATAACCAACACCATTATATGTACTAATTACATGTTAAATGCCTGCCAGAATAGGAATGTCTTTAGACGTCTCATCATTAGCAGGCTATTGTGATTTCCTTCAATGTTTGTCATCTGTTGCCAGGACAATCAGAACTTTCCAGACCTCTGTTGACACTTCCTCTCAGGGGAGAAAAAAAGTATTTAAACTCTGATTATTTTGCAGCCCCTTGTAGTAGGTTGCCACTCTTTTGTTTGTTCCCTGATCTTAGGCTACCCTCAAGCCTTTGGGTTTGAGCATCCGAGCACTGGTCCCTCTCTTCAGGAATGGCAACTATTACCCACTTCATCCAAAACTCTCGCTATCCAATTTTTCTCTCCTTTATCGTCACTAGCTTTGTAGGGTTATGGGACTGTTTGATTGCTTGCATGTGTTTGTGAATTTCCCCCAATAAAAACATTTTTTAAAATTTCCAACTGGTGTCCTATAGCTAGTACTGGTATACACTGGTGAAAAGATCCCACAAAGTTACTCCAATTTTTACAGGCCTCTCTTTTTGAGCTAATGTTTTTTCACCTTTTCATGGAGGTACAGGTACTGCTGAAAGACCTCAAGGTCCCCCCATCTTCTGGGGTAAGAGTGTGAGCATTGTACTACAACCCTGGAAACCAGGGTTTGATTCCCCATTCAGCCATGGAAACACACTGGGTGACCTTAGGTGCATCACATACTCTCAGCCCCAGAAACCTAATAGGATCACCTTAGGGTTGCCATAAATCAAAAACAACTTTGAAGGCCCAAAACAACACAACTAATATAAGTGTTACTCTCTTTGAGTTCTTGTGTAATTTATTTACACAAAAATTTGTTGCAGTGTATTCTGTGAGAAAAATGATTACTACTTACCAATTTGGATTGAAATGTGGGAGCTTTCACTTTAAGCTTTTTCTAGCAGGTGCTCTCAATTACTCATTTCGCTAGAACGGGTGGCCCAATTGTGCATGTAATGCAAAAGTACTGGTATGGCAGGGAGAGTTGTAGAGACTTTGGTTCCTTCTTCTGGAGCAGACTCTGACTTGATCTCCTACTTGGCTATACCCTATGGGGTGATCACCTCCTATAAACAACCAGGGAGAAATTATTGAAAAGTGAATACATAGATTTATTCACATCACTATACAGGAAACTGGAGAAGTAGGACAAAGAAGATCTAGATGATAAAGAAAAGCGAAGTTTAGGAGGAGGAAAGCGGACAAAAGCTAAGGAAATCGGTTGCACAGCTTCTTTATTTATGCAAGGGTGATTGCCAAAGTGCAACCCACTCATGTGGCATCACTAATTCATGGATGCACATAGATATTGTTTACTGGGCCTACGCGGAGTATTCTGGCCTTGCACGACTATAATATGATGAGACATTTCATGTGATGGTGTACATCTATACCTATGTCAGATGGGACACTCTCAACTGTGGGTGCAGTTGATGACCCCTGCATGACTGATGCAAGGTGAGATGTGCCTTCAGGTTGACCTTCACTTCTGGTGTCCTTTTCCTGGGCTTTTCTTAGCAAGATTTGTTCCAAGGGTTTTTTCCACTGCCATTCTCTTAGGTTGAAAGAGTATAGCTTGTCTAAGGTCACCATTTTCAAGGTTTCAGGAGGAGAAACTGAGTCAATAGCCTGAAATGGAAGAACTTCCTAACAGTTCTTCCATTTGATAATGAAACAATCCGTTTGATAGTGAAACAATCGGTTTCCAGAAGATACTGGATTTGAGATCATTAGAGATTTTTGCTCTCCTCCCATTAGCAATGCAGTAGTGTCTCTCCTGTGAGAAGCAGCATGGGGTAGTGATTTGAGCATTGGACTGTGACTCTAGAGACTTGGGTTCATATCCTTGTTTGGAATGGAAACCCACTGGCTGACTGTGGGCAAGCCACACTCTCTCAGTCTCAGAGGAAGGCAAAGGACCCCCCCCCCTTTTAACAACTCTCGCTAAGAAAACCCTCTGATAGGTTCACTTTAGGGTCTACATAAGTTGGAGACAACTTGAAGATACATAATAGCAACAAGTGTCTCTGCTGCAGACTGGACTTTGGAAGTCTCTTCCATCTCAAAGGTTTGGACCCAGATCTGAGCTGGAGAAAGTTACCTTTTGGACTGCAGCTTCCAAAATATCCAATGCAGCATGCCCAATGGGGATGCTGAGGGCAGATTCTGAAAATTCTGGTCCAAAAAAGGAACTTTTTCCAAATTCTGGTCTAGATTTGCTTCTTACAGTTGAAAAGAGAGAATTATTAAAGTTTCATTGGTCTGAAGGGCCCCTCCACTCCCCTTATAGTTTCTTTCTCTCTCACTGACATAGTCAAGGTATGATCAACATGTTTTCCTTTGCAACTGCACAATGAACTTACATCACTGAGTATGTTATTAACTATCCTGTTATTATCAAATCAGTTACTTCTAATGATTCTATTTACCCAAAGGAGTTCCAGTGGCTATGTGAAAAATAAGAAGAATATTAATGTAACCTATGGCATTCAGGGCTTGGCCAATAGCTTCCCATGAGTCTGTCAATACTGGGAATCTGCGCTGGACTGACTGACTTATACTGCAGATTGCTGGCTTTGAATCAGCTGAGAAGATCCCTGCTGATATCAAGGTTTGCTTGTTAGAAGCACTCAAATGATAGCGGGGAAGGGGTGAACCAATGCCCAAGACACAAGTTCTTCCAGTGTGCTCCCGTTTGTGATGCTGTGGTGTTCATGTCACTGTTGCTTCTTCTACCCAAAGTTTTAGGCAAGAATCCATCTCTGCAATGTTCCATCCAAGACCCTCCTCCTATTCTTCACCAATATTATCAGTCTGGACACTTCATCATTGCTGCCATTATGTCTCAGGTCTTCTTGTTTTCAAATAAAGTAAACTTTGACAAGCATCCATCTGGGGAACATGATGACTATATGTAAGTGGTTCCATTTTCTAACCATATCCTAACATTTGTAATAAGTATGCTTCTAGAATTCACCTATGATGATTACCATTATTGATGATGATGATGATGCCACCATTACTATTTTTACTGGTATTCTTATCTTCAGTAGTTCTTATGCTGTGACAGTGGGGGAATGTTATGCCCATTTCTCCTTTATGCAGGATCTTAAAAAAAAAAAAAAGATCCTGGCCTAATTTAAACCTAATGGACAACGTATTTTTCCATTTGGTTTAATAAGTCATCTTCTATCTAGGAGCATCCAAGATTGGGCTGGCAATTTGGCTTCTATTCAGTCAAGCCAAATTTCCAAATTTGGCTTCCTTGCTTTACCTATTTGTCCACACACTACTCAGACTGCAGACATACCAGGCAATTTTTATACATATATCAAAGAGAACTGAAATTAAGCTCTGACCTGAACAAGAGGTACTGAACAACAATATCTAATTTCCAATGCAGACTAATGCCACAGCTCTACCAGCATGTTGCAGCCTTGGCGTTTGCCGTGAAGGAGGTCAATGAAAAGAAGCAGATCTTACCTAACGTCTCCCTGGGTTTCCATATCTATAATAGCCATTTCACTTCAAGCTGGACATGCCTGGCCTCAATGGAAATTCTCTCCAGACGGGGTCAATTCATCCCAAACTACAAATGTGATATTGAGAACGTGCCAGTAGCAGTCATTAGGGGTCCTGACTATGAATTCCATTTTGACATGGCAAATGTCCTGAGTATGTACAAGATTCCACAGGTGAGATGTGAGCCTAAGACAAGGTGTTAACCCTTTAAGTCCATGCTTTTATCCAAATCAAAAGGCAGTAGGATAAGGACAGGACTTCAGGCTGCAGGCTAGTGTTTGAAGAGCTGGTTATTCACCATCCTTCCTAAAGAGAAAGCAGCAGAATATCAGTTTCAGTCCAGTGTTCTGTTTGATATACCTTTTTTCATGGAAAGATGTTTCTCACATTCCCTAGTTGGGTATTCCAAAATAGAATCCAGGACACTTCTTCTAAAGGGGTCCAGTCTCAGAAAACCTTTCCAGCTTGGTTTTAAGCAATGGGACTTAACCAGACTTTGCAAATAGGACTTGATTAGACCAGAATTCCCAGAATCGTCCTACAGATTGGAAACCCATATAGGCTTGGAGATTTTAGGAGTCATATTCTAAAAGGAAGTTTTTCAGTTTTGATCCTACCCATTGGGTTGAATGTTTTCAGAATCTAGAATCCCAGGATGGTTTGCCTAAATTCATTCATGAATATCAATTTGCCTTTTGTTTGCCAGTGGTGAAGTCCAGATGGTAAACAAAAGAGAAATTGGACTTCTACTTCTTTGTTTGACTTTCTCAGAGAACAGAACAGATTAACAAAGATCTTAAAAACAGGAGCTAAGCAAAAAAAGGGAAGCTTTTGGAATATGGATGTTGTTTGTGGCTTCATCTTGCATTTAGTTTTGTTACAATCCTTCTCTTTGCTTTCTCTTGGGTGACTAATATGTGTGGACTTAGAAAGGAGGATAAGCATGGCACATTTACAACCAACATCTCCTGTCAAATCACTTTAACAACTTAAGTTCCACTGTTGCAGGGTTTTGTTTTTTAGTTCTATTACATTAAAAAAAAAACCCTATCATGATTAGTATGTTCTCAAAAAAAAAATTAAATTTGAATTCAAGTTGTTGTTTCATATCAATTAACTTCCCATCTTTTTTCTAAAAACTATCCTATCTTCAGTTAATCTTTGGCTACCCTTGCACAACTGATGACAGCATACAATCTACTTTCCTCAACTGGATGTTCCCACATGGAACTTACCAATATAATGGAATTCTTCAGTTGCTCCTCCATTTCAACTGGCGATGGATTGGGGTGCTTTCTCAGAGTGATGATACTGTACAGAGATTTGTACAAAATATTCTTCCTGAGTTTGCCAAGAGAGGTATTTGTTTTGCTTTTATAGAAAGATTCCCCACCATAGCCTTTTCCACTGAGTTTCAGGCAATGGTTGCGGAAGGTTTTGCAACAGTCAGCATTGTTATGAGAAGCATTGCCCATGTTGTGGTTGTGCATGGTCAAATTCAAACCATTATGTTAATGAGAGTGTTTTCCCTAATTGCAGAAGAGGAGGGTATAAAACTGCAAACCTCTGCAAAGGTCTGGATTTTAACAGCTGAGATGGAATTCACATCACTTTCCTTCCAAAGGGACTGGGATGTACATTTCCTCCATGGTGCCATATCCTTTGCAGTTCACTCAAAGGACCTTTTGGGGTTCCGAACTTTTCTTCAGATGAGAAACCCTACTTTGGAAAAAGAAGACAGGTTTTTAAGGATATTTTGGAAAACTGTGTTTCTCTGTTCTTTCCCTGATGAATCCGGAGAGAAGGAAGATGGAAAAACCTGCACAGGGGAGGAAAAGTTTGAGACACTTCCCACATCCGTTTTTGAAATGAGTATGACTTCTCACAGCTATAATGTGTACAATGCTGTTAGTGCTGTGGCACATGCTTTGCATGCCATGTATTCCTCTAGATCCAAGGATAGGACAATGAAGAATGGCATAAAGCAGCACCTTTGGAATCAAGAGCCTTGGAAGGTAATCTGATTAATGTGGAAGACTTATGGTGGGCATTCATGAAACAGTAGTTCTTCTACTGTGTGGAAAGCTGTCTCATGAAGAAGGCCAGATTGCTTAGGCTTCCATTTAATTACCCATATGTGTTAGTGAAACACGGGTTCTCACAGATATGGTTATCTGAATACAAAAATCCTCCACCCCAGTATATAGAGATATACAGGCTTTAAAATAAAAAGAAACAGAAAGAAAAAATGACAGAGCAACACTCACCATGTTCAGCAGCCTCAAGAGTTAGAGGTGGAAAGACAATTCAAAAATATTCAAAAAATACTTGAAAAAAAAATGTTTCTCAAGTGTTAAGAAAACCTGACAAGAAGAATCCTGAACTGACAAGAATGTTTGCAGTTTGGGACTTCTACGAAAAATTCACACCTGGCTGTTTAGAACAGCAAACAACCTGTCCTATATAGGAAATACAATTTTTTTAATTTTTTTGTTTTGTTTTGTTTTGTTTTGTTTTGTTTTATTTTATTTTATTTATTTGCGCAGAAAATTCCATTCAGATAAAGCTTCAGGTGTAGAAAGTGCTGCTTTCTGTGCATAAATACACAATGTGAATTTTATGCAGACTAAGTCCTGAACTGGAAATAGTCATGGAAAACTATACAACTTTCAACAATTTTCCCCAAAAGGAGATTACATTTCAAAAACTGCTTTGAGAAGAAAAAGAGACATGGTATATCAAGGGCAATTGCATATTGTTTGGAAGGAAAAATGGAGGCAGAAAGAGAAAACTGGCTTGCTTGCCATCAATGTTTTATTTATTTATTCACTTACTGGCTGATTGGGTCTTTTCATTATTACTGTAAGGTGTAAAGGGAGGTGGAATTTGGATGAATGGCATTAAAAAGCCTTACCAATACATCTGCCTATATTGCAGGCAGGAGGGTAATGCAAGCAGCAGGATGAATGTGGTCTTTGATGGCCCTTGTGAAGCGCTAAAGCACCTCCAGAACTCTCCAACCTTCCACAAATAAAAAAGAATAATGAGCATATTTTCAAGCAATATTTGCCTAAAAGCGGCATAGAACCCCCAAGGATGTGTGAAAAACAGAATAATATCCCACTACATCCACAAAAAACATTCCCAGAGCCCCTCACCCCACCCCCAAATACTTCAGTTTACCTCTGTATTCCATCAAACTAGCAATAGAAAGTAACAGGTATCATTTCTGGTTGCCCTTTTGAGAAGGAACATTAGAGAGAAACTGGAGGTCTTTGAGCTTCTCTGGGATAGGATGTTGCATGCAGGAGAGTCTGAAGAGAGAAATCTCCCATGCAGTTGCCACTACCTATCTTAAATGGGTAAGAACTAAAAGACTGTCATGACCAGGCGTGTTCATGAAAACTCTGTCCCCAGGGTCCTCCCAAATGCTGACTATTCCTCTGGTGGGATCACCATCAGGTTCATGAACTGTATTTTTAATCCCCTCATTTAGCTTAACCGCTTCTTGAGAAGTGTTTCTTTTAACAATAGTGGCATGGAAGAGGTTTCCTTCAACCAAAATGGGGAATTAGTAGCTGGATTTGATATCATCAACTGGGTTACATTAACCAATAGGTCACTTCTCAGAGTCAAAGTTGGAAAGATTGACCCGCAGGCTTCCCCAGAGAAGAGGTTCTCCATTAATGAGAGTGCCATGATTTGGCCCAGCATATTTAATGGGGTAAGGACCACAGAGGCTACATCTAGAAATTTTTTCAGTATTAACCTGCACCAACAACATTAGCTACTCAAACACATTGAACCAGCTATTATATTGAACAAGCTATTAGAGAAGCTAGATGTGACCAGAGGGATCCATGCCCACTGTATTAGGCAAAGTCACTTCCAAAAGCAGCTTTTACCTCAGTTACTAGAAATATACCAATGTGATCCTAAAGTAGCAAGCAGCCTCAGTCAATAATCTCTCATGCTACAGGTCACCTCCAGTCAACATTATTTGACAGTGTCTTTAATGTATCCAGATTCTCATTCTATGGCATATTCTATGGCACAGGAATCCCAGTTGCAAACAAATGTGTTTAATAGATGACCGTACGTCAACAGTAGTAATTGAAAGTAAAATATAAAAAAACGTGATGAACAAAAATCACATTACTGCCAAGGAGCTTGATTGACATTAACAAAAGAGCACTTCAGTGCGCTCTCAATTGAGAAGACACTGGACTAAACTTGGAGGCAGTTAATGGATTGTCCACACTCTTTCATGTGTACACAAAATATTTCTGCAGACAGAGGTACCATTCTTGCAAGTAGCATAGATAGGTGTTCTATAAATGTTCTCTCTGAAAACAAAGACATTATACCATATCAGCAAATCAAGATCTCATGAGAATAATTTCATGGATTGGAGAGTAAGATGCAAACACCTGAATTCTTCTTTTCTATCATTTGTGGACAGACATATCCCCTTTCTCAATGTAACGAAAATTGCCACTTAGGCTACAGAAAGGCCAAGAAGGAAGGGGAGCCACCTTGCTGCTATAATTGCCTTCCGTGTCCAAAAGGGAAAATTTCAACCCAAAAAGGTATAAACCTCTTTTACATTATTCACAAACTACATCTATAATGTTGTGGCACTGACACATGGAAAGTTTCCATGTCATTTAAATTGTTGGAAAGCAGATGATAAGAGGAATGTGTGTATAGCACTTCATGTCCTAGTGGGATAGCCAGGGGAAGGATTTTTCCATGTCTAGCAAAGACAGCTGCAGGGGTGTGAATTCATCCTCCACCTTTACGGAGAAAACTGGTGAGGGGGACATCTCCTCAAAATGAGATAGCTGGCTTGTTGTTGCTCTTTGTAGTGGTTTCAAAGAATATTGGTATATTTTTAAGTGTCTTTTGTGCATTTTTTAAAATTGTGCAGTGCTGGAGTATGTGGGCATTCCGTATTTATAATTATAGCTTTGGGTGGGTTATTTGTGCCTTTTCACTCCATCAGGATGTCCTGTTTTGATTGTTGTATTTTAACCTCAGAAAGGGGAAAAGGCACAACATTTTCACAGAGAATTTTGCCCCAGGTTGCCTTGGTAAAAATTGCGGAAACAGTGGCAGAAAAAATAGTATCTCGCCCACATATTTGAGGCAAGATGGGTTGGGGAAAATCAAAAAATGCTCAAGATGCTTTTGCACCATAGTGAAACTCCCAGGCTTCACACCCCTAGATCTTCTTCTTCTTCGATATATTTATTAACACAAATTTTCTACATATCTAAAGCTACACAAAAGGATTAAAACAAAAACATACAAAAAACAAAACACAATAAAAACCTAACACAATACAAACTAAAAAAGGGGTTCAAAGGCAAAATACAAAATAAGCTATGACTACAAACTTGGTTACTTAGAACCCTTCTCAAGATGGGAACAATGATGAACATAATCATTCTTCTTCTTCTAATCAAGTCTAAATCAAAGTGATACAAAGGCCCTTTCCGCACGTGGGGTGTGAATCGGGCAGAAATGGGACTCACCGGATTTTTCCTCCATCCAGGAGAGTCCATTGTGAAGAGCAGCAGGGCGAGTCTGTCGCTCCGCAGTTCTCTGAGTCCAAAATGGCGGCTCCTGGTTGGTGGAGGCTCTTCACCAACCAGAGAAGCTCGTCAGCCAAAAGCCCGCCCTTGGAAGATCTGCAGGCATGCACTTGCGCGCTCCTGCAAATCTACTCCGAAGCGCGGCAATGGACTCATGCGCTTCGTGCTTTATAAAAACCTCTAAAAAGAGATTTTTAAAAACTATGCTGTGTGACTAGTTCCGGTCGCGCAGAACTGAACTACGAAAATTAGTCTGTCCCAGTCCACTCTACAGTGTAGAAGACCTCCATTGGAGGTCGCTCTACACAAGTGGTTCTCAACCTGTGGGTCCCCAGATGTTTTTGGACTTCAGCTCCCAGAAGCCCTGAGCATTGACCATAGTGGCTGGGGCTTCTGGGAGCTGAAGTCCAAAAACATCTGGGGACCCACAGGTTGAGAACCACTGCTCTACACCATTTTAAAAGCCCGGTGCAGAAATGGCCAAATTCTTCATTTCTCATCTCCAAAGAAAGATCATATGCTTACGGATGGAGATAAACTTTCCTTCTTCACTTTGAGCCCAGGACCTACACTGCCTGGAATTATAGCTGGAGAAGGCCTTATCTTGGAAAGGGGACATACTTGGATTTTAAATATTGTTCTAGGAATGAGTTATGCTTTGTGAATGTTAAGCTCAGGACTCCCATACAACAATGCTTTCTTTCCTTTTTAGATATGGATGACTGTTCTTCTTGTTCAGATGATCGTTATCCAAACAAGAATCATGATATGTGCATTCCCAAAGACATCAGCTATCTGACTTATGAAGAACCTTTGGGGATTACTTTGGCTTCTGTTGCTCTTACTCTTTCCTCCATCACAGCCTTGGTCCTTTGGATCTTCAGGAAGCACAAAGACACTCCCATAGTCAAAGTTAACAACAGAAACCTGACCTTCACCCTCCTCATCTCCCTTCTCCTCTCTTTCCTTTGCATTTTCCTATTTATTGGTCAGCCTAAAACAGTGACCTGCCTCCTTCGACAAACAGCCTTTGGCATGATCTTCTCAGTGGCAGTTTCTTGCATATTGGCCAAAACCATCCTTGTAGTTGTAGCTTTCATGGCTACCAGGCCAGGCTCCAGGATGAGGAAATGCGTAGGAAGACAGCTGTCTAGCTCAATTGTTCTGTCTTGCTCCATTACACAAGCTACAATTTGCAGTGTCTGGCTGGCCATCTCTCCCCCATTTCCAGACTTTGATATGCATTCAGTGGCTGAAGAAATTGTATTGGAGTGTAATGAAGGTTCCCCTATCATGTTTTACTGTGTTTTGAGTTTCCTAGGTTTCCTGGCCACTGTTGGTTTCATTGTGGCTTTTTTAGCTAGGAAGTTACCCAATAGTTTTAATGAAGCCAAGTTTATCACTTTCAGCATGTTAGTGTTTTGCTGTGTCTGGCTAACCTTTGTTCCAACATATCTCAGTACCAAAGGGAAATTCATGGTGGCTGTGGAGGTCTTCTCTATCTTAACTTCCAATGCAGCCTTGCTTGGGTCTATTTTTTCCCCAAAATGTTATGTGATTTTGCTGAGGCCTGATCTTAATAGAAGAGGGCAATTAAAAAGGAGAAATAGTTAAAGAACTGAGAAATGTACGACATTAGGTATGACATCAGCTTTCCAGATCGTTGTTTTGGTTTTACAGTTAGTTCACATCAGATGGTGTTGAATTTCAGAATATGGTGCTGGGGAAGGACAGGGAATCAGCACAATTTAGGAACCATCTTAGCACTGCATGCTGAATCTGAAGCCTTGGAAATGTGGGGGCTGCTTCATAATGTCTCAATTCATCACAATGGTGCCAGATAGATAATAGAGTACTGTTTATCGCATATCTCTTGCATTTTTTCCCTATCTCTCTCATCCATTTCCTTTCCTTAAAGTGAAGAAGAAGCCCTAACTGTGTGATGGAAAAATGTCACCAACTTCACAGGATTCATCCATAAGGAAAGGTCACTGAGAATTGTCAAAACAGTCCATTTCATGTTGGGCAGTCTTTGAATGCATGAGTGACCAGTCCTAAAGGAAATGTCTAAGAAAGTTTGTCAATCTCTGAATCCCATGTGATCTTGGAAAAGTTAACAACATTCTAAAATTGCTAGAAGAAAAGTCATTGCAAAAATTCAAATGTTAATGGAAAGCTATAGTAGATTACAGTAAAGAACTTTGTGGTGATAGAGCAATCATAAATCTGAGACAACTATCTATTGTTTTAGGAAGAGTTTATAGAATGAAATGAAGATGATAGAATACAAATATGAACCAATGTTAAAGAAAAGAAAAGAATGGGTTAGGTAAAGCAATTAAATTAAATTTGAACAATCTAAATGGAAGCAAGGGAGGGGAGGGGATTAGAGTGTTTTAGAGTCATGGAGTCATAAGTGGTAACATTATAGTATGATATAGAAAAATGGTAAACAAGATGCAATGTGTTTATGTGAATGTTGTTTCTTGGTGCTAATGAAAAAGTAATTAAAAAAATACCCCTCCTTCTGCAGCTTTTCCCCTCTTCTGGCTTAGATTGCCTTAGACTCTGCCCATCTGAGGAAGAAAGGGGTGGCGTAGTTTCTTTTTGCATAATGATACAATCTCTTGTTAATTCTAATGAAATCTTTAGGATCATGATAAATTAACTCTGTGGAATAATCCTAAATTTTTAAAAAAAGGCAATCCTTTTAGTATATGTTAGTATCAGCTTTGGCTAATACGCCAACTGCGCCTCTTCCTAGAATTAGATGACCTAAAGGTGGTAGTTTGACTTCTGCAGGTTTGACTTCTGCAATGCGCTCTACATGAGGCTACATTTGAACCAAGTTTGGAAACTCCAACTGGTCCAAAATATGGCAGCCAGACTGATTACAGGTACAGCTAGGAGTGAACATATTACACCAGAATCACTCCACTGGCTGCCAATTAGTTGCTAAGGTGCTTGCTGGGCAGCCAAATTTTTCCTATGAGTGGATGGCAGAGAGAAGAGGAGGTGGGGCCAGACAGCCAAGTGCAAGGCCAGCAGGATTGTTATGGCTATCTCTTGTGTATTAGAGAAGACCACATGCCAGAGCACTGATTGGGTCACCCCACTAGTTTCAGGGTGACAAGGTAGCATAAAAAGGCTGGCGTTTGCCTTGACCAACTGCCAGTTAGCTGCCCTAGCTGGACCTGCCATGCTATTGGCAGTATACTGTTTGTAAGGGGAGATGCTGCCCGATTTTTCTCCATTATCTTCTGTTTTTCCTCTTTGTCTAATTGCTGGTAAGCTAGCATGTTTTTGCTAAGTCTTATCTTAGAGTGGTGGCAATAAATCAGTACTCTAAGCCTAACTAATGAGCCTCTGGAATTTTTTCTGCTTCACTGGGACTCTCTGCTGTGATGAAGCCTTGCTTCACAGATAGCATTCTGCTCATGCTCAGAGGAGCCAGATCCTGACAACCCTGACATTAGTTTCCAGGCAAAGTATAAAATGTTGGTTATTATCTTTAAAGCCCTACCTGGTTTGCGCCCAAATTACCTACAGGATTGCCCCCTCCCATACAATCTGCCCCGTACACTCAGGTCTTCTGGGGGCCATTTACTTATACTGCCTAAAACAAGACTAACAGTGATCACCCAGAGAATCTTCTCATCAGTTGCCCCTAGACTGTGGAATGGCCTGCTGGAAGAGATCTAACAGCAAAATATGCTGCCTGAATTTTAAAAACTACTAAAGACTTATCTCTTCTGGCAGGAATACCCAGTCTATTTTTAATTGTATTTTTAAATTGTTTTCAATTGTACTTTTAATTGCATTTTTAACTGTACTTTAATGGTACTTTTCATCATGATATATTTTAATCATAGTAAATTTGTATTAATCGTCCTATGTTTTAGTGTATTTTCATTATGATTTTTAGTTCTATATTTTGTATCCCGCCTTCAGCCTTGGGGAGAGGCAGGTAACAAATTATTATTATTATTATTATTATTATTATTATTATTATTATTATTAGCGTATTACCTGGCATTGTCTAGGATTTTATTTTCTCATAGGTAATACTTGTTAGAAATACCTTAGGAATTGCCTTACCTTACCTTAGGAGTTAGATGTGGTTGAAATACACAGATTTGAGATCCTGTGTCTGTAATTCCCCAAACTGCTTGGTCCAGTATCTGTAACTTTTTCCCATAGTTCCCAATCCAATCTGTATTCAGAGTTATTAACTAACAGAGGTTTGTGTTGGGAGTGGCAACGTTTGCATGCTTTAATTAACTGGCTAGTTAGTTTGCATTTCTATTGTAGGCATAGAGGGGGACTGCCCAGAGTAAAATTCCTTTTGTTTGGTCAACACCCACTTCCCCTTGGATGTTCTCTTCCTCTTCCCTTTTTGTTCTTCAGCTTCCCTGCAAGCATGTAGTCTCTGATTCTCTGGCAAGCATGCTTTCCTGTAAGCATGTGAGTTCATATTTTCATCTTACCTTTCTTCAAGAATTTGAACCTGTGTAAACTATGCACAAGATTTTGTGAGTAAACTTTTGATAATTTTTAACCAAACTGTTTGTGTTTATTTTGAGCCAGATTAAGTGTGTCTAGGTTGGAGATGATAAAATGGGACTGGTAATTTGTTCAACTTCTGTCTGTGCATTACAAAATACTCTGCTGATTGGGAGACATTACTAAAAATCTCTCAGTTCTCCAACAGTTTAGTTCCTGTGGAAATACACTGTGCTCCTCCTTGCTGCTAAGCTTTGTCTCCAAAGCAACTGGCCTGTTCCAGTTCCTGTAACTTTTCCCCATATTCCCCAATCCAATCTGTATTCAGAGTTGTTAACTTAATAGAGGTTTGGTTTCTGAGGGAATACGCTGCCCTTCTTCCTGCTGCTGGGCCTCGTCTCCATAGCAACTGGCCGGAGCCCAAGAGCTCTCCAGCTGAGTATTCTAAAGGCCACTCCCTGAACTGCCAACCCCAGGATTCCATAGAATCTTCACAGCCAGCCAATCATATGAGGTTTTCTTGCCTCACACAGCCAATCGTATGAGGTCTTGGCCTGCCTGATGCAGACAAACAGACAAACTCACAAACTTTGACTTTTATATAGTAGATGATGACGATGATGATCATTATCACCATCATTATATTTTATATCAAAATAGCACAAAGAAGTATGATTTGCATAACCACTAATCATGATTGAAGTTTGAATTGTAAGTCAGCAGTGATGCGTGCAGTGCTACATGTTCTGTTGGGCAATGAAAAATAGGACAAGTGTTTGCATGAGCCGATGGAACGGGACAGCACCAGCATCATGACATGGGGTATGCTCATGACATTATACTGACCCTGCAAGTATAATGGGGAACATCACCCTTCAGCTCTGGCCTATCTTCTATTCCCTCAACAGTCAGGGCAGAATTTCACTGTTTTTTTCAGGTTGGAATAATTCACCTCCAAATTGAAAATTGATTTTGGCTGGGGAGGGCAGTTTCACCTACCCAGCACAGGAAGCAGCTTGCCCTATTGCTTTCCTAACCAGAAGTTACCAGACAGTTTTTAGAATACGGGATATTGCTCAACTTGTACAAACAAACTGGCAAGGATATTCTGATTGAAATACCTCTCCTTGGGCAACTTCTACATTAGTCAACTTGGCACCTCTTTCTGATTAGATTGCCTTAGATTTGGCTTTTTGGAGGAAGAAAGGATTGATGTAGTTTCTTCTGCCACGGTGGTCTGATAGTACAATCTCTTGTCAATTTTAAGTAAATCTGTAGGGTCTTGCAAAATTAACTCTATGGAATAACCCTAATTCAAAGATTATGAGACAATCCTTTTTATAGAAGAAATGGAGTATATACTTTGGATCAACTCAGAGGTCCAAGCCATTGCAAACCTTCCAAGCCTTCTAAGCTTAGAGTCTAGTTCAGTGGTTCTCAACCTGTGGGTCCCCAGATGTTCATGGACTTCAGCTCCCAGAAGCCCTGAGCATTGACCATAGTGGCTGGGGTTTCTGGGAGCTGAAGTCCATGAACATATGGGGACCCACAGGTCGAGAACCACTGGTCTAGTTCATAAAGCTCCAAATAATTGCCTCTCCTCACATTTTCTATATAGCACTTCTAGTGGTTGTCTACTTCTCAGCAAAAGAAGGGTAAGATGAAAACATGCATTGCACAAGAATGCTTCTCCTTGGGTTTCTAGTTTTCTAGGTGCAAGGAACTTTTCATAAATTTGAACAATTAGAGCAGCGTTTCTCAAACTCTGGTCTTCCAAGTGTTTTGGACTTCATCTCCCAGAATCACTGATTGTTGGCCAAGGCAGCTGGGATTTCTGGGAGTTGAAGTCCAAAATATCTGGAGGAGTAGAGTTTGGGAACTGCTGAATTAGAGCCTCAATCTAGGGCCATTTCCACACTACACTGTTATAGTGCTATTATTCCACTTTTAACATCCTATGAAATCCTGGGTTTTGCAGTTTAGGGAGGGGCCTGCAAACCCCAGGATTCCAGAGGATTTTGAAAGTGGAATAATAGCACTATTACAGTCTAGTGTGGAAATGGCCTAGAAATAGATCTTGAAGGATTAAGGGTGACTGAAAAGCAGCAAAGTATTCATAGTGAATGGTTAGTGAGCATGTTATTAAACGTATATCCCCCTCCCAAATAAGTGGGAAATGTTTGGCTCTACAGATGTTTTGAACTAAAACTCCCACAATTTCTTACTTTGGCCACATTGGCTCCAGTTTTCTGTGATGTGAACTACAAAAGATCAGGAAGATAAAAGGCTTTTTTAACCCCCTGCCTTGAAACCTGCTATCTGATGCTTAAAACTGATAAGGAAAACTTTCCCATGAGGGTTAGAAAATGCAGTTTTGATGTGTGTGTGTGTGTGTGTGTATGTATGTATTTATTAGCTTGGATTTCAAAGCCCAAGTTATTCTTTACAACTTTTATGACCATGAAAAGCCTTGAATTAGAGCCACAGTTAGGCACTGGGTTAATGTGTAAAAGACAATCCTTTCAGTTTGCTGGATGAGACCTTGTTCGCAAAGGGATCACAAATCCGATGGCATTTCACCTGTTATAAACAGTTCCCTGAGGCTTTACAAAATGCCTGTGACATGAACAACGCGGTTGTCACTAGCAACGTAATGGAAAGACGAAGAGTCAAAAAAGTTGCTTTGGGATCTGGATTTTAATTCTCAGCGCTCAGCATGTGGCCACATGAAGTGGTGGACTTCAATTATGCAATGAGCTGTGTCGAAACACTTGAAGTAAGTTATACATGGCAAAGAACCTTAAAAGCCAAAAGGAGATGCCTTCTAGCTTATGCCTAAAAGAACTGATGCTTGCCTTGGATTTTGGAAGAGTATGAGCTGTTAACTTAGAATCATAGAAAATCATGCCATTCCTGTATGGAATAGATGGCCCTTGTGGTCTCTTCCAACTCTATGATTCTATGAATCTTTCTCTAGCAGGGAGACAAGGCCATCCTTGGGAAAAATAGTATTGTGGGAAAGAAGTGCTTTTGTCCCCTCCCATCGGTTCTATTAGTGTTGCCAAGTTATATAGCTTGGGCAAAGTTACAAAACCTGGCAAAGTGTTCCATTGACTTATTCATCCCTCTAGATTAGCAATCAGGTTGACCACCCAACTTGCTTACCCCAAAGATCAGACCTTCAGGGGTGAGGCGGTAGGGAAAACTTCAACACCTTGATTTCCTTACACCAGACTGTTTAAAAAAAGCCACTTTGGTGTAGTGGTTTGAGCATTGGACTAGGACTCTGAAGAACAGGGTTCAAGTTCTCTCATGGCCCTGGAAACCTAGGGCAAATCACACTCTCTAAGCCTCAGATGAAAGCAATGACAAGCCCACTCTGAACAAATCTTGTCAAGAAAATCCTGTGAGAGGTTTGCCTTAGCATCTCCATGAATTGGAAATGACTTGAACAACAACAAGGCTGTTTAAAAGTGTGTGAATGCGCATAGAATCATAGAATCATAGAAATGTAGAGTTGGAAGAGACGACAAGGGCCATCCAGTCCAACCCCCTGCCATGCAGGAAAACCCTCAAAGCACTCCTGACAAGTGGTCATCCAGCCTCCACTTAAAAAACTCCAAAGAAGGAGACTCCACCACACTCCGTGGCAGCACATTCCACTGCCGGACAGCCCTGACCATCAGGAAATTCTTCCTGAGGTTCAGGTGGAATCTCCCCTCCTGCAGCTTGTATCCATTGCTCCTTGTCCTGGTCTCAAGAGCAGGAGAAAACAAGCCCACTCCCTCCTCGACATGACATCCCTTCAAATATTTAAACATGGCTATCATGTCCAAGGTGCATAAAGGTGAAGAAATGAATGATGGCTAATAGTACTGAAATGGTCCATTTTGTAGTTTTGTTTTAGAAGAAACTTTTAACTGCTCTAGGAAATCAGGAAAGGAATTTTTTTTTCTCCATCCCAGCCTCCAGTGTTACATCCATCCCCCTTTGCTTTCTGTTGAATACCAACATTGTCCAACTGAGAGCATATCTGCCCATGTGCCTACTTATTGTCCCATTGTGCAGTGGGGAATGTCCAGTGGCTGGTTCTGCAGTCCCAGGGAATCAAGTAGCACATTGAAGGCACTGAGGAACAAGTATGCACCATCTAAGAATGTGCAGCTGCAGGGCTGGAATCCTGTTGGATGGAGCCGACTAGAGTAGACCAGCTGAACCTGTCAGGTGGCTTTGCTTCCCTCTCACACTCTTGTATGGGACTGCACAGAAGAGAATCTGGTTTTGTATACATGCTTATGTTTTCATATTTATGCTTATGTTACATATCGTATATTCAGCTGGATGATTTTTGCAATGTATGTTTGCTGCCATGTGTAAAATTTGCAAATTACTTGCAAATTACTTGTACATATTGGATTGCTATAACATAATCAGACAAGTGGAATGGGTCTGGAGAGTAAAAGCAGGGGATGAAGTGTATTATGAGAATGAAGTATTGTTGACATAACAGGGGGACTGGAAGAGAGTCAACAGCCACTCAAGGTCAGGACAGTCTGAGAAAAGAACTGGGAAATAAAATGCCATGCTATACTAACCGATGAAAGCTTAGCGTGCACAAATTTGTAATGGACTGGTTATAAGAAAATGTAATGTTGCTGTACAATTCAGTTCTGGCAAGTTGTGTAGTTGGTACCCATGATTATCCTTTGAATAAACTACTGTGAACTTCAGAGTATGTTCTTTGGAGCAGGGGGTTATCTTGTACATGGCATTTAGGCCATTTCCACACAGGCATATTGCCCACGCTAGGGCAACCTCTCTTGGAGGTCTTCTTCACCGGGGGGTGCGCTAGAGCAGTTAAAAAAAGTGAGGTTCTAGACCTCAAACTGCTCTAGCGCAGCCGCGGGGGTGGCGCTGTGAGTTTTATAAAAACCACCTTCGCAAGTGGTTTTTATAAAACTCACCCGCGTTGCCCCGTGGCAGCCCCCGGTGAAGAACTGCAGAGACGTGGTAGCGCGTCCCTGCAGATCTGCCTGGGGGCGGGCTTCCAGCTGGCGCACTGTCCTGATTGGCGGAGCACCGCCGGAAGCCGCCAGCCGCCATTTTGGGTGCCGCCGAGCGCCGCTGAACACCACCGAGCACCGCCGAAATTCAGCGGCATTTAGAACAGCGGATCCGCGCTCTCCGCAGGGACGGAGCAACCCGCTCGCGGGTAAGCTCTGCCCCTGCGTGCGCGGCCCCGTTTCGCCCCCCCGCATGAGGAAAGGGCCTTAGACAAAAATGAATTGTAGAGCAACATTACATTTTCTTATAAGCAGCCCATTATAAATTGTTGAACCAATTGTTGAATGAAGAATCCCAACACCTAGGTAAATCCAGCTGATTCAATAGCTCTCCACTAATTGGGAGTAACAATTGGATTTAGGCTTGTGTGAAATGCTTACACTTGTGGAGCTCTGCCCATGCAACCATGAACTGAATATTTCCACTGCTCAGTGGCCCACAAAGCGAATCGGCACATGTGAAGGAATTTACACAGTGGTGTGATACAAACAGGATTCTGGCTGTAGTCACCTGGCTCTTTTCTTTAGTAAAAGTGCTGCCAGATTCCATCATCTCATTGTAAACGACCAAAGAAGTGAGAAATATGCCAGGCTACAAATCCCAGCAACACTAACTAGCATACCCAATGGTGAGCAGTGCTGGAAACTGCAGACCATCCAGATCTGGAAGGCCCCAAAAGCTCCGCTCCTCAGCTAAAACGTGATTTTGGAAAGAATCCCACCTTTCAGCAAATGCAATTCCAAAAACAAAGAAACTCAAAGCTATTTTTCAGAAGTGAAATTTATCTTCAGAATGCAGTTTAAAAAAAAAACACCTACAAAATATCTAAAATTATCATTTGAGAATGTACAAAAAAATCATGGTAATAAAATTGCTTTACATGTTTTCTAGAGTCATTTGAAACAATGGACAAATAAGAAAGTGAGAAAGCTAGACTAAAGACGTTAACAATGAGTAATAAATTACAGTTCTAAAATTTAAAAAGAGAGGCAAGCTATAGCCATCAATATATTTTGGAGAGGATACTTGTTTTAACTAGAATATTTCCTCCACTTTCTCATTAGCAGGAAGGGAAATGTTGAAGATTCTTCAAAACCTGATTTATGTATTTCATTACAATGTGTTTACCTCTTGCTAAACACAGATACTACTAAATATTCTTGGTTTGTTAAAAAATGTAATAAGGCAGAAGGGTGTTGATAGCCAAGAAAATAACTACTCCAAACCCATGCTGCTGCTATACCTATAGTGATGAGAGAAGGTCTTTGTGTTTTTGAGGGCATGTGACAAAGTGCGTGGTAAGAGAAGGAAACAGGTTGGGTAATTTCTGGTGATAGCAAGAAGAAGAAGAAAAGACAGAGTATATTGCTGTATTCCTCAGACTATTGGCTCATGGGTTCTTTGGTTGAGTCCATCCCCAGTCTCTTTGGTTTGCATTTGGAACATCCAACTGTCCATTGTGGCTGGAAACCAAATAGTGAATCTTGGCCTAATATAGCAAGGAGATTTCTCTAAGTTCTAAAAACACTCTTGAAAAGAATCTTCTCATTTCTTTCTCCTTTCCTTTTAACTGTTGGACCTGAAATCCTGGCCTATATTGTAATGACAAGCTCGTGGTCTTTTCTTCAAGGACTGGTTCCAAACACAGGTTATAGGTTATCGTCAAACACAAATTCCAAACTTTTCGCAAGTCTTAGGGGTCTTCCTAATATGTATGTGTGTGATTTAATAGCTAGATCAGACCACAGTTTGCTTAATCTTGAATAAACTGAGTTTAATTCAGCTGAGTGAGTCCTTTCAAAATCAATCAGATTAAACTGCCTGAATGTGGAGTATCTGAGTTAATTGGTTTGTAGATCACAACCTTTATTGTTATCCTCCACTTGGAAAACCGTTTCTGGCTTTGAGTTGCTGAAAAGTGCAGATCTCTATTTCTTTGCAGGCTTGGAGTTGCTAAAAGTGACATATACCACTCCTGCTTCCTGGTGGCTCCCATTCAAGAAGTCAGTCGGGCTGTTCAGGTATCTTCGAAGAACTGGAGATGCTGTCACCTCATATCTTGTAGGGGATGAAACCATATCACATGTGGAGGATGTCTGAGTCTCTGACTGTTTGGTAACCGTGGTGGAAGATGTAATGATCTTGTTTCCAAACTCGTCCACCTCTTCATACTGCTCTGTCACTGTTCTGGTCGCCCCAAAGAGCTTTGACCCATCATGGCTTGTCTGAAGTTCTAGGATGCTTTTCTGCCTCCTTGGATTTGATGGGCTTAAAGCACTCAGGGAAGATTTGGATGCATACTCAGGACCTGCGCCTTGGATCAAATTTTGGGATACATCCTTATTCTTATCAGTGTTGGTGCCAATGTGATGATGAAGAAGTTCAGGGCTGCGGAGATGCTGTTGCTTAATTAAACTGTTTCCTTTCTGCATCTGAACAGGGGCTTGCTCACCTTCGGAGAAAGCCAAGTCACAGCCATCAGACCTCACTGATTTACGGGGCAAAGAGCTAAAAATGTCTTCGGCAGACACTTCCTTTCCCATTGTCATTTCAGTGTAATGGGATGAAGAGGACCTTACCATTTGGGGTGACCCTCCAGTTTTCCGTGCAGCAGACTGAATGGAGATGTAGGAAGGAGAAGAAGGAGAACTTGCTCGGGGCTGAATGATGTGAGGAACTTCTAGCTCTATTTTAGGTACCTCCTCCTTTTCTGCCACCTTTTCGCCATCCCAGCTTGAGTTCTGCATCCCCCTGTCCTGTTTGGCCTTGCTGGACACAATACTGATCTTACGGATATTGTTTCCAGCTGCAAGGCTCTGAGAATTCCCAAGAGACTCTTTGAGAAGACCAGAGAGTCCAGCTATGTCTGATTCAGATTTGAGGTTTGAAATGGAACACAGAGCCTTCCTGATGGCCTCTTCAATATCCATGAGTCTGCTTAGGGTCTGCTCCTTTAAATGAATGATCTCAGCACTTGCTCTCTCTAGATCTTCGAAGGCTAACTCTACAGAAGAAACACTATCAGCATCTTCCTTGACTTCTTTCATTTGCTCAGCCTTCTCTACCTTGGGCTGCTTAGTCTGATGAGTTCTGTGACGCACCACCCAGTCAGGGACATTCTCAAAGAAGTTTCTTAAGGCTTTCACATCCACCTTGGAGGTTTCATCTTCAAACTCCCTCACTCGGGTTAGAATTTCCTGGAGTGCCTCCTGCCTTCGCAAGTTTTCAAATATCTCCATGGCTTCCTTCACGTTGCCTTTCATGATCTCCTCCTTGTGAACAGACAATCTCTTGCGACGTTCATCTTCGGTTTCTCTGCAAGGTTTTTCCCGCATGATCACGACTGGCTTTTCCTCCTCTGTGTTTTGTGCTGTCTTCATTTCTGGATCTCTTAATTCTTTGCTGTGCACAAGCTGTGGCTCTTCAAAGAAGGGCTTTGATTGCAAAGATGTAGGTATTGGAAAGGCAAGTTCCACCATCTCCATTCTGGGGCTTGTTGTCTGGTTATCCTTGGAGCCAGAGGCTCCAGCTGTGCCTATACTATCTGTCTTCGAAGATGTGTTGTGTATCATGATGGCTCCTTTCCTCAGAATATTGGCATGGCATTTGGCAGAGAGATATGGCTTCCTTTGGCTGTCCAGGTTAGTAACATCTGTTTGGAATCCAAGAGACAATGGAAAATCATGCCTACTGGTTAAGGCACTTCCTGTTTCTGGTTGGCAGGACTTCAGAAATCCTTTCGTCTCCTTTGTTGGAGAGCAGCTCCCTCCTTCACAGCCATCTGGTGCATCTTTTACTGCTTCTACTGAAAACTTGTGGTCACCCAATTCCACTTTACTCTGCTCTCCTTTCTTTGCCTTATACACTTCTTCTGCTACTTGTAAAGGGGTCTTGACAACATTTCTTCTAGCCTTTTTCTCAGAGCTGAAGTCCTCAACTGTAGTAAATGTAGAACCTTGACTGGCTGCCAAATATTGTTGACATGCAGATGGCTTTCCTATCTCAGCCCCACTAGATGCCGTTGCATGGTTAAAGATGAGTGCAGTCTTTGGCTTGCCCTGCTCAACCTCAGTCAGAGGTTTGGGAGAGAAAAGCTGGCCTGCTTGCTTTCCTGATGTTCCTTTCTTGCAGCCACCAGGGTGGGGAAGTGATTCCTTCAAAAGGAACTCTGGTTTTGGAGGTGGGACTGGTTTTCTCCTTGGTGGAGCAGTCACTTCAGGCTTGGGGGATAGTTGTGGCTTCTCTAAAAGCCTGTCATCACTTAGTTGGGCAGGGGCTGGAGGGAGAGTCTTAGGAACATGTGGTTGTGCAAATGAGGAACATCCTAGAATTTCTGCTTCTCTCTCTTTGGGTGAGTGGCATTCGGTTCCCATTACTGAAGCTGGAGGAGGAGGAGGACAATCATTAACAGCCTGCCAGCCTGAAGCCACTACAGCAGCTGCCTGGTTACTAAGAGTCTGAGTCTCGTTTTTCTTTTTACAAGTGGAATAGGACTGCCCTGCATTCCTGTATATCATAGCTGCTTTAAAATCTCCTTTGGAAACATTAACATTAGACTTTTCCAGGGACTCAAGCGTGGCTTTTAAGTTGCCACGGACAACATCCTCTTTGTCTACTTGCCTCTGTTCTGTTGCAGCACTCTGCAGGGCTCTGATAGCTGTCTGTACATCCCCTCTGATTATAGCCTCTTGCTCTCGTTCTTCTGGAACGGAGTGCTCTTTGTAATCAGACTCAATAAATGGGTTTACATAGGCCTTGACTGGCTTGGCAGTATAAACGCCATCCTTAATCCTAAAGTCTGCACTAAGCCCAAGCTGGCCATCCTGGAGGGCTGCAAATGGCAGCACCCGTCCCTGCACTGCCTCAGAAGCACTGACCTTTGTGGGGGATGCCATGCTGTTCTGAGGCATGCTTGCATGGGACTTGGATGTCTCCTGCACTCTGAGGAAGGTGACGTCGCAAGCTTGTTGTTGACTGATGGCTACACAGCCCTCATTGTGTCCTGCAGCCTGCATAGGGGCCGTCTGGGTGCTGGACTGCTGAATATCTTTGGATGTTTTCTGACGCTTGCTCTGAAATTGGTGCTGAAGGCTTTGAGCCTCTGCAGTGGCAAGCCTGAGACTCTGCATGGCTGCTTGAAGATCACTCCCAAGAACTTGTGTCTGGGGCTGTGTTGTCCTCTGGCTGGCTGTCCCGACTGGGGAACAGTGGATAGCCCCACCCATAACATCCTTTTGCTCTGTTACTTTGGTGGTGGCTTCTCCCTCCTTTCTCTCTCCCAGAATTATTTTCTCTTCTCTCACTACCCTGTTGCTACCATTCTGTACCT
This sequence comes from Iguana delicatissima, assembly GCA_948472985.1. Taxonomy (NCBI): domain Eukaryota; kingdom Metazoa; phylum Chordata; class Lepidosauria; order Squamata; family Iguanidae; genus Iguana; species Iguana delicatissima. The sequence continues at coordinate 720,053 of CAOKZL010000157.1, read as the reverse complement.
TTTGCACAGACTGGGTAGGTAAGCTAACATGCCCAGGAACTTGAATTTCCTTCACTATCACTGGGGTTGAGAATTGCACAGGACAATGCTTAGTAGAACTTAGGTCATTTGTATGCACTGTCTCTTTTTTTAAAGCCCCTTCCTTGCTCTTACACAAGAACACTTGCTTAGTCCCACTGATATCCCCCAATATCACATCTGCTGTTTTGGTCACTACTTTTCCCTCCTGTATCTGGGCAGGTACCTTGGCTTGTTGCACAGTGTCCACTGGCTCCTCTGTTGCTTGGGAGGAAGCTAGGGACTCTATCTCTGATTCCCTCTGGAGGTTCTTTAAGTAGTCAAGATCTCCCTTCTCAATGCAGCTGGTGTACAACTGGACATTGCCCTTCTCATTGTCTTCTCGGTGGATGGTAGCTGTCACTCTGTGCTCTTGAGAAGAAGCCAGCAGATTCCCAATGGTCGACTTTACATCTCCCTTAACCAGTCTCTGCTCTTGAGCAGTGTGATGGAGGAGGGAATAGATGGTTATTTTGGCTGACCCTCTCTCTGTCTCCTGCATAAGAATTCCTTTCTTGACTGAGGTGTCTTGACTGAGAAGTTCTTGGAGAGTCTTTGCCACATCGTCCTTCAAGTCCTCTCTGCTCTTCTCAACCTTGCAAGTGTCCAGCAGCTGAATTGGGCTGACTCGGACATTACCATTCTCCTCTTCCTGCACCAGCTCCCCCTGGGCCTCCACATTGCCCCTCTGAAGTAGCTGCAACAAGATTTTTTGCAAGTTGCCTCCCATGACTTCTTCTTTTTGGATTTCAGGGCCTCTTTGAGTATCAAGATGGTATTTGGCCATTGTGATGCTCTCAGTGTCATTGGCTTCGATAAGGATGCCATCATGTTGGATTGCTTGATGAGAGATGAGGACTTCCAAAGTGTCTGTTATGGTTCTCTTGCTTTCTTCCTCTTCTGCATGATGTTGAGAAGTGCTCAGTTTATCCAGAGGGGTGCTTTCAAACAACCATGTTGTGCTCTTTACATCAGCCCGAGGAAACACCTGTAGGGGTTCAGCACTTTCAGAGGCCTCAGTGTCTTTTAGGCTGTCCATGGGTTGGGTCTCAAACAGCCAAGTGCAACGTTTCACATCCCCCTTACAGATATCCTCTCTCTGCACTGTGCTCAAGCAGGAGGTGCTTTCTGAGTCTCCTTTCAGGGAGTCAATAGGCTGGTTTTCAAAAAGCCAGGTGGATGTCCTAACATCTCCTTGTTGAACATCACTCACACTGACCATCCTCACATACTTCTTTTGACTCAGTTGCTCTGACTCAAAGAGTTGCTTATTAGACTGGACATCTCCCTTCTGCACATCATCGACGGTCCTCAAGACAGGCCTCTTTTCTTCAGCAATGGAATCTAGAGGCTCTGTTTCAAACCTCCACCTGGCTGCTTGGACATCACCCTTCTTGAAGTCCTCTTGGGTGACAGCCCTGATCACAAACACCTCTTCATCTTTCTTTATCTGATCCAAAGGTTTGGTCTCAAACTGCCACCGGGCACCTTTCACATCACCTTTCATGATTTCTTCCTTCTTCACAGATGTGACTTCATGGTATCCTCCCTCTTTGTCCTGGATGGCATACAAGGGGCGGGTTTCAAACAGCATGGTGCAGGACTTGATGTCAGCTTTACTCATTGTCTCCTCCTGGATCTTCTTGATTTGCATCTCATTCTCTTTGTCATGGATCTGATCTAAGGAGTAGGTTTCAAAAACAAATCTTTTGCCCCCAACATCTCCACCTTGGATGTCCTTTGGGGGGGCACCTCTTGAATACCCTCCATTCTGCTTTTCAGGGTATCCATAGGGCAGTTTTCAAAGAGCCAAGTAAATTTGTGAACTGCCCCTCGTTCAACGTCCCCATTTGCTGCAATATCAGTTTTCTTCGTGTCTGTGCTTGGTTTATGAGCTGAATCCAAAGGTTTGGCTTCAAAGAATTCCTTCACTCTAGAAACTTCTCCAGATTGTATCTCCACACGGCTGGAGCACCTGATTATTTTTTTGGCATCACCACCACTAGTGGTATCACTGACCAGCGGTTCTGTCTCAAATAGGTGCCTGACAGTTTTCACATCTACACCTTGTAATTCATCCTGGCAATAAGCTTTGCTGACCTGCAAATATTGCTCTTCCTGGCCTTTCAAGGAATCCAAAGGCTGTGTTTCAAACATCCATGTGTATGACTTGACATCACTTTGTGGAACAGGTTCTTCTCGGTCTTGCTTCTTCCCCTCCTTATCGTACAAAGCATCCATTGGTTGCGTCTCAAACAACCATCTGCAGGTCTTCACATCCCCTCCTGGGGATGCATCTCCTTTCTCAGAGATGTTCTGTTCTGCTGGATTCATTTGGCTGTGGATGACATCTATGGGTTGTGTTTCAAAGAGCCACTTGGCTGTTTTAACATCTCCAGCCACTACTTCCTGTTTTGTAATCCCCCTAATAAGAGCCACTTTTTGGGCACTGTCATCAAACTGATCCAGAGGTTTGGTTTCAAACATCCACTTGTAGTTCTTAACATCTCCACCTGTCACTTCCTCTTCTCTGCTCACAGAAGTGACTTTGTGGAAATTTCCAAAGCAATCTTTGATTGCGTACAAAGGCGTCGTCTCAAACAGGAACTGGTTGGCTTTGACATTTCCATGGAGTATCTCCTCTCCTTCCTTGACCACCTCCTCAGTGCTCACTTGCCTAATGTGATCTAAAGGCAGTGTCTCAAAGAGACTCTTGAAAGTTTTCACATCACCTTTCTCCACCTCTTGAATGTTGGTGGCTGAAGCATCTCCAGCTGGAGGTTTGGCAATGCTGCCCAAAGGACAGGTTTCAAAGACATGTTTTGTTTGCTTCACGGCTCCTTTCTCCTCATCTGAAAGTTCAATTTTCTTTAAATGCCCAACTTCAAAAGTATCCTTCAGCGTTTCCATTGGCTGAGTTTCAAATAACCAGAGAGTTGACTTCACATCCCCTTTGATGACTTCTTCTTTGGTTGGGATGCTATTGGAAGCTTCTCCTTTCAGAGTGTCAAGAGGCTGAGTCTCAAAAAGTAGACACTGCTTGCTGACATCAGCACCTTGGATGAGATCTGGAGAAGCCTTGAAGTCAGCCTCTTCCACAGTAATTTCCTTTATGGCATCTAGAGGTTGAGTTTCAAACAGCCATTTTGCTCCACTGACATTTCCTTTTGCTGCTTCTTCCAGAGAGATCCCTCGAATGACTTGCACTTTGGACGTGTCCTTGTTGATGGTATCCAGAGGCTGAGTCTCAAAGAGCCAGCGAGCTGTCTTGACTGCATTGCTCTGTATTTCCTCTCTGCAGACAGATTTGATCTCATGGATGTTTCCTGTTTTGTCCCGAATAGCGCAGAGAGGCTCTGTTTGGAAGAGCTTGATGGTTTTCTTGACGTCACCTTTGAGCTCTTGGATTTCTGACTTGAGTTGCAGGATACTCTGCTCCTCCACTGAACTGCAGCGGCCCAAGTCATCTAAAGAATGTGTTTCGAAGAGTTGGGCAGCACCTTTCACATCCCCTTTCTGAACAGGTTCTTTGAGGACTGCCTCTTGCAAGTCAGTCTCATCTAAATACATTTTGTTCAAAGTATCAAGTGGCTGAGTTTCAAAAAGCCATCGAGCTGTACGCACATCTCCTTTGGTGTGCTCTGTCTCGGATGCCTTGGCCAAAGGTCCATCTCCATTGGGCAGCTGGCTTTCAAATCTCATGGATCTGTTTTTCACATCTCCACTTGGAATGGCTTCCTCCTCTGTGAGCTTCTTGGTAGCTTGATGTTCTCCAATAGAGTCTAGTGTCCAGTTCTCAAAGATCCAGCGCATGGATTGAACCTCCCCAGGAAGCACCGCGTCTAGGCTTGCTGAGGCCTGGGCATTAGGGTCATCAGTGCTCAGCATCTCAGCCAGATCCTCCGTCACAGCCTCTTCCAGATTTTTCCGGAGCTCAGGATGCATGTGGCGATAAAGCCTCTTCAGCTCATTGACTTGACGCTGCTGGTAGAACTTAGAGAAGGTTTCCTTTGGAGGAGGCAGAGGGAGTGGGTTAGAATCCTGACTCCTAGTAATGGAAGCTGCACCTGGAGCAGAGTCCTGGGGAGGAGGAGGAGCTGGCAAATTCTCTTCTGTCTTCTTGATGTTGGCTTTGGGACCGATATCGTTCTGAGCATCTGCCATCTCTAAAGAAATCGTGTGAAAGGTCAGTTCAATCTTTCCACAAAGGCTTCTCTTGTTAGTGACAAAGGCCAAACTCATGCAGTAGCTTGGGTTAATTATGCAGATATGCAGATCCACTCCATATCACCAGAACACACTAAGAATGACACCACTTCAAACTCCTCCACTAACACACACAATCACTGGCTTGTGATTAATGATGTTAGGAAATGTCTAATCACAGCAAGACGCAGGAAAACAAACTCAGCCCAGTTATTGCTTGCCTGTCTAATTCTTATTTTTATGTTTAATAGGAAAGTAAAAAAGATTGTACCATGGCTGTTGTCAGGCTATCAGACACAAAGAACACAGACAAGGTACAGGAAGCATATAAGGAGAGACCAGGAGTGTGCTGCTCCTATCATGCACCAATGCTCACCAGTGCTACCTGTTGCTCTTTAGTGTAGGCCTACCCAATCTCCTATCTAGCATAAACACTGGAGGGCTCATGCTTAGGAGTGACATTGGGCTTTTCTGACCCAGTTCTGTGGATGTGGGGTGGTAGGTGATAATGAACAGAGCTGTAATATTGACTGAATAGGGAGATGTTGGCTGAGCACCTTTTAGAATCTGTATATCTTGTAATTACAGATGCTATTGAACAGCTCTCTGGCCTAAATTTGTTGTTATCCCTGACCAGAGCAGACCCACTGAATCAATTGGATTTACCTATGTGTTGACTCACCACTCAACAATTCATTCAATGGGCCTGGGCCACTGAGTGTCTTCTATGTAGAAGGAATAACAGCTGAAATGTAGGAATAGCTTGGTGGATAGTTTCTTTTAGGAGAACCAGAAACATACCTTCTTTGGGCAGTTTTTCTGTGGGGTGGGGAGGCCTCCAAAGATACAAAACAGTTTTTGGTAAAAGGGAGTATATCCCTTTGGATGAAAAAAATATGTGGTGAAGCAGAAATAGTTTGTGTTATTCACAAACATGGTAAAGAAAGAGATGGTGAGGAAACTGGTGTTGTGCCTCTGAAACCTGAACTTTGGGAGTGCTTTCATTGTATACACTTTGTCATATGAATCAGGTTACCTCAAAAGGGAATGTTTATCAACTGCATGCTTCAACCAGTACAAGAGAGACAAGGCTCCTGAGCACGGATGGCAATATGGATTTAACTGACAGTGTGCTAGTAATATTTTAAAAGGTACTTCCCCGTTTAGACTTAGGATACCTAGAGCCACCCCTGAAAGTCTGAACTGGACATTGCCACTGTCTGGTTTGGGGCAGTGACTCTGCTGTCCCTGAGGTGGTAACATCACCACAGGTAAATGTATAAGAGCTATCAAAAGTGTCTTACCAATTTTAGGGATGGAGTTCAGCACCTTGGACAGTCTCTGAATTGTCTGCCTTCCTGACTCTGGGTCTCCCCTTCTCCACTGGTTTGGTGAGAAGATGCTTTTAGAGAGCTCCCATCTCAGAATGCATCTTTGCTATGGTTTTGACATGGCCCATTTCTGTCTTCCTCTGAGCCTGTGCCATCTCCCAGAAAGAGAGGACAAGGACTGTAGAGGTTCTTGCTTATTCTTGTTGTTGGTAGAGTGTGTCTTCAAGTCATTTACGACTTAATGGCAACTCTAAGGTGAACCTATCATGGAATTTTCTTGGCAAGATTTATGCAGAGAGAGTTTGCCTTTGAGACTGAGAGAGTGTGACTTGCCCCAGGTCACCCAATGGGCTTCCATGGCCTAGTGGGATTCAAACTCTGGTCTTCAGAGCCGTAGTCCAACATTCAGATCACTGGACCACACTATTCTCTACTTTTTCCTTAATGTTTATTTGCTCAGCAAGGGCAAATAAACAATCAACAATAGCCAGAAGAAGCAATGCAATAGCTACTCCAGGGTTTTGCTGATAGGTACCCAGTGACCTAGGGAATGGGTACCGATGCTGGCCATCCTTCCCAGTAGAATAGAATAATTTTAGGCAAGGAAATTTCCCCATCCTTCCCCAGTAAACCACAACCTGGCCCAAGACATTCCAAAGAAATAAATGAAATAAAACTTTCTCTATTGGAAACCAAACTGCAAACAGTGTATTTTCAACATACAATACAAGTATGACAATATTAGTGGTGTTTTAAACACACAATCATATTGACTGTCAGCCTTATCACACAACTGACTGTAGAAACAGAGTTAGGTAGCTACACACTCATTTTTATACATTTCCCTACCTTTTTTGCTTTCTGGCTATCAAACAAATTAAAAGAGATCTCAACACTTGAAATTCTGAATGGAAGAAAACAGAGAAAGTTATGTTTGTATTTCCTGTAGGCACTTATAAATGCAATCCAGTATATATTCTTTAAAAGTTACTTGTTTGCATGTCAGCTCCCAGAGTCCCTTTGACAAGTTGACCACTAGTGATGCTGACTGGGGTGTTCTGGGAATTTTGCTCAAATATTTCCAGGTCTATGAAATATTTCCGTAAACTATCTGAATGTGAACATCCAACTCAATGTTGGTGGGAAATCGTATTATAAATGCATCTTGTGTCTATGTTCTACTCTTCCAGTTCCCACATGGGTACCTCTTTACAACAAACTGGTTTAACAATCATTTTCATCTTGCTATGGAATCCTAGGAATTTTCAGTTGAGATAGCGAAAAGAAGGAAGAAAGTGGGTTAGGGACTTCTGCGGGTGGATGAATACATCCATTTCATTTTATTGTATTGCTTGTTTTTTTAAATCTTTTTAGTTCTTATTCATTTGATATATATTCTGCCTTTCTTCCAACACAGGACCAAACCCAGCATATAATATGAGTTAAAGCAAAACGGCTAAAACAATATCTGGCCCAAACATTAGAACAGTATTAAGCCATCAATCCAATGAGAACATAAATTTAAAACCATTAAAGGTGCGTTAAACACTATTTATTTATTTATTTTAAATGGCACACCCATTGTACATCCTTCTACCCCAGGGTAGAACCTGTGGGTCCCCAGATGTTTGTGGACTTCAGCTCCCAGAAGTCCCAGCCACTATGGTCAATGCTCAGGGCTTCTGGGAGCTGAAGTCCACAAACATCTGGGGACCCCCAGGTTGAGAACCACTGTTCTACCCCAAACTGTTAAAGGCTGAAAGCCTATTTAAATAGGATGGTCTTTACTGGTGAAAAAGGAGCAGAGCAGGGGCCAATCAAGCCTCTCTTGAGAGAGAATCCCATAGCCTAGGTGCAACTACTGAGAAGGCTCCGTCCTGCGTCCTCACTTAGCAAGCCTGTAAAGGTGCTTGGACAGAGAGACAGCACTTCTTTCCATGCTTAAATGGATAGCCAGGTATGCTTCAAGAGCCTGGCAGAGTGTAACACTCTGTGAATCTACTTCTGACAGGGTACAGCATAATTCCAAGTTGGCCTCATCAACACCTCACCAAATCCCTGTCAATCCTGCAAAATTTTTCACATTTCAGGACTTGCTGCACAAATTTCAATGGGGGGAGGTGAACCTGAAAATGGTGTTTAAGCTAGATCAATGGGAGTTCTTTGCACGCAAAAAAAATTGTGACGGGGGTCCTGGCACATTGGAAGGGGACTCATAGACTGAAAATTGTGAGAAGGGGAGCCCCAAGGATTTATGGGGGCCCTGGTAACTGACCCAATGAAATAACACAAGCAGAATTTTTTTTTTTTTTTTGAAGTAGGTAATTTCCTTCCTATTTATAATCTCTCTCCAACACATGTTTGGCAGTTCCCTTGACAAAATCCAATAATAGAACTGATATCATGACTATCATTGTCTAATTTGGATCCTGGTATCATGAAACTTGCAAAAAAAAAAAAAAAAGCACCAAGCTTAAGGATCTCATTAGGCCTGATAGATGTTTAATTTCATACAATCTTTTTTTTAAAAAAAAAGTTTTGTCCAGTATGTCAGAATATTCAGGTTTTCTTGGTTTTCAATAATAAATGACTCTCTGTCTGTGTGTGCTGTATCCCTGTCTGACGGGGGGCAGGGCTGGAACCTGAGAAGAGTCCCTAAGGGCCATGGCCAAAATACAGTTGAGAATGGCTAGACTAGGGTCATTTCCGCACTATGCTGTTTTAGTGCTATTAGTCCACTTTCAACATCCTATGGAATCCTGGAGTTTACAGTTTAGGGAGGAGCCTTTAGAATTCTCAGCTGGAGAATTGGCCTCAGTAAACTGCAAACCCCAGAATTCCACAGGATGTTGAAAGTGGAGTAATAGCACTGTAACAGTATAGGGCAGAAATAGCCTTGATGATCTATGAGGGCCCTTCCAGTGCTAAGATTCTATGATTCCATGGCACATCCGTATTACACCCAATGTGCTTTCACACAAGGAGATAGCCATAAAGCATAGACCCAAATTAGGCTGGAATTCAATATGAGACTTGGGCCCTTTCCGCATGTGGGAAAGGAACCGCGCAAAAACGGGACTCACCGGATTTCTTCAGCATCTGTCGGGACGAGGAGCAGTGCAAGCTCATCGCTCCACACTGCTCCGGTGTCCAAAATGGCGGCTTCTGGTTGGTGGAGGCTCTCCACCAACCGGAGAAGCTCGCCAGCCTAAAGCCCGCCCCTGGCAGATCTGCAGGCACGCACTAGTGTGAGTCTGCAAATCTGCACCAGAGCGCGGCGACAGAGCGACATGGAGTCATGCGCTCCATGTTTTTTAAAAACCTCTTTGAGGTTTTTAAAAAACACACCACGCAACCAGTTCCAGTTGCTCTGGAGCGGAGTAAGGTGTGGAACTGCAAAAGCAGTCCACCCCAGTCCACTCTACAGTGCAGAAGACCTCCGTCAGAGGTCACTCTGCACCATTTTAATAGCCCGGTGCGGAAAGGGCCTTCTACATCATTGTAAGTGGACTTACATGAGTGGGAAATAGACTTGGGTAGCTTTGTAATGTCCATATTCATCTAGGGTCTGCCATGATGCTACAAGATATGGTTCTCAATTGTGCAATGGAAGCCAGTGGACTGACTGGTGTGGAACACCATGATGTGCAATGGGCACCAGTTGTATCAGAGATGCTCCCCATTGTACATCAGGACACTGGCTAAGAAGTGCTGCAGCACAAGAGGAATGCTCAGTACATGCCAGAAGTGTCCAATGTGTGTTAGAAATGCCTGGTGCACATTGGAGCACTCTTGTCCAGACACACATCATTGAAATTTACTATCTGGGTTTTGTTACATGTCTGCCACAGAGCTACAGATTCATAAAGTTACAAAATGTAGAATCCAGCCCCTAGGTTTGTTTGTTTTCTTAAAGCACAGTGGGCTCACTCCTCATTGCTCCCGTACAACCATATGCTGGAGAAAGGCCTTGTGGAAATACTTTGGGTGGGTCAGAAAAATGAGAGAAATGTAAAGCATGAGAAACTTACAAGGCCAGGCAGACCACTGGGGTGATCCGCAGCAACAGCTGCACCAGACAAAAAGAGAGCAGACCTTTCCTTCACAGAGCGGGGAGAGGGCAGCCTCCGTCCTTGGGAAGGTATGTGTCTTCTGTTACCAGAGTCACCTAAAACTCCCGACGTTCTCTCATCTGGAACACAGACAGGCAGACATGTGCACTAAAGATATGTACCAATGTGCCAGCATCAGTCAATAAGATCAGTGGTTGCATAAAGGGAAAGACTGTGATCTCCATTAGAAAAGTGGTGATTCATGTAAAATCCCAGTGAGGGGGAATCAAAAACCAGTAGCTTCTCAGCCAAATCTAGCCCCTGCCGTGGTTCCAATTTGTCCTACATGGTAAAAACATGGCAACAGGATCTGGCAATCGGATGTTTTGGGAATGAGGCATGAGGCACTTGTCCATCTTGCTTCTTTCATCAAAATACACCTGCCCCAACAAAACTAGTTGTTGAAAAATAGCTGCATTAATACACATTAATGAATATGTTGAATAGCTGTATGTGGATTTCAATAGAACTCTGACCAATAGGCTATGTGTAGTTTACTTTTCATGTGAATTTTGCATATTGTTTTGGAAAGCAATGGCATGTTTAAATGTGCCTTCAAGTCACCTGTTAACTTACGCTGACCTGATGAATTTCATAGGGTTTTCTTAGGCAAAGAAGACACAGAGGTGGCCTTCCCATTTTCTTCCTCTGAAATATAACCTACAGCAGTTGGTGTTCCTTGGCAGTCTCTCATCCAGGTACTAACTAGGACCAACCCTGCTTAGCTTCCAAGATCAGATGGAATCTGGCAATTTTAGACAACGGTATGTTTGGCTTAATAAAAACTAACTTTACGAAATGGATGTCAGGCAGGCACTGCCTGAACCACAAGGTGCCTTTTTTGTAGTTTGCTTCTGACAATGCTGATTCATGCAAATCCCGCTATTGTCTGTGACTGTGTGTCTATGTTGCTGTTACTGTTATCCTGCCTTTTTTGCAGTTCAGGACTCAACATGGCTAACAACAGACTAAAATAAAAAAGTTTAAAATAAAATAAAATAAAAAATTCACAAAATACAAAAGTTAAAAAGTAATTAAATTATCGAAATAATTAAAACCAGTTGAAAAGGTAGACTATTTTTTTAAAAAAAAAAGAAAGCATGACAAAGTTAACAAATAGAAAATCCAGTATTTTGTTTAGGTGGGACAGGTCTTGTAAAATCAGTTCTCAAAGCCCTGTTGAAACAGAAAGTTATTTACTTCCCCGCAGAAGATGTCTAGGGAGGGTGCCAGTCTAACCTCCTTGGGAAGGGAATTCCAGAGCCTGTTGTTTTTACACACTGTAGCAGTGACATGGTGCAGTGTTTTCAGTGTTGGATCATGATTCTGGGGGACAGGGTTTGAATCCCCACTTGGGGATTGCACTGAGTAACCTTGGGCGGGTCACACACTCTCAGCCTCAGAAGAAGGCAGCGATCAATCCCTTGGAATGAATCTTGCCAAGAAAACCCTGTGATAGAGTCACCAGAAATCAGAAACAACTTGAAGACAAACAACAACAACAGAAATGACATGACAATGCCATCCTTATTTGTCTAGCAATAGAAACATTTTGACTTGGCAAAAAAAAGAGGGGATTTTCTCTCTCTGCCAGAGAATCTCAAGCCTGGCAATTATTTTTTTTTTTTTTTGCTTTTAGGACTTCAGCTTCCAGAATCTCCCAGACTGTATGCACCATGCCCATGATGTCTGGAAGATTCTAGGAACTGCAGTGCAAACATACCAAGCTCTAGTTCTGATGCCCAAAGCAGTCTATAGCAGAAGCATTCCTCCAGTCTCGCTTAAAGCCTTGGATGAGATGAGACTTGGATGCTTTAACCTCTTCTCCTTTTCTGAACTCCTTTTCTGGAGAGGCTAGATTATCTCCCTCCATGCTGAAAGGCTTTATTGCTCTACCAACTAATGTTCAATAGATTTTGACTGATCACTCTTTGTTTCATCACACAAACAATGTTCATTCCTGATTTCATTGTTTGCTTTAGTACATGAGTGTTTTAATGTGTTTTGTTCTTGTTCTTTGGCCTAATCTGTGTATTAGAAGAAGGCAGGTAGGCAAGAAAGAAGAAAAGAAACAGCACTGTGGATTACATATCCTCCAACTGGTCCCAATTTGGCAGTCCTGTTTAGTCCTCTGTCATCCCACTTTTTCACCTGCTTTTAGAATGTCCCAATTTATCTCCCCACTTCCCATTTTCTCCTTTTGTCCTCAGCTTATTTCAGTAGCTGCAAGCTGAGTTCAAAGTGCAAAAGGAGGGAGGGGAGAATCTTGCCCTTCCCAGTAGGCTCAGACAAAAGCAAACTGCCGCAGCCTCTCTTGGCCTGTGTGTTCTTCCTCCAGAATAATTTTTGCCATTTTGACCATGCTGTGATGTTGCTTGGCCACGTGTGCTCCAGTTTTCAGCTGTGAAATGTTGGAGGGTATGGGATCTGTGGAGGGACTGACAGAGCTAAGTATTTAAACAAAAGAAAAGGAAAGGAAAAAAGAAAACCTTCCTAAAAGGAATTTTGTATTCTACTAGCTTCTAGCTATGCTGCCCCCACAGTAACCTGAAATTATTTTTGCTACCTTTAAAATAGCTTTGTGGTCTCCTCATTAAAGCAAATTGCTTCATTTTGATTTTTATGAGTGCAATAACACACTTTTAAAATATCTCTCTGTGTTTCATTGCTCCTTTGTTGGTGCCTTCAGTTTTTCATTGTTAAGATAAAACGGAAGCAAAGGAGGAGACAAGTCTCCCCATGCTTATCAATGGCCTGCATTTTATTCTTTAAAATGCTTTGATGAATATTCTAGTCTGTAAAAAGCCCAACACATTTGATCCAATACATGCCACTGAAAGACCTTCTTCAGGAGCCGCAATAATAAATAAAGACTCAGAACTTAAAAGGGGACAACAGATAATTCAAGTTACATTCATATAAAATACCCTGATAAATCACATTGGTTGTACTACACACACACACACACATACATTCAATATATCAACAGCTGAAAATCTCTACAATGTCACTGTTTGGTCTCTACTGCAGCCCTGGAAGAAGACTTTTTTCTTCTTTGGTATAGACCTAAAAGCATGGGACTTTTTTACAGAATAGAATATTCACTGAGGCATTTTAAAGAATAAGATATGGACCATTAATAATATCTTGGAGATTTGCCTCCTCCTTTGCTGGTGGATTATAATAGAAGCTGAAACACAACAGAAAGGTGGAAGGTTTCCTGTGTCATGTTAGTTCACTGCAGCATTTACCTCCTCTTCCCCCACATTTATGGTGCTTGATGCTCTTTGCTACCATGTTCCACAAAGTAATTTTAGTTAAAAGTGACCTAAACTGTTTGCTTTGAACATTTAGAAAGACACAACAACAAAGATATCTTCATGGCAAAATGCTCTCATGTCTCCTTCTAAATGCTACCTGGAGAGAAAAAAGCTTATTTCCAGGGGAATGTGGGTATCAAATCTGTCACACAATCTGGTATTAAGGTTGGCATATCAGGACTATTCCAACCCCTGCAATGTCAAGGCCAAAGTCCGAGAATTAGGGACGAGTCCTTGTGATATCTTTAAACATGATGTCTTAAGCATCAACTGTGGTTGCACAGAATATGTCATTCAAATCAGAAACACAAAGTCTGACAAATTAGGAAAATACACACAACACACAGTTTTCAAGGCAAAACTCCCCTCCTGAGATTCCTCCTTGAGTATGAAGAAGGGCCAGGCCCTGAGAGCTGAGTTCTAGTATTATTGCTACTTTACTTACAGCAAACACATGTATGTGAATGCATATATTTGCATATCTTTCCTTTATTGTGTACTTTGATCCCAACTTATGACAACAACAAATTTCAAGTCCTTTGGAAAATAGTATGGATCTTTGGAAACAAAGACCTCATGTGAAGATAGCCTTACACACAAAATTTTGAACCTCACAACATTAGGAATCTGAGATTTCTTGTTTTCCTTTTCCCTCCCCTTCTCTCTTTCCTTTTGTGCCATGCTGTTTTAGAGGAGAGAGACAGGCTTGTTCTTTGAGTCTTTCCAACACTTTCTTTGAGTCTTTCCAACACTGCTGTATTAAGTTAAACTTAGATACAAATGTCAGAGACTACAAAAAAACCCCATGTGTGGCATCCATCATGAAGGACAGAAATGTGTCTTCTTTGCCACTTGTTATTTTAAAACTCATGGAAATGGGGACCACCCTCCACTTCTGTGTATTTCTAAAAGAAGTAGGGGGAATAATGTGGCCAGGCACTTATTTGCATACATTTTGTGTTCTGGCATTTCCACCTGCAGAGACAGCCTTGAGTGAGAAGCTGCCTTGAGACCAATTTATGAGGGGTCTTGACATTTAGGAAATCTCAAAGCAGCTGAAAATACCAAGCGGAACTGCAGGAATGCCTTGTCCCTCTTCTTCTAATGTGTTGCGCATTTATCATGCGCACCACTGACGCAGCAAGACAGCCACCCATGGCCCCAGCGAGTCTAAGCATTCAGAGCTTGAGATATCCAAAACACAAAGCTGTCGTCTTTGGCCTTTTGCTGAGAAAGAAATCTTTTTGCAAGGTCTGTTTTTGTAATCTCTACTTCAACATCCCTAAAATTGTGCTACCCTTGAGGTTTTAGAGGCGAGTGGCTGATTTTCCCCTGGATTACAGGAATCTAAGGCCTGATCCTTACACGTGTAAGTCAGAGTCAACCAAAAGTACTGTTTTGATTTATTAATTTATTGATTGTATTCACCTCTTGGCTCCTTACCCACCAGAGTCCTCTGAAGCAAGGTAAAATAGAGAATAATAATAATAATCACAATAACAATACCAACTATATTTACATCCTGCCTTTGCCCAAGACTGGTGCTCAAGGAGACTTGCAGCTTAAAAACAAAAACATAAAATGTAAAGAAATAAAACCCAACTAAACTATTAGCCATATTTTTTTTATAAAAAATTGGTTTTTAAAAAGATTTTTAAAAAGTTAAATGTAATTTAAAACAACAAGCTCTACTGTAGGGATAGACTTGTACTGTATTGTATTATAGGGCTTATTGTATTGTATTGCAGGGACAGACTGAAAAATCAGCCTACCCATGTCTTCCCAGGTGAAGTATGGAGCTGGATTTGGGCCTGAAGCAGGTTAGGAACAATTACTCTTGGTCAAGAGGGAACATCTTTCAGATCCTGCTTGTCAACTTGGCTACAATGACAGTCTGATCAGATGGATAAGGTTTACTTGAAACAGTAGCATATTTGTAAAACTTTCAGCATCATATGAAACAAAGACAAAATGTTCAGGAGTTAAAAAGATGCTTAACAAAAGTTGTGAGCTCTACTGAACAGTGTCTTTGTGACCTTCCTTAGTAAAAAACACCATCTTTCTTATGCAAACAGGTGTTCTCAGAGCAAGACAGTCAGTTATGAAATTGTTCTTATCTAATTGACTTTTGACATATTTCTTGTGGGTGAGCAAAAGCACATAATGTAATGGTTTCAGCTCAGCTAAGCTGAGAGTTAGAGGGACACATACTTGTTTCTGTAAAAAAACTTTTTATTCGCAACAATATTACTTTCCTTAAAAGCTCTCAATTCTGAAAACTTCTCTGAGCAGGGGGAAGAAGTTTGCCTGCTGACAGAAGGACAACAAAGAAGGGGCCATTCTAGGCTCTCTAGAGAGGGAGTTGCAAAGTCTAAGGGCAGTCACTGAAAACATCCTTTCTTGTGTTCCCACCAACTGTATCAGTGAAGGTGATGAGACCAAGAGGAGAGCCTCTCCTGTTGATCTCAGGGTCTAGACAGGTCCTGTGGGGATATGGCTGGCCAGATGGTCTAGATCTGAAAACATTAAAACTCTGGCTGAGGTCCTACATGCAGTATAAATCTACACTCATGTAGTTACATGATGGTTGACCTATATGATGGTTGAGCTGCAACATGCTGAATAATGGCATTGGCTGAGATGTTGCATTGCCCAATGTAGCGTAAGAGTTTGGCAGGCTGAGCCCGTCTATGACGCATTGCTCCCTAGTCACAGGACTCATACTTTTGCAGCAATAGCCCCCTGGAATGGTCATCCTGTGGCTGGTGGAGAATCAGGTGGGGAACAGAAAAGCACTGGACTTTACTCCATAGCCAGATGCAGACTGATGACATTTTCTGCCAAGACCTGACAGAGCCTCAGCAGGTGATGTCATCAGTCTGCATCTAGCTATGGAGCAAAGCCAGTTTCTTCTCCAGTCCCCTACATTTTCCACCAGCCATGAAAAGACCATTGGGAGAGGCTATTACAGCCAGTCGTTTTATCCTCTCCCCGCTGCTCAATTAATTGAGGGCAAACTACCATCCTCTCTCCACATTTGTGGTTCTGACCTTTGTGAATTTTATTATTCAGAAGGTCCATGCATCCTTCCCCTTTTCTACTCCTCTCATTATCTTTTGTTATGCCAGGCATGGAGAAGGAAGGCAAGTGCCCAGACAAAAGGCAAGGGAATGTGGGGGAAGCTCATGTGAGCCTTCCTTCTCCTCTTGGGAGTTCCCCCTCCTATTCCCTTGCTTCTGGCCTGGGTACTAAGAATTCACACCAAGGCAAAAGGCAAGGGAACTAGGGGGAGAAGGCTCATGCAAGCCTTCTTTCTCCCCTCCAGAGATCCCCCAATTCTCTTGCATCTGACCCTTGTATTCAAAAGCCAAGGGAATGGGAGGGGAGAGCCCTGGAAGGGAATCGGAGGGGGACTGGGGATACTTAATCATGTTTTTTCCACTTTTGTGAAGGTTCTGTGCCCCAAACTCTCATGAAAGTGGAGGAGCCACTGCATTTTGCTTTTTTAAATTCAGTTTGCAATAATTGAAATAGGCTGAGGGCAAAGGAGGAAAGAGAAACAGGGGCATTTTACAAGTAGCTTAAGAAATGGGATGACAGAGGATTAATCAGGACTGTCCCTGCCATCTGGAGGGCATATAGTTGCGAAAATTAATTGTTCCGACTCAGGCACTTAATGAATAGCAACAACTGGAATTATGCAGTTTTCAATCCCACACAGAACCTGGAGGTAAGAGCGCTAAATCCAAAAATTTCTAAAAGTAAACCAGCTCATCAATTAAGCTGGTCTTTTTTTTAAAGGAAGATAAGAGCAGCGGGGAAAAGAAAGATATTACCAGTATATCTACTAAAACAACATGGGGAGTGAAAATCCTTGCTCATTCCCACCCTACCATGCAACAGTACGCCTTCTGTAACTTGAAAAGCGAATGAACTCTGAATTTAAAATAGCCATTTAGGAATGATAGTTCTGAATGCTTTCTACTACACCACTTAACTGCTACGCCATCATAAATACCAGATCAAGTAGTCATGAAAGACTGGAATCTCCTCTGAAGCCCCTCCTCCACTAACCCACAACCTCTTGCATTAGACTGGGTTAGTTTCTAGACTATATACAGCAGGAACAATCAAGAAAACAACACCCAATAACAATCCATCTCAATTGCAAGAAAAATGTTTTCATGTTGCTTCAATAAAAGTGCTTAGGGACTGACTTAAGAGTACCTCTCTCTTGGAGCGAGATAGTTTTGTTTGTGGCCAATCTGAGAAGTCCCTATTATCGTATCATCCAGTTTAGGGCTAAACAGCATGCTTTAGTGGTTTGAGTGTTGGAACACAACCCCGGAGACCAAGGGCCTTTCCGCACTACACAGCTATAGTGCTATTATTCCCCTTTCAACATCCTATGAATTTCTCGGGTTTGTAGTTTACTGAGGCCCAAGAGCTCTCTGGCTGAGAATTCTCAATGCCCCTCCCTAAACCACAAACCCCAGAATTCCATAGGATGCTGAAAGTGGAATAAAAGCACTATGACAGTGTAGTGTGGAAAGGACCCAAAGTTAGATTCCCCACTCACCATGGAGACCCACTGGATGACTTAGAAAACCCTGTTATAGGGTCACCTTAGGGTCACCATAAGTCGGAAATGACTCGAAGGCAACCAGCAGCAAAAGTGTGCATGTAACAGAATTAATAGGGGTTCCCCCCGCCTCGATTTCTCTAATGAAGTGTGAACTCTCACAACAGAGTACCTTTGGTTTTGCTAGTAGTTGTTGCTATGGCCAAGCAACATCTGAGTATGCTCAAGATGGCAGAGTTATTATTTTAAAAGCAGCTAAAGAAGTGGAACATCAGAAGATTAATCGGAAGTGTCCCTACCCATCAGGATGGAGGGTATGCTACACTAGTGGGGACTAACATTTAAATTCAGGCCCTGGCTACATGTGTCAGACTTGAACTCATTGCAAAGTCTCACACAGCCTTTTTTTCCAAGTAGCTTGGAGAAAGTTCCTTTTTGGACTATAACTCCCACAATCCACCTGCCAAAATGATCACTGGCCATACTGGTGGGGGGACTCAAGCTCTGTCGTTGTTGTGTGCCTTTAATTCATTCCTGACTTATGGCAACTGCAAGGTGAATCTTGGGGGCTGAGAGAGTGTGACACACCCAAGGTCACCCAGCAGGTTCCCATGACAAAGTGGGGAATCAAATCCTGGTTTCCAGGGTTGTAGTCCAGTGCTCAAACCACTGCATCACTTCTGTCTGGCTGTACATCACAGTATCCTCCCTGACAAGCATAGTTCTAAGCATCAATGCACTGAAAGTTTTCTGCAAGTACTTTATTAAATAGGTTATACATAAAGGTCAAACAGGATCCAATAGCAATCATGCATCTGGCAGTTGCTTGCTTATGTTTGATTAGTTTAATAAACAGCAGCAACAGAAAACTATCCATGGATCAGGGCCATGACAGCAGGAGAGGAATTATCCCTTTGCTGCTCTCGATCTCCCCATCTGCTGCTAGTTGTATTGGGAAGATGGCTTTGATTATCTTTCCATCTGACTCTAACACATATCACTTTAGGTGGCAGCACAAAATGAATTAGCTTCATGCCTAACAGTGGGAGCTGAAAAACTGTAACAGCCATTTTAAAATACTCGTCGTTAAATATCTGAGAAGATGTCAGAACAGGCTTGTCTTCTGCTGCTCCAGACTTTAGGCCCTGAGTCAACAGGTTTCAACTAATAAAAAAGGAGATTCTCATTAAACATCAGAAGAACTTCCTGATGGCCAGAGATGTTCAGCCATAGAAAGACTCCATTGGATGGCATTGGATTCTTCTTCGCTGGAGGATTTTAAACAAAGGTTAGGTGGGCACCTCTCGGGTATTTTAGAACTCTTGCACTGGCAGCAGGTTGGACTAGATGCACTTTGGCATCCCTTCCACTTCTACAAATCTTTGGGCCTTTCTGCACGACACTATTATAGTGCTATTATTTGATTTCCAAGATCCTGGGGTTTGCAGTGTAGGGAGGGGTATTTAAAATTCTTAGCCAGAGAGCTCTTTGGCTTCAGTAAACTAGACACCCCAGAATTCCACAGGATGTTGAAAGCGGAATAATGGCCCTGTAACAGTGTAGCGCAGAAATGGCCTTTGATTCACATAGACAGCATGAGGTAGGTTGGCCTCGGTGACAGTATTCTCCCTTGCTACAAGATATAATCACCACCATTTGATACAAGCATCAAAATATCTTCCATTCCAAAATGCAACAACTCCAACAGCAGGAAAAGAGGCACTATGTCAAAATTCCTCATGTTGAACCCCCCCTCCTCCTTTTGCTGATCAGGGTGGCTCCATCTTAAGGCCCCCTTTCCCCCTCACCCCCTTCCTTTCCCACCCTCTTTCACTGGTGCAAACCTGGGCCTCCGACAATGGCACCCACCTGTTCTCATCAGTCATCTCCTTGCTCAGACTGGCTGCAGCTTCACCGCTTGGGCCCAGGCTGCCAACAGAGTGAATCCCCTTGCAACAACAACAACAACAAAAAACCCTCCGAAGCTGCAAGCTCAGCTCCAGGCCCCTCTGCTAGAGGTGGCCAAGAGTTTCTCATCAGCTTTGCTGATGAAACCATCTGCCCCAAACAAATAGAGAGCCGCTACGCAAAACCCTATTGTGTCAGTACATAAGCCCTGCTTTGGCGATTCCAATACCCAGCCTGCTGGATTTCTCCCTGGCAGTGGAAACACAGGTCACCCGGCCTAGCATGAGGTCCGTCCTACCCTGCTAGCATTTCATTTCCAGAGCTTGAAAACATTACTCGTGTCAGCCGGAGGGTTCTGGGAGCTCTAGACCTCAAAGGTAGCTTTTCCCCTGTTAAAACGTCATCACCATTCCACAGCTGTTTCACCTTGAGCAATTCTAAAATTCAGCATGATGCTCACTTTCGATAGTATCGGGATCATCAAGTTGGAGGGAACCTCAGAGGTCATCAAATCCATCCTCTGCCAATGCAAGAAATTAGCTGCTGCAGATTCCCTGACAAGTGGTCATGTAGCCTCTACTTAAAAGCCCCTGTTGAAGGAAAATTTTCCAGCTTGCCAAGCTACCTGTTCCACTGTGCCTTTGATACCCTCTGCCCACCCGCCCCCAGAACAGCACTTGCTTAGGGTTTCTTTTCCCTGATGTAACTTTTTCCCTCCCTCCCTCCCTCCCTCAGGGAGCATTTAGACTCCTCAGCCAAACTGATGAATTAACTCACCAAACTCCCCATCACAGGATTCCATAGGATGAGACCATGGCAGTTACAGTGGAATATAGTGCTGTCATTGCATAGTGTGAAAGGGCCCTTTGCCACTGCCATTAATGATAAGAAGAGAAGAAGTCTCTTTTTCCAGGCAGAATTTGAAGTGACCTTTAAAGCCCTACCCAACTTGGGTCTAGATTATTTCAAAAACCCTACTTCCCTATACAAGCTGTCTGTACTCTAATATCTTTATGTGGGTCCCACCACCCTCTCGGGCATGTCTGGTGAGCGCACTCTTACAGCACGATTATTCCACTTTCAACATCCTTTGGATCCTGGGGTTTGCAGTTTCGGGAGGGGCCATGTGGCCCCTCCCGAAACTGCAAACCCCAGGTTTCCATAGGATGTTGAAAGTGGAATAATCGTGCTATAGGAGTGTAGTGCAGAAATGGCCTCAGTGGCTGCTCCCAAGTTATGGAACTCCCTTCCCTAAGAGGTCTGGTTGGCCCCCTCCCTGTTTTCTTTCCACTGGCAGGTAAAGACATTTTTATTTAAGGAAGATTTGGGGGTTTAGTCTACATGGCAGGTACAGCTTTTTTTGGAGGGGGTGTAGTGTTTTTATTTTATTATTTTTAAGTATCTTTTAATACTTTTGTTTTTGATGCTGTTTTTAACTCAAGGGGATTTTTTAAGAAAAATAGGAATTTAGTTTAATTATGTTCTAACTTTTGTACTTATTAACAGTTCTCAAATTTTATTGTGCTTTTAAAATGTGGTATGCCACCTTGGATCCTATGTGGAGAGAAAGTCATTGTTGTTGTATGCCTTCCTGTCATTTCCAACTTATGGCAACCTTAAGGTGAACCTATCACAGGGTTTTCTGGGGCTGAGAGTGTATGATGTGGCCAAGGCCACCCAGTGGGTTTCCACGGCTGAGGCCCTTTTCACGCCTTACCTCTGTCCGGCGCGGTTGCGTGGGGTTCACATGAGCAGACTCTTCCGTGAGGCTCTCGCATCCCCACTGCTTTGGCTCTGCAGGAGTTGCCGGTTGGCTAGCTGGCTGGCAGGCAGCGTGGGGGTTCTGCCTGTTCCTTCCGCAGCGCAGCCAGGTATTTTCCCAGGCTGCACTGGGGAAGAAGTGCGAGAGCCACAGCTCCAGAGTTCCGCACGCAAGGTAAGTGCACGTTGGGCCTCGAAGCAATGCGTGATCGCGCACCATTTTAGGCTAAAGGCTGAAAATTATATAGTGCACAATCGACGCCTGCCGGCCCTGGCAGCATCGCACGATTGCAAGGACATCGTCTGAAACGCTCCTTGCAATCGCATGACACTCCAAAGGCCCTTTTGCATAAGAAATACCATGCGAAAAGGACCTGAATGGAGAATCGAACCCTGATCTCCAGGGTCATAGTCCAGTGCTCAAATCACTGCTACACCATGCTGGATCTCTTGGGAGAAGGCAGGATAGAAATGAAACGAAACGAAACGAAACTAAATTAAATTAAATTAAATTAATTAAATTTAATTAAATTAAATTAAATTAAGATCAGTGGCCACCAGAGCCTGGAAAAGTTCTTTATTTGGACTATAGCTCCCAGGATTACCCAGACAACACTGTCCAAGGGTGTCACTGCTAATGATGTCATTCCTGATTATGTGATCCCTAATTATGATGTTGATTATGATATCCGTGATGATTAGGAAGAGGAAAAGGAAGACATCCCTGACAAAAGTTGATTGTAAGAAGGTGTGTTGGATTCAAACCCATCAAACCTTAAATTTGAGAAGACAAAATGAGTGTGGAATATATGGAACTCTGTCTGCTGTGATTTGTGGGACAACTTTGAAGGAACATCCTGGAATCTTAGGAATTCCAAGTATTCTTCCCTGCAGAGGAACAGCCAAGAGGTCAAGCAAGAACAGCCAAGAGGTCAAGCAAGAAGTTCCTTCAAAGAACCTTCCACCTTTGAAAATGTGGAGGGGAGCTATGAATAGAATGGTGTGGGTGTGAAGCTCTATGAAAAAAAAAATGGCCCCTTCCTTTACTTTGGTGGTGGTTCCTTTATCAGAGCAGTGTAGAATGTGGGGCCCTCCGGATGTTGCTAGACTGCAACTCCCATTATTCTTCACCATTGGTTGAGCTGGCTAGAGCTGATGGGAACTACAGCCTAGGGACATCTAGAGGGCTACAACTCTCCCCCAAACAAAAACACTTTTAGATCAAGACCTGGAACCAGTGGCTTAGAGTACATGGAGGTAACCCCAATACGTCCCTCAAATGATGTTGTATCATGATGTTCCCTCAATCAGAGAGGAATTTCAATACCCATCAGATAAATGAGAGGGGGTGGGAACAATATCTTAAATTTAGGCAAAGTTGACAACTAAACCAGTGCCTGATGTGCTGGTGTGTGTGTTCATGTGTCTCTTTGTGTGTGTCTCTGTGTGTGTTACCATGCAGAAGTTGAAGCTGAGCCCTCCCTCTCTCTGGGTGGAAGAATAATTGCTCTTTAATTGTGCTACATCTGTGCGCAGCCTTAGAAATGTTGCCTTTGTCCTCCCTCACAGCAACGGCATGTCAGCCTTGACCGATGACACCCGCATTCCAGCCTCTCCCTTTACATGGCCTGTCCGGGGGTATCTGCAGTTGATGGAAGTTAAGGAATTCACTCACTGGCCTCACCCCGCTAATCCCTTTCTCTTTCTGCTTCACTGCAAGATAATTTGGGCCCTGACAAAAGGCTTGCTGAGCACCGGCGCCACTCATGTGCCTGCCCTGGTGGAATGCGCATAGATGGGTAAGCAGTAATAATAGAGGGAGGAGAAGCCAATGTGGCAGCTTAATCAAGGTGGGTGGGGAGGGTGGATGCGGTCTGTGCAGCCCTCATTCCATCAGCGGCTGTTTGCTCAACCCTCTTGACTCCCTCTCTTCTCTCTTCTGGGTGCCCGTGAGCTATTATTCTACCCTCTGGTCCCTGACCCTGTCTCTGTCTCTGACTGAGCCAACCACAGCCTAAGTCTCTTTTAGGCAAGACAAGGGGCAGAGGCTAGAATCCTCCTAGTAACTTTTTCTGTCTCTATATGTTATGGCAACAGGACCACCTTTTCTCGAGATTGCAGAAGGTGATATTCACTACCTCCAGTTTTTCCCAGGCTGTGCAATGGAACCTGGATGGTGCCTTGACACAGCTCTGCCCCCATGACCCAAATCGTCACTGATTGTTGTCATTTGGTGTTCTGGAAGACCTATCCTGATCATCATCCAACTTGTAGACATTGTCCTTCTTGATCTCCAGTGTAAATAAATACTCTTCTTCTTGTTGTTGTGTGCCTTCAAGTCATTTCCAACTTATGGCAACCCTAAGGTGAACCTATCACAGAGTTTTTTGGAGCTGTGAGTGTGTGATGTGCCCAAGGTCACCCAGTGAGTTTCCATGGCTGAGCAGGAAATCGAACCCTCATCTCCAGGGTCATAATCCAATGCTCAAAGCACAGAGATTTATAGCTTCAAATAGAATCTCAGCCACAGAGATTAAATTTAAAAAGGCAAGTGAAAATGGACAGAGGAAATTTAAAATCTCTAACACGGAGTGGAGAAACTTTGGTCTACCTGCAGATGTTTTGAACTACAACTTCCACCATCTGTTACCCTTGGCAAGATAGGTGGAACTGATAGGATTTGTAAGCCAAAAATTTCTGAGTGGGCTAAAGATTTTCCACTCCTGATCTAGTCCAATGTCTGGAAATCTCTTGTTTTCTTTGCCTTTGGAATAATAGTGACTTTCTGCAGAAGACGGCAACTGTAGTTGCTGCAGAATACAGACAGAGCTGCAGAGAGGTGCGAAAAGTACTTGATAGCTTTCTCATCCTCAGCAAGAAAGGGGGATGCCAGGACTCTATCAAGAAAGTGATAAATTTTTGAGGTTTTTTTGCCTTTGGGGACTTTTGGTAGGAAATTCATCAGAGGAAAATTTGCACTTTTTTTTCTTTCTTTCTTTCCTTTTTTTATCTCATTTCTGGACCTTTTTACAAACAAATCATTTACAATTTTACACAGGAAAAACTTGGCTTTCTGCATAAAATTGTGCAAATGAATTATTTGCAAAACTGCCTAGATATGAAAAAAGTTCGACAAAATGTAGAAAAGAAAGAAAGAAAGAAAGAAAGAAAGAAAGAAAGAAAGAAAGAAAGAAAGAAGTCACTGAAAATGTGCAAGAAAAACCCTTATAATTTTGTCCAGCATGGAGAAAACTTGTATTCTGTACTAGGCGAAGTGGAATCCTGCCTTTCATATCCATCATGTAAACTAAGCACATTTGCAGACTTCGGCTACAGTCCAGCATCCTCTCAGCATAGCATAAATATCCACACGCAGAGATAAGAGATTCCAGCAGTACGCAGTCGCCACACAGAATAGCAACACTGACCAACACATATCAATGACTGGGTGCTGTTGTGCAATGACCAACACAAGATGTGGGGTGCACAACTGCAATGCACCATGTTGCTGTATGCGTAACTCAGGCTTCCGCCACTAGCAGCAGAATATGCGTGTTGCACACAAATATGGCAAATTTGCCCTAAATGCATAGCATGACTTATGTGCGTTTATGTCACTACTGGGATGCCAGACTTTGTCTTGCTTCACATATAATACTATTCAATCATTTGAATAATTCTTTCTGGTTTTGTGCATTATAGACAAAGATCTAGAACAAGGCAAGGCACACAAACTTTTCTCCCTTTAACTAGAAATCTGATTGAATCACCCTTCTGTGTTTTGAGATATTAGCAGCATTGCCTAAATACTTTGAAATACATCTCTTTTGCAACCATGGGGACTAGAAACATACTTCTTAAAACATATGCATCTGTGTTAAGACATCTCTCATAACAACTGGTACATAGGGAGAAGAGTTCTAGTCTGGATTTATCATAATAGTCCTTCTTGGATTGGGAGCACTCTTGGCAAAGATATGTCCTGTGGAAATAAACTGTACATCTAACAAGGGCAAGGCCTATGAACAAGACGAAGAACCCCCAGAGCTTAGAGAGTTACTTTTTTGGATCAGCCATGCTGACCGGATCCTGAGATCCAAGCCCCTCAAAAACACCTTTCTGAACTCTGGGAATCACCAGCCTATTTGCTCATCCAGTCCACTGTGATAGACGAGAACAAGGCACTGAAAGGCAGTTAAACTTTAATACTCTTCCTAGAACAGAGATGTGCTTTGCAAGTAGAAAAGCAGTTGTGTGGAACTGAATAGGGGAAGTTGTGTGCCCTGGGTCTTACTCCCGAGGTGACACATGTAGAATTGAACCAGGCTTGGTAGGAAAATGTTCAGGTTGGTAAGAACTGCATCTGGTTCCTCCTCAAGGTTGCCAAAGTTTCCCTGCCCCTAGCCAGATTCTAACCACAGTAGCTGATTTTATGCCGCAATCTTTTTCAGTTTTTCAGTGTGTGTAACAATTAGATATTCAATTAATGTAGGAAGGGAGAATCACATCTGATGATACCATATCAGGTGATCTCACATGCTGTCTCTCTATGGTCATCTAACTGTATGTAGAGAGCCTACATTCACAGAAAAGCGAGTGAGGCAACTGCCCGAATTGCTGAATTTAGAAAGTAGTGAGCTTGGAGATACAAGCTGAACTCTTCCACCCGGTTGCACAACATAAATCTCTGTATGTGAATGTATGAACTAACCATAGTGCATGACCCTGGCATGGAATGGTAACATCACACAACAAAACCAAGGTCCAAAATGTGCAGCCAAACACACAACCAAGGTGTATGGGCATCCATGAGCATTGCACATCTGTATGTGCAAAAGCACTGTGTGCACAGCTCCACTTCCACAAATTCAAGCCACTTGAGGATATTCTGTTTTCATAGGGTAAAAATGCATTTATAAAGCACCAAGAGAATTCCAAGCCCCTGTGTTTCTTACAGTGGGGGTTAGCAGGTGATTTGGTAATTCTGCATCTCTCCAAATGTTGTTGGACTACATCTCCCATTAGTCCTCACAGGCACAGCCATTGGTGATGAAGCCTGGGAGCTGCTGTCCAACAACAGCTGGAGGGCTGCATGTTTCCCACCCCTACTTTAAAGACTGCCTATGGGCCACAGGCAATGATTTGCCCAGTCCTTTGTTATGCGCTCTCTAATTGGCTGTCCATTCATCTGCTGAAGCAAATAGTACAAACTGCTCATGAACAAATACAGGTCTTATCATGCAGATGTATCATCTTACCTGAAAAGACTCTGCCATCCTTGCAAACTGTGCATCCAAATTAAGAAGCATGTTGCAAAGCCAAAAAATGAATACCCAGATAAGTGGGTATAAGACTGCAATCTTGGTTGCTAAATTGCAGGACAAGAGCAGTGCTGGGTCATACCAAAGGCTTCTCTAGTCCGGAGCGGGACATAAATCCTCTACTATATTGTGCTTGAATGCGCAAAAGAATCAAGACAGCAAACGTGCAATGCAAATGTGTCTATAAGTACGATGAGAGAAAACAAACTTTCCTCTGAAGCATTTTGCCTGCATTTGGACATCTTGAAGTGTGGCAGATAAATTATTCTGTGCAGAAAAAAACATGTTTTCTGAACAGGGAACAGGTCTCCTGTGCAGAAAACAGGGGGTTTTTTGCACAGGAAGCCAGTTTACTGCTTAGAAAACAAGTTTTTTGCACACATTAAAAAAAATGGCAGAGAGTCTGCTTGGGACATGTACTTATGATGCCATAGGCTACACTCTATCTCCCAATCTGAAAATCCACCTCTCTGGTCTATTATTCTTCCTGATAGGGCTGTCCAACTGTTGGGAAACCTTTTTTTTTTTTACCTAGGAATGAATGATAGTGAATATTCTTTCTGTCTCTAGTCCAGCATTCTGTTCACGATTTGGCCAGATCATTGCTTTTCGGAAGCCCCATGGCAACAAGACATGGGTGCAGCAGTACCTTTGCTTCTGATGAAGAATCAAACCCTGACAGAGCCAGTGCCAAGGTTGCCCTTCTCGAATGGCACTACTCTTTGAGAAGAGGACTCATTACAGGACTTGTTATGTTTGATCCAGCTCACAGGCAGACAGAAAGAGGGAGGGAGAGGGAGAAAGTGAATCATGTTTGAAAGAATGCAAGAATACTATTCCTGGCCCAGAAATGCAAAAGCTAGTTTGCCCACAGACAACTGAGAGCAGGAAGGAGGGAGGGGTATTCCCTTTTAGCAGGCAGCTGGTGAGAGATGCCCATCCTTGGCAGTTTAATTCCTCCATAGGGAAAGTGTGTGTGTGAGTGAGTGTGTGTGTGTGTGTGTGTGTGTGTGTAAATTTGGCAACCATTTGGAATGTTAATGAGCACAAAATAATGTGGATGAAAGGACCAGAGGAAGTTAATGTTGCTTGCGTTTTAAGACTGGCAGAAGAAACCTGGACTAAAAAGAATTTTTGCTGTTCAGGTTTTTATTCTGTGCGAAATCCCCATGGCATTCTGCACAGGAATATTATTTTCCATGTGGAAAATGCTGTTTCCTGCTCAGAAACTGTTGCAATTGGAGACTTGGAACATTTCCGCACGACTCTCTTATAGCACGATGATTCCACTTTCAACCTCGTATGGAATCCTGGGGTTTGCAGTTGCGGGAGGGGCCATGTGGAGGTTGAAAATGGAATCATTGCACTATAAGAGTGTCGTGCGGAAATGCCCTTGTTTTGTGAAAAATTACCAGGTGGCATTTTTGGTCAGAAAAGAACATCTCCTCTGCAGGAATAAGCCTTTTCTATGCAGAAAATAACATTTGGCAACAGAAATCTTACTCTCTGTGTTTTCTGCACCAACGCATAAATTTTGCACAGAACAAATCCCCAACTATGGCATTTTCTGCACTTTGTGCACTGAAAATAATGGAAGATGGGGACGACCTGCAGCATTCCCTTGGTCACTTTCTCTGCCCGTTCTCTTTGGCTGCCTAAACTCTACTTCTAAATGCTCAGATTTAAGTTATTGCAGTGCTAGAAACCTGAAGATTGAAGGAAAATCTGGTTGGAAGGGCAGCATTCTCACTGTGGGGAGGAATGTCCTCATTTTGCCACCCCTGTAGCTACACCCCACTGGGACGTATATCTGAGGAAACATGCATGAGATTCCATTGAAAGTCTTTGATCAAGCTCAGCTTGTTCAGGGTGGCCACGTGTAACAGAGACTGGGGCTTCCATGCCTCTAAAGACTGTGCTGGAAAGAGGATTTGAACCGTGGGGATTTGCTCCAGCAATGGAACAACAGCAGGCTACACCTGCCAGTATCCTCTCTTGGGTGCAAACGTCCTGGATCTCTCTCTCACACGCACACAATCTCTTTCATTATTCCCTCTTCTTGCATTTGGCCATCAATCAACTCAATGGAAGCTTCGATTGCTTTGTTTATCATCAACGCAACTCCACAGCATTCTAGAGAAAAAAGTCACACACCCTCTGCCACTCTTTCATCTTCCTGTTTAACATTTATTTGAAGCTGGCAACCTGCCACTGTGCAAAGGGTGGAAACACAATGTTGCCCATGGAGCCCATGTTCCAGGGGTGTAATTAACTCAGAATCAATAGGGTCAAAGCACTGAGATCTTTCCATCAGCAGGGATGACAGCATCACCTGCCACCCCCTACCCTTAGAATTCCCTGTTTCTTCTGATCTTAGCCACAGCCTTCAGAATAACCAGAAGTAAGGATGGCTTTTCCCAGCAACGATGTCCCATATCCCACAGTAGGGTTATATAGAATAAATCTCAGCATGTAGAGTTATGTCCTTGATTAGACTGTGCCATTAGGACAATTTGCAATTATTACAAGGGATGCCCCTCATTTGAGGCGCAGAGGTCTTGTCCCTTTTTGAGCTAGCCGATGTCCCTTATTGTAAGGGGTATCCCCTATTTGAGAGCTGGAACACTTTTCCTTTTACAAAGTACCCTCTTCCTTTTACAGAGACCTCCTCATGCTCGAATGCAAGGTTGCATGAAGAGACACCTGAGTCTTTTGTTTTATATAGGGGTTCTTGGAATGGAACCCCCACATATATGGTAGAAACACTGTATACAGACTAAATAGATGCCCCACCAAAAAAATTATCTTATGTGTGAAGTGTATAATTTGTGAATATGGATAATATGTTAATTTTACAGAGAAACCACATAGCTAAGTTAACTGAAATCAATACTGTCCTTTGGCATTTACATAGCTCACAAATTTGTTACTAGTAGGGCTGGGCCAACTGAATCCTTGAATCTGAATCCCTGTGCCAAAATAGGCAAACTGAATCTTTCGAATCCACCAACCAAATAGTCTGTTGCAGACCGGGACGCCTGAAAACCTGACCGACCAGACACACAAGGGGAGATGGCAAATAGGTGAGCTTTTCCCTTGGACTAATAATGGCCTTTGCTAACAATTTCAGAAATTGCATCTGGGGTTGTATTCTAAGATACTTAAACTGAACATTTCATATTTAAGCGTAGCACTTGACTGGAAGCTACAGGCTTGAGATTTCAAGGAGAGCTGAAACATTCCTTTGCAGAGCTCCCTTGCAAACCTCTTTCAGACACAATTCTGGGGCTCAGAGTTTTACAAGGTGTCACAGCTTTCTCTGCCAAAGTGTGCTGGTGCATCATCAAACTACAAACCCCAGCATGCCATAAGGACCTATGCAAAATTTTGACCTGGATTAGCTCTGTACTGTAGTATGTGGCCCTGTTTACACAGGCAGGAAAATGTGGGATTAATCCACAT
Organism: Iguana delicatissima; assembly: GCA_948472985.1. Classification (NCBI taxonomy): domain Eukaryota; kingdom Metazoa; phylum Chordata; class Lepidosauria; order Squamata; family Iguanidae; genus Iguana; species Iguana delicatissima. The sequence goes on along the minus strand of CAOKZL010000157.1, from coordinate 689,993 downwards.
TTTCCTGCCTGTGTGGAAAGGGCCTTCATGTCATTTTCAACCTGGGAAGATCCTGAGACAAAACTATGACAATTGTCCTGGCCACATTTCTTCAGAGGGAGGTTTGCCTTTGCCTAGGCTTTTGCTAAAGCTGAGAGAGTGTGTCTTGCCCAAGATTATCCTTCTTTCCCTTGCTTTTTAAACCCTTTTTTTAAAAAGGATTTGAAAGATTCGAGATTCGTGAGAATTGTGGATTCCCAGAACCTTTCAGGGATTTGGATCTGGGTTCAGATTCAGAAAATTCTGGATTTGTCCCATCCCTAGTTACTAGCAACTTCCTAACTGTCAACCCAGCATGTCATGACTTTCAGCTGTCTCTTGCTGCTGTTTTGAAAAACTGATAGCACTATGGACAACCCTTGTGCTGAATGGCAATCTTGCACAAAAGAAGTTGTGACTCAGTGCATAATCTAATGTGCACAATGGCATGCACACACAACTCTTTCTCCACAACCTTGAATGGAATGCAAGCATTCTTCATCAGACAAAAATATCCCAATGCCCCCATAGGGCAACTTGTGCATGTGTGAGTCACCGACAGGATTCTAGCCAGTATGGTGACCTGTCCCTGTTCTAATGCAAAATATTTTTGGAGTGGCTTGGCCTTGAATGGGCTATGAAGAACCGTTAGCTATGCACAAGACTTACTTTTGGTCAAATGAAAACCCTGCTAGCACTGGTTGTTTGACATGTATCAATACAGGTTCTGAAGTTGGGGGATTTCCTTAGGATGGCAATGGGGATGATTGCTTGCACTTCAGCATTTACTGTTATACCACTGATAAACTGTCCTCAGTTCTAGTTGCATCTTCTGTGCTATACATTTCAATTCCAACTCCTCTCTTTAAAGAAAAAGAAAAAGTTTCAAATTCTGGGGCTTGATAATTTGCTACCAACATAATTTCAGATAGACCCATCCTAGGATGCCATTTCCTTGGATTACCAGACTAAACTTTCAAAAGCAAGATGAGCTATTAAATCATGTGAAAATCATATCCTCTAAAGTCATGATTACAAAGTGGATTACAAGGAGTCAAGACTTCTCTGAATTTCTCTTTTCCTGGCATTTCCTGAATTGCCTTTTCTGGAACCTCCCAGAAGCAGCAATTGACTTTCCAAGTATGTTGAGCTCACTCAGTGCACTATTTAATGCCTCTCATAACCCCAGTTTCAAAACTGAAAATGGACTTTGGGCTTGTGCGCATTTTTGGCAGTGTAGTCATCCTCCCCAGGGTGGAAAACGGCCCCTTCCCTGCCACAGTTGCCCCCTTCTGCTTTATATTACAAGCAGCAACAGCTTTGTAAGGTCTCAGGCAAAGTCAAACCATGGGGACAAGGTCAAAATGATCCGAGGAACACACCATTTTGCAATAGCTTCGCAAAAGTCTAAGTGCTGAATCTAGACTCAACCCCCACCCGCTAGAATCAGACATATAGTAAAAAAAAAAATCAATACTTTTTTTTTAAAATGCTCATTGAAGCATAGTACTACAACAACTCAAGTGTGGTCTGAACCATTCCCTGAGGCAGAGGAACAGATGTCAGCCCCACCACCGCTAAACCACAATAATCCATTGGAAGTTTCAGCTCGACATCGAAAGTCTAGTTGCCTTTAACAGGCTTTGCTCAATGAGCTATTTAACAATCCTCAGCTCCCACTAGGGCTTGAGCTGGATGAGATAAAGTTATCAGAGCAGATCTACAGTTCTTTGACAGAATCTCATTCCCATTAGACACCCCTCCCAGCTACCCCTAAAGCGAAGACTTACAGGAAGTTCCCAGCAATCCAGAGTGGTATCTTCTCAGTAACAACTCCTATGGGGGGTATCTGTTGTGCCAAAAGCTTCTGTTGTAAAGGGGATTCGAAGGAGGAGACCTGCTCCGCTCTCTACTCCTTGATCCTGTCTCTGAGATTCTTGCTGCCCCTTCACAGCTGATTATATCTGGAAGGCCTGAGCTATGTTGGGAGGATGAAAAAGATGGTCTATTTTTAGGGGGTAGGCAAGTTGCTATTCCATCAGGCTGAGTCAATCACGGCTTCTTGTAACCTTGCTCGGGAGGGCAAAAGGAATGCCTGATGCTGGCAGCAAGTCCTGCAAGGTTGTACCACTAAGAGGACTTACTCATAGTCAAGAGACCCCCTCCTTGCTGCCAACCTTTCATTCTGGAAATCTAGCACGGGAAGGGGTTCAATTTCCAAACAGCACATCAGGGATTGGGAATACTCCCCTGAGTCATGAACCGAATTGTTGTGTCATGGTTACACCATCGTCATTGTCATGTCATATGTTCTATATGACAGCAAAAACTAATTCTGGACATTGACCAGAATCTTCCTACTGACTTAAGCTGAAGTTTATGCGAGGGGGGGGGATATTTCATGGTAGTATAAGTACTTTGTCAGAGATTGCATAAAATGCTATCCTGTACCTCCTTGTGCAACAAGGTTTTCCTGATGGTGCAGTGGCTGATGGACGGTACTCCCAAATCCATATGGCTACTGATTGCCCTGGTGGTGTGCCAGGAGAGCTCCTTCCTACCACCATACAGTGTGCCAACCAAACCTCCATATGAGCATCCTGATAAAGCCTTATGCTCCACTCATACTGTATTAGACCTCAGCCAGGGAGTCTTAACTGTGGTCCATTCTAGTCAATGTCTTTTGGATTCAATCCCAGCTTAATTCACTGGTAAGATTTTTATTTTTTTTTTGCATTGTAAGTTAAGGTTTTTTTAAAGAAACTCAACCCTTCCTACATTTCACTGCTTTTCCAGCTTCTCCCAAAGTTTTGCCACAGATGACTGAGACTGTCCTTGATGTTGTTATGTGCCTTCAAGTCCAACATGGCAATCCTAAGACGAACTTATCACAGGATTTTCTGGGGCTGAGAGTGTATGGCACACCCAAGGTCACCCAGTGGGTTTCCATGGCAGGGTGGGGAATCGAACCCTGGTCTCCAGGGTTGTAGTCCAACTGCTCAAACCACTACACCATGCCAGCTTGAGCCTGCCCTTCCATTAGGTAAAGTGAGACAGTTGCCTCAGGCATCAAATGCTGGGAGGTGGCAGCAAGATGATAGAGGTAGAGCATGTGTGTCATGCATTCTGACTTCTGCTCCCTAGACATCTACCTGTGGCTGCTAGGTAGAATCCGGGAATGTTACTTCTTTTTCAACTGCCACTCCCAGAATCCCCTAGTCAGAACCTGTATATCTCAGAATTACTAGGAACTGGGGACAAAATGAGAGAGAGTTGTTCTTACTTCCATGGCCAGCTTGTGAGCTTTCCAGAGGTCTTGGACTGCACTGATGGAAAAAGGAAACTGAGTCCCATGGATCTTTAATGTGCTCCAAGAAGCCTTGTCTGTTTTTATTCATTGAAAAGATTAGTTATTCTGGAAAAAAAGAATGCAGCACTTTTACCACAAGGTGGCCCTCTAAGCCAGAGCTTTCCAAACTTTTCATGTTGGTGACACACTTTTTTAGACATGCATCCTTTCGCATCAAGTAATTCAGTTTTACTAGCAAAATCAGAGGTTAGATTATTGCCTTACAAAAGATATATAATACATATACATACATAAATTATAATATACATACATAAATTGTAATAACAAAATGTATGGGGATACAACATATCTCATGAAAACCTTTCATATATTTTTTAAAATATATGATTTATAAATAATAACATACATTTCCAATATTGTAGGTGACACACCTACACACTTTAGGCAATGCACTAATGTGTCGCGGCACACCATTTGGAAAGCTCTGCTCTAAGCCTTTCCAATCATGTTCTCCTGTAATGGAACAATGCCCAGATGTCCTCATAAGTATGCTTTAATAGAAATTCAACAAAACGTTGGCCAAGAAATATTAGAACTTAGTACTGTGCTCTGTTCTAGAAGATAGGGATGATTGTTGTGCCCTTCTCCTCCTCTCCTTCACCTGTTTATGTTTGCCAACTCTGAAAACTTGATGTAAGGACATTAGAAGAGAGAAGAAAGAATGAAAGGAGTCGGATCACGTGGGGATAAGCCGTGGATGGAAAGAATATGCATTGTTTTTCATTTCACTGTCATTTTCATTGTTATGCACCTTTTCCCTATAGCAGGGCTGAGCAACTTCCAGAAACTGGTGAGCTAGAATGGCCCCCTACCACACTTACCACTCTCAGAATTTAGTGGGGAAAGCTAACAAAAAAAGAAAAAGAAAAAGAAAAGCCTTCCCATAGAGAGCTTCATCTTACATTTGCTGTCCTGGGCTCTTTTAGGCATTGATGAAATCTTTGCAATATCCAGGAAGCAACCCAGGATTTGAAATTTGTGTGGCAGACTGGAGGAGTCCAGTGTGGGCTTCAACATGGCCTTGGTAGAATGTGGAGGGGGTTAAATGAAGTAGACTCAGAGCTGGTGCTCTGGCTGCCAGATATCAGGGCTTGGCCCTGAATCTTAAGGCCTGGCCACACTTCCCTGGTCTCAAGGGAGAGAAGAAGGCATCTCAGGGGAAGAGCAACACTATTAAAAACTATGTACTGCTGGCACCTGTTGGGTTGTAGACTGCTTCAGGGTGGCTGCAGTCAATTCTTCGCCTGACAACCTTATTCCACAGGGATAGAAGACTAAACAGCAGGGACACAGTTTATATGTCTATAGTCTTCTCTCTTTATGGGAAGATAGAGTCTGGAAAGGTAATTTTTCTGGACTCCAGCTCCAAGTATCATCCAGGCAAAATGTAATATTTTCATGTTCCAGGTAGGCTGCATTTCTGTTTTCAGTACAGTCACTGCTTCAGAATTGGCACTTAGATAGATACCAGTGACGTAGACTCAAGTCAAATGACTTGGACTCAAGTCAGACTTCAGTGACTCAACTCAGACTTGACTCAGCAAAAATTACACACTTGAGACTTGCATATTTTTAGTGACTGACTTGCTGCCTTTGGTTCAGTAATATAACACATTCATTCAGAAACCTTACAACTTACTAGTCACATGACGATCTGTCTCAAGCCCAAAGTGTGGACACATTTCTCGGAGGGATCAGCAAATGGTTTACATAACAGGCTTGAGGTGGGGTTGAGGTCTGCTAAGCAGCCTGTTCCTGCTGTGTATAGGGGGAGCTTTCTAAAACATTTCCTAAGAGCAGAAGGCAAGACTTGTGGCCACAGTGCAGGGTGGATATCTCAGCGGGGAAGAGAAAATTTGTTAGGATCCTTCCTTCTAAAGGTTTTAGGGCTGCAGTAATGGGGAGTAAGAAGGATCCTATTCCCCATTTCTGAAGGTGTAGATGACAAAATCACAAATGTGGAGGGCCAACTCTACTTAAATCGTTAAAACTGTTTTTATTTAACTCTGTACAGAAATTGGGATACAAAGTTGGCTCCCAGACTTGAGACTTGACTTGAAAGTTATCTTGCAAGGACTTGAGACTTGGAGTAAAAGACTCAAATACATCATACTGATAGACAGACACAAACACATACTGTCTGTCTATCACATACTGATAGACAGACACTGCCAGACAGACAGAGACACACACACACACACACACACACACACACACACACACACACATTAGCACATTCAAATTGAAGTAAATCTTTGTTTGGGGAGCTGGTTGCTTCCTTTTTTTTGGAGGACCTTAAAGTGGCTACTGTCATATCCTCAAACATTTCACAGATGGAAACTGGGACACATATGGCCAAGCAACATCACAGCGTGGTCAGGATGGCAAAAGTTATGCTGGAGGAAGAACACTCAAGCTAGAAGAGGCTGCAGCAGTTTGCTTTTGCCTGAACCTACTGGGAAGGGCAAAATTCTGCCCCCTTTTCTCCAAGGCCCTTACTGCACGAAGTTGTCATCCTGGCATGGCAATGCGTTGCTGTCAGTCCGGGATGTGTCCCATCGCATGACATCATCACGGTCCCACTTCAGTCCCACTGCCATTGTTGTTGCATGATATACCATTACCAGAAGAAATCCAGGAATGGCCCCCTTTCCTGCAATGATCCCATTGCCGGCGGTCACGCAGGAAGGGGCCAAAGTGCTATGAAGCACTTCCTTCTGGAATACAGTGTGGAAGAGGTGGGCTGTACTGTGAAAGGAAAAAGCGTGTACCTAGCGCTACTCAGCCACTGGCAGCTGGCCAGGTGCAGAGAGGAACGTTCAGGTCCCAATCCCATCCCAGCAATGGCACTGCTGGAATGATGCCAGGACATCACGGGATGAAGGTATGGTGTGGAAATGGCCCTAGTTTTCTGCTGAGTTGTATGCAAACTCCATTTGCACTTTGAACTTAGCTTGTAGCAATCGAAGTAAGCTGAGGACAACGGGGTGTTACCCTGATTTCTGGGGGTCCCGTGAGGGACACCTAAATGCTCTCCAAATATACTAGTTGGGGAAATTAGTCAAAGAGCACAAGCTAGCAATACGAGAGGCAGGGCAACGGAGCGAGATCTTTTACCCAGCATCTATGGGGTCAGGCAGAGTCAAGAAGCAAACAGAAGTGAAATAATAATTGTTGTTTTTATTAAAATACAATCAAACAGGTGTATGCAACGCAAGCACACAGGTAACTAGAGAAATAAAGGTTGGAGTTGGATAGAGGGATTTTGAGGGGAGGTTCTTGGTATGAGAAATACTGCATCTGTCCTGAAGCCCGGGTAGTCTGAAGATAGAGTTCATGGATATGGAGGTTCTCAGTATGTGGGGCTGAGGAGAAGGCTCGCCAAGCAAAGTGGCAGCAAGGCTGGGTGGAAGTCGGGAGCGATCCGAGGAAGCTCGCAAAGTCAGAGGTTCTTATAGGGGAAAATGTGGCCGTAGGCTAGTCCGTACTTGGGGGGAAACAACGAGTTTTGGGCTGGAGACAAAGCCTCCGGAAGGTCAGAATTTAGCATGACTGAGTTAAGTCTGAATTGTCAATAGAGTAGCCAGTATGCAAACGCAGAGTGCTTGACAGTGGAGTATTCGGCTCGTCAAGCTGCCTGCTCGGGGCAGGGAGTCCTTTGTAAGTAGCGTGCATACATAATGTGGTGCTTGCCTTGAGGTCTCCTGAAGCGGCAATCTGGCTATTTCTGGCCTTCCTGTATTTGTTTGGAATATTACAGCAATTAGCGACCAAGCCTGTTTGCGTGCTTGTCCGGGGGCCTCGCAACCACATGGGAAGGAATAGGTGAAGAAGGCCAAATTATTGATATCAAAATGATATCTGGTATCCCTCAAGTCTGGTTAGAAACTGCAGTAACAGGGGTAAAGGAAGAGGAGGAAAGAGAAACAGTGATATTTCACAAGCAGCTCAAAAAGTGGGAGAACAGAGGATCAAGAGAGACAATTCCTGCCAACTTGAAAGAGTCCAGAGGATACACACTGTAGGCTCCACAGATCTTCCTAGTGTCCAAATCTCAGTTTTTCTTTTGATTGGACCACTCTCCTGCCTCTCTGTATCACTTCGCTACTTTCCTCAAAGCCTTGCAGCTTGAAAAATCCAGCTCTGTTATGCAATTGCCTCTAGGGACACTGTGCAGACTTGGCTAAGTGTCACTTATAAGAGAATTTGCAACACAATTAGGAACAGCATACACTAGATATCTGGCAGGATGATGTCTGTTCTCTTCTCCTAATTCTGGAACTGCAGATGGATGGTGCCTGGACCCCCACCCTGTATCACACTATGGCCACAGGGGATTACCTCCTTTGGCTGTATTCCCAAACTTAGGTTCTCAATGCTGTATGTTACAGATAGGATTCTGGCCCCAGTTTCCATATATCACTGTGCCTCAAAATTCACTGGATGATAGGGTTCTCAGATCTCAGAGTCTGGCCCCTCTTCTCCAGTCTTCAAGACAAAGGGGAGGAACCTCAGAGTGAGAGCACTGCCTTGAAAATTTGCTATGTATGTGAGGCTATTTCCTCCCTACACTGTTATAGTGCTATTATTCCACTTTCAACATCCTATGGAATTCTGGGGTTTGTAGTTTACTGAGGCCCAAGAGCTGTCTGGCTGAGAATTCTCAATGCCGCTCCCCAAACTGCAAACCCCAGGATTCCATAGGATGTTGAAAGTGAAATAATAGCACTATAACAGTGTAGGGAGGAAAAGCCCTCACTCTTAAGCACACAGCTTTTTTCCCTCTTTTCCAAGAAGATCCAACAGTCTTCAGCCTTTCCTGTCTATGTAATGTCAGCTCAAGCTATCAAACATTTCTTTTTATTGTTGTTGTTGTTGTTATTAAACATTTTCCAGTACAATAAAAACAATATTTAAAAAAACAGGAACAAGAAAAATGGTAAAGAACAAGAATAATGAAACAACAGCATTTACATTTTACTTTCAGCATTCCTAACAATGATTATACAAAACCACATAAAAACAACTTTTCTGATTGCAAGTATCATTCATATACTTCTACTGCTTTATGAAATCTACTAATTACCAAATTCCACAACTAACATGCTGTTCTCTTTTCCTTTCAAAAAGCCAATTAAAGGTCCCCAGTCTTTCAAAAAGGTCACTGGGGATTTTTCTCTGATCATTGTTGTTAATTTATTCACTTGAACTAAATCCTGTCCATCTGAGCAGCCAGTCCTCACTTGCTGGTGTTGCTGTGTTTTTTTCCACTTCTGTGCCTAGAACATAAAAAGACCACGAGATGGTGCTAGTGTCTAAGCAATTCCACTGCTTGCTCTTCGAAAGTCCTTTTTCCTTCCAAAGGCAGCTATTTTTATTCACTCTGCATGGATTCTAGCTTATTGTTTTGCCATCACACCACAAAATAGATCCAATAGCTAAAATCCTGTGAAAGGTGCTGGCTCCTTCTCCCCACAATCTGCCTCCCAGCTGCCTATGAAGCCTGCCTGTCTGGATAACTTGCTCTCAAAAATTTCACTCAGAATTTCAAAAAGAAACATTTGTTTTAAGGAAAGCAAGCATCTAAGTTGGCTACAGCATCTACAGAATCTAAGTTGGTTACAAGTTTTATACGTTCCCATACAAATTTTGGCATACATATTAGTTAAAGTTGTAAATGCCAAGGCATCCAACCAGCCCAATCTTACAATTATTAACATATTTTTCATCCTGGAAGCAAGAAGTTCCTGTCTCCTTATCTATGCATAGCCAATTCTCATAACACCTTCCTGCTATTTCGCTGTTCCCCCTTTTGAGTTTAACATATGGGTGGCATGGCATCGCATCCATCCTGTCAGCCTTGATTTGGCTCCTCCTGCTTTGATTGGTGACAGGGGCTGTGTTCAGGAATTCAACCAAGCTCGAGGAGAAGGAGACAGGTCTTCTGGAGTCAAACCTGGCTTGGAAACAGCTCTCCATGTTTTTAACTGTGGACAGACTCATTTGCCAAACAACAAGATTCTCTGTTGATTGACTTTTGGAAATCCTGCCACTGAATTATTTGAAAAACAGCAGGTTCTAGGCCTCTTCCATCTGACTCCACCTTCTATAAGAAACTTTTCTCCCGAATCCTAAAATGCACTGAAAGAGGAAGAGACTTGCTCACAATTTCTACCAATTTCACTCTTCCCACACCCGACTAGAAGTGTATTATTGTACCACATGCCGGTCCAATGTTTAACCTCATCTCTTATCAGCAGGATATCTAGTGTAAACAGCACCTGGGGCAAACATGGAAGTTGAGCCCCTACCTTATTTCCCCTATCTCCACCCCCTACCCTATATACACAGCTTTTTTCACGCCACTCCCAGCACTGGCATCTGGGACACGTGCCCTCCTTGCCCCACCCTAGATATACTTCTGTCTCTTATTCAACATTACCTTCCAGTCAGGTGGCCTTTCATACTTGAATGGCTCTCTTCCCTCCTGTTGAGATCTAGACAGATTGAAAAATGTGGTTGCTAGATTTCACAACATCCCTCAAAATTAATTGAACAAGTAAAGAAATCACACATCCTTACTGAGGGGTGTTTAGCAGAACTACACTTCCCATTATCCACACCCTATCCACTCAGAGGAGCATGCTTTCTCTGCTGATTTGTTCCTGCTGTTTGTCTTTCCTGTTGGAAAGGAATGTGTTTGGGAAGGGTGGAAGAGATGGCATTGGAGGAAAGAGAGGGTAGCAGGCATAGTGGATAATGGAAAATATTTTCGCTTTTTTTTTTTCATTTGAACTTCTGGACCTGTGAAGCTCAACTCTGGAATTAGAATCCCTTAGCTGCTGAGATGCCACTTTTCACAATCAGCTAGAAGTTGAATTAAAACAGATGTTCCATACTTCATGAAGTGTTTATATTCTCCAGTGGTGCCCGATAAAATAATGTTTACTTACAAGTAAATTATATTCAACAAAGCCCCCTTGCAGTGTTAATTAAAGGCTTCTACCTTGCACATAGTGCCTAGCTCAAGTTGACTGAAGAATCAATAATGAATTGCCCTTTAATTGCCCCCACAATTGACCGGCTTCTATTTTCTTTGCCTTTAGTCACTCTTTTCCTGGCATTTGTTTTGTTTGCATTCTCCAAGAATAAAGCAGCACCATTCTTTCCAAGGAAGAAAAGAAAAAAGACTGCAGGGGAACAAGTAATTAAAGCCTTCTTCCCTGCCTGCATGAAGAAAATGATGGTTAATTAAGGGACAACTCAAGGATACTCCATCACTAATTCACCATAAGGCACTGCTTGTCCGCTGTGGACGCACTGGCAATGTCCTAGTGTGGCGGTTCCATTCTCAAATGTTTTAGACTTCAACTTCCATAGGTCCAGGCCAATGTTCCCCCCTGTGGATACCAAAATTTGGATTTTTGCAGGAGGAGAGGGGAATACTTTCAAGTCATGGTTGGCTGAATCCATGTATACAGAATCTGTGGATATGGAAGGTCAACTGTACTTTAAAAGCCACACTTGTAATAGTGCTAAAAATAGACACGGGATAAGTGTGCTTTCTGGGTTCAGTGCCAAGCTTAGAAAACCTTCCACCCAGATAAATATTTTCTCATTTGTCAGACTTTACTGCTTATTATTTCAGTTGCATGCAACTATAGTGAATGGCTTATGCAACATACTTGAGGATATAACCAGGGCCTCACATCAACACAGGGTATATCTAGACTGTTGATCCTGACCTTCAGATATTCCTGAACCAAATTGACCATCCTAGTATTGGAAAATTCCAACACTTTCCCCCCCTACCCCTGTTGTTCTAGAGCAAGTGGGCCTTAGGTAGCATAGAGTTTCCTCTTCCTTTGCATGACAAAGCCTTCTCCTTTCTCACCTAAAGTCTCACCACTTGTTCCTGTGTCATTTAAATGCATGGATATAAGTAACTTTAAGTAATTATAAGTAACTATAAGTAACCAGACCATGTGACTCAGAACAGTTCCTAGGGTCATTGGCCTTATAAAACACCACACTTCCAGACCTCTTGCCTTCGTCATTTTTGCTTCTACTTCCTTCTCTCTGACCATGCTTCACCTCTCCACCAAGAAGATGGTGAGTTAAGAACGAAACTACTGTCTTACCTTGTCTATCCATTAGCTAATTAGGATCCAAGCTCCTCCAATGTATATGTAATTGTAAAATCACTAGTAAATTTTTCTAAGTTTGCAACGTCAAACTGCTTGCCTCATTTTGTTTTCTTAGTTGGTTTCAGTTCAGGGAAGCAACATGGAGATTGGGACATGCTTTTTCTGCTACTCTGCTAAAAGATGGCTGATTCCTAACAGTTTTAACTTTCATAGAATTTCCCTAAAGGGCTAACACCCTGGGAAACTCTAACTGCCAGCACCTAGTGCCAGGCAGAGGTGTAGATATGAGTACAGCAAAATGAGGGCATTATCTTCCAAATAAGATTTCTGCCCCACCTCCACCCATGAAATATTCCCTCACTTCTCAGATTTTCCAACACTGCAATAATGTGTTATTAGCAACTGTTGCAGAAGGCTCCTTTAATGGAAAGTGTTGTGTTTTTATCTTCATTATTATGCTTTAAATGTTTTTTAAAATGATTCAAATTAGTCCTTTAATATGACCACTTATATAATTGCTTTTGTTATGCTTTTGTACTATACCTTGTCTTACCTGTATTTCGTTTTAACCTACTGTAAGCCCACCATGAGTCCCATGTTGGGAGAATGACAGGACATAAATTAAACCAATAAAAATGGACAGACAAATAAACGTTTTATAGGCTCTTATCTTGACAGTAGCATTTCCCATCTACTTCATAAATTCCTGTCTGGGTTTGCTATATTTCAGTGGTGTTTTCGAAGCTATCACAGACTACCTGGTTTGGGTTCTTTTTGGGTTTGTACAATGTTCCTTGCTGCTTGGCCCAGACATCCAACATCCACCATGCAGAATTATGGCTGGCATCCTAATCAGTATTTACAGTGTCATAAGCTAGACTTACAACCTTGTGAATTTTGCAGTTGGCTTTTACGATCATTGCACCACTGTCATGGCTGCAAGCCTCCACCTTTCAAGCCCACCTTATAAGCCAGGCAGCTGTACCAGCTGAGGTGGTGTTGGTGAGTGGGACAGTGAAAGATGACACATCCCACCCCCTCTCACTGGTGAGCTGTGGTGCAATGAGCAGTTGTAATAGGTCACACTGCATTTTGCAGGTGGGAGTGGGCTGGACATGTCATCCTTCAATGTCCCACTCACAAGTGCCTTGAAACCTTTCCGCAACTTACCTGTTCTCAGTGCTGGAGCACAGGGATCGTGCAAGCAGCATCTTGTGAGAGGCTGTTGCATCCCTGCTGCTTTGGCATCGCAACCGCTTGCTGGTTGCATGAGCGCCTTGCCCGCGCCCCACCCCTTCCTACCGCCGCGCAGCCTGGGAATTGAAGGCTAGCACTGAGGCAGGAAGCGTGACTGGCGCGGCTCAGGAGGCTGCATACGGCAGGTAAGTGCACTCCACACCCCTGAGCGTTGTGCAACTGCGCGGCATTTTCGGTTTGAAGCCAAAAATAAGAAAATCCGCTAGCAGTTCGCATCACGCTGTTGAGTGTTGCGTAAATGTGAGTGTGTCATGCAGACCACTCCTCACATTTACGCGACGCTGAAGGGGCCCTTTTGCTTAAGAAACGCCGTGCGAAAAGGGCCTTGGTCAGACTACATGTCTTCTAAGGTGGGTTTTGGGGAGAAGGTCAAATCAAGAGAGATATTGCACCTACATGATTGTGGTTACATTTCTAATACAAGATTTCAGCCTATTTTTTGCTACATAAATTACCTTTCATAATCGAACATTCACCCCAGAATTGTCCCTATTTCAAACAGGGTTTGCCAGGTTTTTATAAACAGTGCTTTCTAAGACCCTGCAAAGTATGCTTGATTAGGAATGGGAGCTGGAAAAAAGAACGTAAGATACTGTCCTGTTTAGAAAGCCAGCCACAGTTCACAGTCCTTAAACAGAGTCTATAGTGGCAGCCACAGTCAAGGTTTACAGAAACCTGGTTTACAGTCAGTTACCATTCTTGTTTCAGCAGTCCAGGTCAGCAATAAATTCCCAGTTGCAATTCAAGGGAGTATCCAGCAGCATAGTCAGCATACAAAGCAAGAGTCAAGGTTTTTCAGGAACATAAGTCAAGGATCAAAAGAAGAATATGTTGCTTCTACCAGAATTGGCAATTATCTGCAACAGATTTCTCCCCATCCTGCCTCTGATATTTATTGGCCAGCAGACTCCCCCAGCTGTTTGCCTTATTAAAGAGATTTCCCTATATAAATACTCTGAGCTTTGTAGGTTCTCCCTTCCTTGTCTAGGCTATACTAGAGCCCTGTTCATGTGTGTATATTTTGGTCCTTGGGGAGGATCCTGTCTGTCTTTGCTCCTGGGTCCTGAGATTGGGGTACGACAGATGCACACTGCGGGTGGCAATGCTCTACGCCTCCTAAAAATAATAATTCAGGTTGGGATAGACTCTCTCTCTAGTTCTCCCTCTCTCTCTCTCTCTCTCCCTCCCCCGGGAACATCTTGATTCTGACAGCTGAAAATGATTGGCACAGCATGTAGGTGGTTTTCAAAAGAACTGACCTTAAGACAAAAAGGCCAATATGATAAGTAAGCTACCGAAGAAGAAAGACCCCAAAAAGCTCTCTTTTGGCTGCCTGGGAAGATGCATTTCAAGACAGGGAATGTACAGGAAACCCATTAATGTCCTTGTGGGAGTTGGTAAACCTAAGTGCACATCCACTTGGAAGAGAGGTAAGCAAAAAAAAAAAAAGAGAGAGAGAGAGAGAGAGGTAAGCATGCATGATGTACTCTTTGCCCAGGGAAGTAGGCAGGAGGCCAATGGTAACAATAACCTCAAAAGTGAGCAGCCTAGAAGAGCAAACACTTTGATTCATTTCTCAGCAAGAAACTGTAGGTTGGAAGGATGATCTTCCACTGTCTAAAGTTCAGTCTACATGGGACTGAAAATACATTTCAGCACAGTTTGTACCTGGGTGTTATCCCAAAACATGGGTGATTCAGGGGTCCACCTGTGATGCCAGTACCTCCATGTGACAATGGAGAATTAATTACCTCAATTAGGAGGCCTGTGAGGGGGGGTAACTTAACAAGATCTTCCACCAATGTTTATGGGGTCCTCGCAGGATAGAACCAGCCAGAGATTTTGAAGTAAAGTGAAATGTGTTTCATTGAAAAGTTCAGTCATGCACACAAAAAATCTAAGCACTCACACAAGAGCTAGCCAAAGGATGAAGAGAGGAAATTTACTGATAGCAGAGTTTTAGGGAATGAGTGATAATTACCGATCCGGAGACCAGCAAAGTAAGCAGCGATGTGGCTTAGACTTGCACTTAAGGACAGTACTAGTTCAGGAATCAGAGAGACAGAGTGACATTCAGCAAGTGAGATACTACATCCGACTGCCCAAAATCTGCCTGGGGGAGCAAGGTTGTGAATGGCTTTCTAGTCAAGCAAACAATGGAGACTGCAATGTGGACAATGGTGTCCGGACAGAGTTAATTGTCTTAATGTTAGGTGACAAAGAGTTAATGGCTGTCGTAATAGCTCTGCAATAGTGGACAGATAAAGGAACAATGAAGGGAAAGGTCCAGGTGCTAGGAAGAAGTGTTGAAACAATCAGTGGTTTAGTGGGAACTTCCCATCATATTGTGTGACAACAGAGAAATTACAGCTTTGTTAAGCCAATTATCTCTGGAGCTACCTGGTGATTGTCCTGACAATGACCTTGGCTATACCTAGAGGGGATCTCTGATCTCTTTGGCGGCACACATGTTCAGCCAGTATTTTTCCTCTGCCCAGCCTGGCCTTACAATCACATCAGGGTCCACCATATTTCATCAATTAAAACATATCAGGTCTGGGGGAGAGGCATAGGCTGGTAACATGGATGTTGACACAAGACTTTTATTCACTCCTGAGTCAAGCCCTCACTTCTTCCATCTCTCACACATTAAACATGGGATAAAAAAGAACTGCCTTTTGTTTCAATTTCCCTCCTGTAATCTGGGCTTCTTTGGTCCTTTCTATATGTGCTCTGTCTTAGGCCCTTTCCTCACGGGGGGGGGGGCGAACGGGGCCGCGCACGCAGGGGTGGAGCTTACCCGTGAGCGGGTTGCTCCGTCCCTCTGAAGAGCGCGGATCCACTGTTCCAAACGCCGCCGAATTTCAGCGGCGCTCCGCGGCTCCCGGCGGCGCCCAAAATGGCGGCCAGCGGCTTCCGGCAGCGCTCCGCCAATTAGGACAGAGCGCCAGCCGGAAGCCCGCCCCGGGCAGATCTGCAGGGGCGCGCTGCCGCGTCTCTGCAGTTCTTGACCGGGGGCTGCTACGGGGCAGCGCGGGTAAGTTTTATAAAAACCACTTTTGAGGGTAGTTTTTATAAAACTCACAGCGCCACCCCCGGGTCTGCGCTAGAACAGTTTGAGGTTTAGAACCTCACTTTTTTTAACTGCTCTAGCGCAGACCCCAGTGAAGAAGACCTCCTGTAGAGGTCGCTCTAGCGTGGGCAATATGCCCATGTGGAAATGGCCACAGTCTCAGCTTTGATCCTTCACCAAGGGTTGGCAGGGGATGTGCTGACATTTCTGGTACTTTTTCAGAGGAATTGCCTTTTTTTTCTCTTTTCAGCCTGGAAACTTGCACACATGTGCACCACCACATAGTATTTGCCTCAGACTGGTGCAAGGCAGGGGGAAGACTGTGTGTTCCCCAGCAAGTACAAATATGGGGCAGGTATGGAGGTGCTCCTACACTGGGACAATCCAGGGGATGAGGGGTTGGCTGACTTAGGAGAGAGCCTTTGGTGCTATTACTGCTTCTGATAAGTCAGACCCTGAACCTTCCATTGCAACATTTTGTGAGAATCTAGTGATATTCACTATGGCTGCTTCTACATCCAGTGGAAATTCCACATTCATGCCTCCTTAAATCCAGAATGTCCCAGAATACAACTCCTAAAATCTCCCAGCCAGCCCACTTGTGGGTTGGCTGGGGGATGCTGGAAATTGTAATTCAAACACTAACTCTCCCAAGCTCTTCCTTCTAGGAAATAAAAATGCTGCTTTTAGTTCTCAGACCAAGGCGATCCAAAGCCCCCCTTGCCCTTGGTTTGGAGAGGAGAGGAAATGAAAGAGCAGAATCTTGCCCTTCCCAGTCAGCGTAGGCAAAAGCAAAGTGCTGCAGCTTCTCCTAGCTTGTTTGTTCTTCCTCGTTCATAACTTTTGTCATCTTGACCACACTCTAATGTTGCTTGGCCATATGTATCCTGGTTTTCATCTGTGAAAATGTTGGAGGGTATGCACACTGTGCCCCAGAGAGCCACTGTGTTGATTCCATCCTTCCATCACCTTGGATAGGGCCTGGTACAAACCACCAGCCTCTCTTTGTCTGCAACCATCTGGGGAAACACTGCAGTCCCTTGATTGCCAATCGGCATAGTGGATGTGTAGTTGTCAGCTGTCTGATCTGCCAAGAAATCACTTGGCTGCCTGTTGGTATTCTTTGGCCTCTTTCTCTCACTCAGAGAGACTGACTGTGTGTGTGAGAGAGAGTGTGTGTGTGTGCACGCACACGCGTGTGTTTAAGTTTTAAAGCTTGATCTTCCTTCCAACTGGCTGGTGGACCTAGGTGAAGGTTGATCCAATTAGCCACACCAGCCTCACCTCTCAGCTGTCTTTTCTTCTTGTTCCACTCAGCATCTGGCCTTCCTCACTGTGTGTTGGTGTCTCATGCTTTGAATCCAAATAAACGGATCCTTGAGGAAAGGGCAGGGGCTTGTCAAAGAAAGTGGACATGTCTGCATTGCCAAAAAGTGGAGAGAGGCAGGCAGCAAAAGAGGACGCTATCCACAGAGGGGGGGTTTGTCGTTGCCTTCCTCTGAGGCTCAAAGAGTGTGACTTGCCCAAAGTCACCCAGTGAGTTTCCACGCAAACAAGGATTTGAACCTTTGTATCTTGGAGTCCTAATCTGGAGCCCTTTCCGCAACGCAACTTTTCACAGAGCTGGGGTGCAACGATCGCAGAAACAGCCTCTAGCAAGAGGCTCTTGTGTCCTGGTTCCTTTAGCTCCGCAGCTGCCGCCTGCTTGCACTAGAGCCCTTCCTCTTCCTTCCACAGTGCAGCCTGGGGGTTTCCTAGGCTGCGCTGGAGCAGGAAGCGCGAGAGCCACGGCTCCGGAGCTACACACGCACAGCAAGTGCACATGGGGCCCAGAGCAATGCACTATCACTCATCATTTTCGGCTCACAGCCAAAAATGAAAAAGTGCGTGGTTGGCACCTGACAGCCCCTGGAGCGTCGCACGATTGTGAGTGCGTCGTGTGGACCGCTCCTCACATTCATGTGGCGTTTGAGGGGCTCTTTTGCATGGCAAATGCCATGCGAAAAGGTTTTAAGTCTTGAACCATGACACCACACTGCCCCTTACAGATTAGTCTAGACACTGTTTAAAGCCATTTCTGCACTACACTGTTATACTGCTATTATTCCATTTTCAACATCCTGGGAATTCTGGAGTATGAAGTTTACTGAGGCCAAAGAGCTCTCTGGCTGAGGATTCTAAATGCCCCTCCCTAAACTGAAAACCCCAGGATTCCATAGGATGTGAAAAGTGGAATAATATAACAGTGTAGTGTGAAAATAGCCTAAGTTGGTAACCACTGCTGTGTGTATTTTCAAACAGCTTGTGGTCAGAAGGTAATACGATGCAACAATTCTGTCTTTCTTTTCCTTAAAAGATTTTTTGATGAGAGAGGGGACAGGAACATTGTATGGCCAATCTGAGAAGAAGAAGAGTGATGAGTGCTGCTTGGAGCTCCTTGGAGGGAAGGTGGACTATAAATTCACTGGGAAAAGAAATAAAAAGACAGAAGGAGGGAGGGAGGGTAAAGCAAGGTAGCATTACAAGTGATGGATGGCAGTGTCTGAAGCCCTTGTAAAATTTGGGGAGTGAGGCAAGGTGAGGGTGCGATGAAAACCTCAGCTGAGACCACGTAGTAGCAAATTTCATAAATGACATAACATGCTGTCTGCAGAAATAATTTTTCTGGCATCTTGTCAGTTACATATGTCAGCAGAAGGCTGGTGTGTGTCCTTTTGGGGGTGGTGACATGCAGGGAGAAATTTACTGCCTCCTTCATCCAGTGACTCCCATCTCCCCCCACCCCAATTCCTTCAACAATACATCTTTCTCACTCTGCCCCCTCCACATGGCCCTTTCCTGGCTAGTGAAGGGCAGGCAGTGGTGGCAGAGCTGGATGCACAGTGATTGAGGCATCCACCAGGATCTCCAACGGGTTCTCCAGAGGTCCCAGAGGAGGATGTCATCACTGTCCGACCAGCTCTAAGCCTGTAGCTGGACAATTTTCCACCCCACCCCCACCAGTAAACAGCTGAGTCAGCATGAAAAAAGGAGAGTGGGAAAGGGTGAGAGAGGAGACAAAATGTCATGTTGTTTGGGTGGAACGTTATATCCGCTCTCCTAGGGTTACGAGTTCAGAATCATCCCAGGCAGTGAGAAAGCTGACACATAGGGGTAGCCTAGTGATGCCATTAAGCACTGTGCATTCAGTACCAACCACAGTAGCTCACTGCTTGTCCTTCACACACACACACACACACCTCAATTCCCTTCCTCACGTCCCTCATCCCAATTCCTCCTCCCCCCACCACAGCCCTTCCCCATGCACAGCCCAACCACCCCATACTGTGTGTTCCCATTTGGAAATTATGGCAGAGGGTTTTGGGCAATCATCCATTTTCTTTGTAGGGGAGTTGCTTCAGAGTCATTGCGGTTGCCTTTTTCTGCCTCACTACAAGATCTATAGTATTCTTGCTAATGTAGGATGCAAATATATCATACAAGTGTCATACAGAATCATAGAGTTGGAAGAAACCCCAGGGGCCATCCAGTCCAATCTCCCATCAAAGCATTCCCAACAGATGGCCATCCAGCCTCTGCTTAAAAACCTCCAAAGAAGGAGACTCCACCACACTCCCAGGCAGCATATTCCACTGTCGGACAGCTTAGACCATCAGGAAGTTCTTCCCGAGGTTCAGATGGAATCTCCTTTCCTGCAGCATGAATCCATTACTCCTTGTCCTAGTCTCTGGAGCAGCAGAAAACAAGCCCACTCCCTCCTCGACATGAAAACCCTTCAAATATTTAAACATGGCTATCATGTCCCCTCTTAACCTTCTCTTCTGCAGACTAAACATACCCAGCTCCCTAAGACATTCCTCATAGGGCATGGCTTCCAGACCCTTTTCCGTTTTGATTGCCCTCCTCTGGACATGCTTCAGCTTGTCAATAGCCTTCTTGAATTGAGGTGCCCAGAATTGGACACAGTATTCTAAATGAGGTCTAACCAATGCAGAATAGTGGTACCATTACCTCCCTCGATCTAGACACCATATTCCTATTGATGCAACCAAGAATCGCATTGGCTTTCTTGGCTGCCGCATCACACTGCTGACTCATGTTCAGCTTGTGATCTACCAAGACCCACAGATTCCTTTCACACATACTGTTATCCAGCCATATGCCCCCCATCCTATATTTGTGCATTCCATTTTTTCTGCCTACGTGTAGGACTTTACATTTCTCTCCGTTGAAATTCATTTTGTTAGCTTTGGCGATGAGGACACCAAAGCTGAAATCTTGTTCATTGATTCTGGAGTATACATTTATGCCAATGGAGCTACCCAACACCAGGGTTTTACTGGATCTCACCACTATGCAAATGTTTCCAGAATGACAGTAATTCCTTGTACTCTCCTATTATGTGATGGTGTTGTCACTCTCCAAACACCAAGAGAAATGGAGGATGCTTTGAGATCTTCCCAGAAACCATAACTGCTTGCCCAGCAATGTTATACATTGGTATAACATTGCTTGTTCAACCCAGATTATGGACACATCCAGACTGATTAAAAAGACCAGGAAATCCCAGGTTCTATTCCTGTTCTTTCTGAGTTTATTTCCAAGATGTTTTGTTTATCCCAGAATATTTTGTGTCAGCTCCTGATATGATCAGAGCCTTTTTATTACCAGATCCCCAGGTTGGTTTTTATTAACCCAGTATAAAATCATAAAGAACAGGAACAAAATCTGGGACTTTTCAATCAGCGAGGATGCACCCTAAGGTACCACTTTTACACATCCTCCTTTCTGTCTGTGCTTGTCACAACTGCGTGGCTGATCGGCAGCTGAAACAACAGATGTATGTCAACTCAGGAGACCTTCCACCAAGTTGAGCAGGGCTTGCTCCCAGGTAAGCATGTACAGCTTTCCAGCCTTTGGCAAGAGAGACAGAGAAAGAGACAGAGTACAGTAGAGGGAAAATCTCCCAAGGAAAGATGTGTGTGTGATGTGCTCTTCCTTGTGGAGGCAGCAACGATTGCATTCTCAGGAAGGGCCGGTAGAGGTTGCTGCCATTTTATTTTTCAAGTCTGCTTCCTGGATTCCTAGCTAGCACATGAGATGGTGAGACAATGGATAAATAATCCCAGTGTGTAAAAATGTGAGGCCAGCTGATATGTGTGGGAAGTGAAGAGCTGTATATGTAAAATCCAAGCCAGGCCCAGTCAAACATAAAGCAGGTCAAGGTCTAATTTTAAAAGAAGAGAAAGGCAATGGGAGGAGGGTCATACAGACCTTCAGAGTTTATAGTATGTCTTTACCGCTGGACATCGAACATTGCTTTTCCCTAGGAACTTGGAGAAAAGACCCTGAGGGAGCATATGTGTGGACAGAAGCTGGCTTCAGTTGCCTTTACTCCCCACTCTCAATTTGATGTCAAAACCAAATCTTTCTCAGTTTATGATAGGTGCAGCTATGGATATAAACAAATCTGTATGTCCCTGGTCATCTCAGTTCTGGAGCCTTCTGTTTGTGTGCCTGATGTCACTTTCTATCAGCAATTCTGTGTTGATCTTGAGGATATCTTGTAGGCTATGTGTGGAACACAAATTCCATAAGAGCAATTATTCCAAGACCAGGTTGAAAGCAGTGGTGGTTGATGGCTTCCATGTCAGTGGGGTGATAGATCAGCTCCGTGGTTTAGTGTGGACTTTAAAGGAGGTGTTTTGGGGATAGGTTAGCTCCATTAATATCTGAAATAAAATGGAGAGTAGATTCACCGTCTCACTCACATGGAAGTTGTCAGAGGCCAGGAGCTGAACCCATTCAAGGTATTTTATCTTCATGGTAGCAACACCTGGTTCACCACATGGTATAGACATTTTTTTTTTCTGAACATTTCCACCACCCCATTCCAGTATCCTTGAACAATTAGTGTGTCCAAACAATGAATAAATCATAATGTTATTAGAGCAGCCAAAACATTTTTATTTATTCTGTTCAGGGCATATTAATCAGCCAATAATGGTCACTACACGGGAGATCTTTCACAATCTCTCTGTTTGAAAGATATCTGGCATGAGAAACCTGTCTAAGCTAACAGGGAAAAAGAGAAGACAAAAAACATGGAGAAAAATGTTATGGACCAACTGGAGGGGAATTTCTGGGCACCATAATTCAGTAAGGGTATCAACGAGTTAGAACATGATCAGAGAGGGGTGACCAAAACAATCAAAGATCTGGAAACCAAGCCTTATGGGGAATGACTTTGGGGACTGTGCATGTTTACCTTGGAGAAGAGAAGAGAGAGGGGTTCCATACACTACACTGTTATAGTGCTGTTATTCTACTTTCAATATCCTATGGAATCCTGGGGTTTGCAGTTTAGAAAGGGGAATTTAGAATTCTCAGCCAGAGCTCTTTGGCCTCAGTAAATTATGAACCCCAGAATTCCACAGGATATTGAAAGTGGAATAACAGCACTATAATAGTGTAGTGCAGAAATGACCTGAGAGATAACATAATTATCTTTAAAGATCTGAAGGGATGCCATGTAAAAGAATGAGCCAGCTTGTTTTCTGCTGCTCCAGAGACTAGAACACAAACTAATAGGTTCAAATGACAAGAAAAGGCATTCAGTCAGGAAGACATTTTTTACTGTAAGAAATGCTTGACAGTGGAATCAGCTGCCTCGAAGAGTGTCAGACTCTCCTTCTTTGAAGGTCTTAAACAGAGGCAGAATTGGATCTTTCACAGGTGCCTTAGTTGTCTATTCCTACATGGTAGAGGGTCTCTTGTGGTCCCCTCCAGCTCCAAGATTCTATGGTTTTAAGTACATTGGAGTCAGGTGTGGGAGGATCTGGCAATTTCAGCTTCCTTCCACTTCTCATAGCTCCAATCTTACTTTAAGAATATTATTTTAAAAGTTCGCCTTAAAATGCATACACATTTTCTCCTGACAAAAAGAGTTTTGTACACTCTACAGCCTAGCATGCACCAATTTGCAACCCCTTTTTTCTCAGATAGTGCGGTTTATATGCAATTTCACAAAACTGTGGGTGTTTTTATGCATGTTTCTCCACAGAGAGAGAGAGAGAGAACTGACTGGATAATTTTGGGGAAGGGAAAATTACACAAAATAACTGAATTCCAGTTTGCATATTGATTTGATCATGGGAGATTATGTACATTTACATTAAAATGCAATCCAAATAAATTTCTTGAAATGAAGGGTGAGATATAGCGCGTGGGGCAGAGAAGCTGTTGGCTTGGAGGAGTACCAACAGCAGAAGTGGGAATCACATGGCCCTCCAGATGTTGTTCACCTGCAGCTCCCAGCATTCTTCACCACTGGCTATGCTGGCTAGGACTTCTGAGACTTGCAGTCCGACAACAGCTAGAGAGCCCCATGATTCCCACCTCTGAGCTAGACTTTCCTTGCGAAATTTATCTTCCCCTCCAAAGTAAGCCAAGCCCAACAAAATAGTTGCCCCACTGCTCCAATGGAGTCACTACTTGGGGAATTAGACCTTGGCTTCATTGTTTATTCTCATAGGCGATACTTTCAAACCTTGCAAAATTTCCATACTCCACACAAGCCTCTTGCCAATATTTTGGACTACATACCCTATTCACACCAACCAATAGGCTCAATGGTGAGGTTGATGGGACTTGTAGTCCAAAGCATCACAAAAGGTACCAGGGCAGGAAAGGCTGCATCAATGCCACTTACTTGCTTTCTATCAATGCCATTCTCAGGACAGATTCAGAAAAAAGCCAAAAAATAGAACCTTGGGGTCCAAATTCTTGTCAAAGCTTTGGGTGTTTATTTCCTGACATCCTACCTTGCCTAGTTGGTTATGAGTGTGTTAAGTACGTAATATCCCCCGGTTGGTCCTTCCAAACTTACCTTAAGAGCCAGAAGCCTCATCAAGCAATGGATGTCTGTCTATTTGGCCGGAGCTTGGGGTGCAGGAGGATGATGTTTCCAGTCTCCTTCCACCAGCAAGCAATGCTGCAATGAGGAATTACCATAGGGGTCCTCCTTCTGATTATCACAGCATTGCTTGAGGTGGGGAGGGATTGGAAACACCTTCCTGCTGTGCTGCAATCCCCAACTGATCGCCCACTGAACACCATATGATGTGGCTGCTGGCAATTAAGGTGAGCCTGGGGGGCATTTGCAATCATGGCAGTGGTGGCATGATTATAGATACATAGTATTATTGAATAAGAGCAGTTATGGATCAGTAACTCTAGGTTACAGATCTGTAACTGCAATACAACATGCCAGCTTTTTTTTTTTCTTTTTGGTGGAGAGGGACTGAGGCCATTGCTGCACTACATTTTTATAGTGCTATTATTTCATTTTCAACATCCTGTGGAATCCTAGGGTTGGGGAGGGGCATTGAGAATTCTCAGCCAGAGAGTTCTTTGGCCTCAGGAAACTGCAAATCCCAGAATCCCACAGAATGTTGAAAGTGGAATAATAGCACTATAACAGTATAGTACGGAAATGGCCGGAATCTGATCTGAGGATGTCATGCATGTTATTGTACTGTAGTGACCTGTTTCTAATAGAACATTAGTCCTAAAGTCAAAATAATAATAATAATAATAATAATAATAATAATAATAAATTTATTTTTACTTGTCTCTCCCCAAGGCTCAAGGCTAAGATCCTACATTACATACAATATAGGCTAAGATCCTACATTAACAAGATGGAGCATCAGTTTATGCTCATGGAGTTCTGTGGAGGTAGCAAAATGTTACCTTGTTTAGTGAAATAATAATGTTGCCCAGCCAAACTCACAACCCAATGAGTAGGTGCATCTTCCTGTCCAATGTGGAACATACCCAATGCAAATGTGCATCATATATATCAAAGTGCAACACAGATGCACATCCATGCACAATGCACAGCCACATGCAATTGCACCACACGCACAACTCTTTTACCATGACCCTGAATGTAATACATAGCTGGTCTGTATCAGACAAAAATGTCCAGCTTCTTTGGGAGGGCAATTCAGGCGTGCAAAAGACACTAACAGGTCTCCAGCCATGATTTCAAAAGCAGGCCCAATGGCCAAAGAACTGTAATGCAGATGCCCTCGCATTTCACCAATGGGTTGTAATTTATACAGAAATAACAACCACCCGTCCACATGCATGCACCATTTTACAGGAACTCAGTTAGTCATTATTGACTTGGGGGGGGGACTCCTTCTGGGTATCAGAGCAATGAAAGCGCAAATGAGATTCACTTGTAGTGCATTCAATTTAATGTTCATGAGAAATTGAGAGAGAGAGAGATTTAATCCCAACTGTGATGTGTGCTATTTCTTAACTCTTTATTAGCTTATGTTTCAAGGAGCAGATACAGCAGAGTCCCCCCAACACAAGGTTCTACCTGACTGTTATAGCTCTCTCCCATAGAAAGGTGATAAATATTTCTCTCCATTACTGCTCCCAGATCAAATCCTTGTAGAGGTTAGAGACTTACATTCAGGTTTTCTTCCCCTACTTCCTATTACATTTGTCCAATAAGCAGGAACAGGACCGCATTCTAAGAGTACAAAGTGTAACAGTGCCTAATGCCAATCGCACTCTCCCTCGGATCATAGAATCACGGAATCTTAAGGGTTCTAGGACTCTCCCTCCACTGTGTTTGCAGGGTTGCAGAGTGGTTCCTGTTTTCATTGCCAGGAACCTCGGAATCCTGCTGGATGACCATTTTGTTCCTGCACCCCTTTATTAGGACAATAGTAAAGGCATGGAATTTCCATGTTTCGAATATCCATAGGTTCTTGACTGTCAAGACTGCACATCTGCTTCTCCAAGCTTTAGTTATGTCACATCTGGCTTGTATAGTCAGCCCTCCACATTCACTGGGCTTAGGGACTTACAACCCCTGCAAATGTGGAAAAGCCACAAATAGAAAAATGTGTCTGTGGGAAGAGAGCCAAAGCACAGTGGGGGGGGGATGGGCACCCAGGGCTTCCAAGGGGTTTAGGGGCCACTTTTTGGAGTCCCAAGGACTGTATGCAGCTCACAGGCCACACTATGCCCACCCCTGTTCTACTCAATTTTCTCCTTCCACCCACCCCTCAAAAGGAAATTCAGAGCATGGGAATGTTGTGTTGTGCATTGCCTATTTCTAAACTTTATGGGAGTCAGATGGAGATGTGGGCAAATGTTTGGGGCAGCAACTATCTGTGTCTGGCTTTAAGTTACCTTAGAATATTAAATGGGAAAGATGTGACCTGGGCATTTCTGGGCTGATGGGCATCCTTTTGCATAGCCACCACGCTGGTTCTTGAATGGCTTCCTGACAATTTCACTGAGATCAAACAATCTGAATAAGAGCCAGGGGTGAAAGCTGGTTTCTGTTCTTTCCCCTTTCTCCAGACTGGTTCTAGATGGAGATTCTGAAAAGTAATATGAAAGCCACCTCCTGGGTGCCTTTGCTTTTAACTTCTCATTTCCATTCTTCTGCAGGAGGTGTGTGGGCCTTGGAGAAGGCAAGCAAGGAAATTTTTCTGTCTGGACTTTCCAGACATTTCAGTGCTCAGTATTAAAAATGGATGAGGGCTTGTCGGAAGCGGCTGTTTCATACCCAGCAGGCAGCAGTTGAATGCAAATCCGCACTTGTTGCTGAATAATTTTTCCTGTCTTATAACCTGGGAACTGGAAAAGTTTCTGGATGGCTGTTTCACCTGTCCAAATTTCTCTTTTCTTTACCTTGGTTGGGGCTGCCCCAAGAGTTCTGGTACATATAGCCCAAAAAGTAATTTTTCCAAGCTCTGTACATAGAAGTGAGACCCATTAAGTTCATTCAGGCTTAATCTCAGGGAAGCGTACCTAGGATAGCAGCCTTAGTAACACTGAAGCTGGGGAGGGACAGCTGCTGGGAGTTGAGGAGTCCCATTGCCAATGCTCGTCCGATGGGGGGACATTTCTACCATGCTTTATTGCCTCCCTATGTTATTGTAGATCCAGAAGAAATGGGGGGGTTCAACAGGAAGTAAACAGGAAGTCAATGTCTCTCCTGTCTGGGATTCAGCCAAAGCTTACAGCTCTCTAGTTAGAGCCCCTTAGCAGTAGCCAGAAGCAAAGTTTGTAATAGTTTGTTAGCAAATTATTGGTCATCATTTTGCCGTCTGAGTTCACAGTAAATCTAGAGCAACAATCCAGTGGCAAAGTCCATACACAAGGTGAACTTAAAGGTTTCTAGGAGCATGAGTGAGGAATCTCAATATAAGCTCGTTGCTTCTACTGATAGGAACAGTTGACTGCAACAGCTTCCTCCCATTCTAGTCCCTTTTTATATAGGCTGACAGCCTCTCCCAGCTGTTTTTCTAATTAATGAGTCCTTACTATATAAACACACTGAGACTCCTGAGCTCTCCCTTTTCCACCTACACTGAATACCATGTGCATTGTCCTTCTCATGTCTCTGGCCCTTTTTGCACAGCATTTTCCATGCGAAAGGGCACCTGGAGCGTTGCGCGATTGTGAGGAGCAATCTGCAGGATGCACTCGCAATTGTGAGACACTCCAGGGGCCAGCAGGCGCCAATCACTCACCTTTTCATTTTCGGCTAGAAGCCAAAAATGGTGCACAATCACGCATTGCTCCCGGGTCCCACACGCACTTACCTGGTGTGTGGAGCCTCCAGAGCCGTGCCAGTCACGCTTCTTGCCCCAGCGCAGCCTGGGAAGGTCCCAGACTGCACTGCAGAAGGAAGAGGCGGGGCTCTCGCGTGAGCAGGCAGCTTGTGTGGAGCCGAAGGACCCCGGATGCGAGAGCCTCTCATGAGAGAGGCTGCTCGCGCAATCCCCACACCCCAGTGCTGGAAGAAGGTAAGGTGTGGAAAGGGCCTCTGTGTTGTAGCTGTTGGAAAGGGACCTGGCTCAGTCCTGAGATGGGGGCATGACAATGTCCAGTTTACTTCCTGGTTGGAAAAAAATCTGTCCTGTGCCTAAAATAGCCCGGGGAGGCAAAAACCTGGCAAAATTGCCCCATGCTCTCTCTAGGTAGTATGGGGAGAATTTTTATTTTTAAAAATGTAATGGGGAATCTAGTGTGCTTCTGCAGATTCAAAAATAGCCACATATGATCCACATATGACTGGAATCTCCTCACCTCCACCTTAAAATTTAAGCTGTAAGGCTGGTAACTGAAAAGACCTAGCCATCACAGCTCAGCTGAAGAGACTGGTTTGTGCAATTCTTTTCTTTCCAAGTGGCAATATGAAATCCAAGTGGTTATCCAGATTTATTCATGGGTGGGCTGGGGAGTAACCCGACCTATTCGAGAATATTGATGAAGCCGGCCCTATGCTTGGACAGAATGAGGCAGCCATTTCAGGCTGATCAGATCTGAAGTATCATTGGAAAGCAGCAAAATATCAGTTATTCAATTTTCTTCTTGCATTTGTACTGCCAAGTTAGGAAAGAAAGGCTTTTTGGATTTCCTGCCTTGATGCCAGCATAAGTCGGCTGGCTTGTGTGGCTACATACCTTGTTTGGAAGGCTCAGAGAGCACCACGTGTTGCTCTGTCTCAGGTGGCAAAATGCCAGGGGGTTGGCCCTGATTTTTTCCCCACTAATCAGTCCCATTGTGACAGAGGGCCCATTCACACTACACAATTGTAGCATTCTGGTTCCACTTTAACTGCCGTGGCTGCATCCTATGGTATCCTGGTATTTGCAGTCGAGGGGAGCATTTGGGCCTTCCGGCTGAGAAATCTAAACTTTCCATATCTTGCGACACTTCACGGTTGAAAACTGGGAAATATGTGGCCAAATAACATGAGAGTGGGGCTGAGATGACAATATTTATTTATGTAATTGTTTGTTGAATTTATATTCCCTCTTCTCCCAAATAGGATCCAATGAGGAAGAACACACAAGCTAGGAAAGGCTGCAGCAGTTTGCTTTTACCTGAAAGTACTGGGAAGGGCAAGATTCCACCTCCACCTCTCCTCTCCATTCCCCTCTGCAAGTTTTATTGTTGTGTGCCTTCAAGTCATTTCCAACTTATGGCAACCCTAAAGCAAACCCATCACATGGTTTTCTGGGACTTAAGAGTATGTTACACACCCAAGGTCACCCAGTGAGATTCCATGACAAGCGGGGAATCAAAAACTATTCTCCATTGCTGTAGTGCAATGCTCAAACTGCTATACCACATCAGCTCAGCAAGTCATTTGAGTGCAAACTACTTTTGCACTCAGTTTGCAGCAACTGAAGTAAGCTGGGGACAAAGCTGGGAGGAAAAAAACTGGGGCATTTTTAAAAAAACTGAAAAAGTGGGATGACAGAGGATTAATCAGGACTGCCAGATCAAGACAAGTGAAGAGTACGTCCCTAAACTGTAAGTCACACAATTCCATAAGATATATTCATGGCAGTTAAAGTAGAATCACAGGCCATTTCCACCCTACAGTTATAGTGCTATTACAGTAGGCCCTCCACATTTGTGAGGGACAGGGACACAAATCCCTTGCGAATGTCAAAGAATCGTGAATAGGGTGCCTCTACAGACTTCTGCCCAGCCAGCGCACCCACCCAGGTGGGGGCAGGGAGGCAGAGAACCGGTGATCAGCCTCCCTGGGCCTTCGTACCACCTGCGCGGGCCACACCTGTACTCATTGTGGCGGCAGGGCAGTGCGAGGAGTGCAGAGAACCAGCAATCAGCCTCCCCGGCCCTTCGTACCACCCGCTCAGGCTGCACCCGTACCCACGGTGGTGGCGGAGTGGCACAAGGAGCACGGGCAGCCGGCGATTGTCCTCCATGGGCATTCATGCTGCCTGCATGGGGTGCACCCACACCAGGAGCAAAGAAAATAGGAGGAGCAGGTGGGGTGGGAATGGAGTGGGAGTGGGAGAATGGGGGGCAAGTAGGCACCTCACGAATAATCAAATTCGTGAAAGTGAAACCTGCGAATGTGGAGGGACAGCTGTATTCCACTTTCAACTTCCTGTGGAATTCTAGGGTCTGTTGCTTACTCAAGCCAAAGAGCTCTCTGCCTGAGAATTCTAAATGCCCCCCCAAAAAAACTGCAAACCCCAGGATTCCATAGGATGTTGAAAGTGGAATCATCGCGCTATAACAGTGTAGGGTGGAAATGGCCACAGTGCTAAGATTGCATACTGTGAAAGGGCTCTGATTTAACTGAGGAGAAATGCAACATCTCCCCGCCCGCCCCCCTTCCAGTTTCCAAATGGTTTGTGCCTTGCCCGATACTGGTAATTTACCATCGGATTCCCAGAAACATTTAACAGTAAGAAAGCACAGAAGAGGAGGAGGGGAACCACAGGTGTGTGTTTTTGCCCAGGTGTGCATTCAGAGCCTTCCGTTTTGGAAAGAAACCCACAAAAGCAGGAGGAAACTCCCTGTTTTGTCAAACATCCTGGTTTTCTTCCAAATTAGTTGGTTTTACAGACCTAACCAGATGCCTTTGGCGCTGCTTTCTTTCTCTGCAGGATATAAAAATGGATTCATTGGTTTCCATTTTAACGGCTTTGGAAAGAGATTTCCTGAGCAAAACTTCCCCTGAAAAGGTTCCTAGGTGTATGCTGGGTGAATTTTTCTATATCAGCGAATAAAATTAGAAAGTCAAGAAACCCAAAACTGAGTGGGAAAATTGCCACCACCCTCACACCCTAATTCTGCTAATTTCTTTCTTAGTTGCCCCTTCCTCTTTTAAAAAAAAATCTGTACAGATCATAAGTAGGGATCATATAGCTCTCTAGATGCTGGTGAATTGCAGTTCCTAGCATTCTTCACTATTGGCTAAGGCTGCTGGATACTGCTGTCCAAAATCTGGATGGTTGTATACTTCCCATCCTTTGTGCAGGTAACAGTATTGCATGCTCCATCTGTCAATTTATATCAAAGCTTTAAAAAGTTCCTTTCTTAAACCTCATGACCATGCTAGCTGGGAGATTCAAGGAGCTGTGGTGTAAATGAGTAATTTTTTCAAGCCTTGGCTAATAGAAATGTCATTGGTAGAATGTGAAGGAGTAACTGTAGGTTCCTGGGGTTAAAGTAGGAGTTATCTGGCTGAGTTACTTCTGGACAACTTAGCCTCAGACAGTTGGGTAGCATCAACTGTGTTAGCTGAAGTACACCTGTATTGTGAGCTGGCTGGTCATGAAGAGCCAATGAAGATCTGTTAGCTTTGCGGGGAGAAACTTGCTCTGGCAGAGATGGAACCTATTAGAACTGGTTCGTTAATATGGATTTTAAAAATAGCTACTTTTTAAAATGAGGTTGGGTAGCCATGGAGATTGCCATGATAAATTGCCTGCACTACAGAATTTGTGTCTGTCTATCTATCTATCCATCCATCTATCTATCTAGTTTACAAGCCCACTCTGTTAGTAGTCTTAAGGAGGCATCAAAACAAGATGGATGGTAGAGAGATGCTGGAGATGTAGAGGTACTGCAGTTGGGGTGATGTTAGAGTGATAGAAGACCTTTCTCCCAGCCATATATGTATACAGGCTGCCTTTTGATCAGCAAATACTTTGCATATATCCAGAGATAATCTCTTCTGCTGTTAGTTCACAACATCACAAAAACAGGGCTTATAAATGGTTGTGTGTGTGTACATACCTTCAAGCCGCCTGCTGACTAGTGGTGACCCCATGAATTTCATAAGGTTTTCTTAGGCAGGGAATACTCAAGAGGTGATTTTTGCCAGTTCCTTCCTCCGAAATACAGCCTACAGTACCTAATATTTGTTGGTGGTCTCTCATCAGGGCTGACCCTGCTTATCTTCCAAGATCAGGCAGGATCTAGCAGCTTCGGGGTATTTAGGCCCCTATAAATGATTATTGGGGCTGAATCAGCATTAAGATGAACTGAGTTGAAGGCTTCAATAGCTGTCAGTGATGACTGCATGAAAAACCCTTTGGATGACACCATAATTCATGAGCAACAAGAACTATGATGGGCCTGAATCACAGAAATGCTGGTTTTTCTGGACAAGTGGCTACAAAAGAAGCTTTACAGCTTCCTCTCTTATGCCATCACATATTTTATAGCTTATATTTATCTTAATTTGCTTTTTTATGTTTTCTTGACTCATACTCTGTTTTTTCTCCAATGGCACTATCCTTCCAGAGGCAGAAACTAGGACACCTATTTAAATAGCTGCCCATTGATTAATTTATTCATTCCACATAACAATGGTAGCAAACATGGATATGGAAGCTGGGGCAATGTCAGATTTTGGATTATAGGGTGCATCACTGTCTAGATTGGGGAAAGTAATAGTACCATTCTATTCTTCTTTGCTCAGACCTCACCTGGAATACTGTGTCCAGTCCTGGGCACCACAATTCATGTAGGATATAGACAAGCTGGAACATGTCCAGAGGAGGGTGACCAAAATGGTAAAAGGTTTGAAAACCATGCTCCACAAGGAGTGACTTAGGGAGGTGGGTATCTTTAGCCTAGAGAAGAGAAAGTTAAGAAATGACATGATAACCATATTTAAATATTTCAAAAGATGTCATATGGAAGATGGGACAGGTTTGTTTTCTGCTGCTCCAGAGGTAAGGGCACAGAGCAATGGCTTCAAACTCCAGGCAAAGAGATTCCATCTAGGCTTAGGCACAGTTCTCACAGTTGCAGTGGCAAGAGAAGTTTGTCCCAGCAACGTTTTATCAGCTTTCACCATTGCAGTGCAAAGTATTTGGGAATGGTGTGGTCCTACGTGCATAATCAAGATCCATTTGCTTTAAAAAAAACAAATCTGCAAAAATTGCTTGAACTAGTTTGTTGCTGGGAGTGACATAGCTGTCTGCATTTCTGGACTGTTCTTGTGAGGATGGGGCCTAAATATGGGGTGCCTGTCATAGTGAGCAGATATACTTTAAAATTTACCATTGCGGTGGTGCTTAAAGCAGCATCTTCTTTTTGTCCACGCTGCCTCCATAACACAACAACTGCCTCCCTGAAACAGGAAACATATAGGAGTCCTATTTTCCCACAGTGCCTCCTGTTCTTTTTGTGGGGGACCTCTGATATTCTGTGGGGGACCTCTGATGGCTTGCTGCTGAGATGCTGCACTTCAAAAGGTGCGTAGCTATTTGTCACATGTGACAGCCTACCAAGAAATCCGATGGGGCTCATGCAAGGACTTTTTATTGTGATTTTTTTTAAAAATGAGCTCAGGTCTCTGTACATGCAAGAAAAGAAGCAGAGGGAGGTAGGATTCTTCTTTTCAGTGTAAGGAACATTCACAGTGCTACATGCAGTAAATGTCCTTTGGTAGAGAAGGCAAATCTGACCCCAGTAGCTCATGCCTTAATTACCTCTTTATTAGGCTACTTGAACACACACTATGTGGGATTGCCCTTGCAAAGTGTTTGGAAGCTACACCTTCTGCACAATGTAGCATTTGTGCTGTGGTCAGGTGTGCATTTTAAGGACCATATAACACCATTTTTACAAGAACTCTGCTGATTTCCAGTGTGCTGCCCAAATCAATTCAAGATGTTGATTTTGGCCATTTCCACACTAGCCTGTTATAGCGCAATTATTCCATTTTCAACATCCTATGGAATCCTGGAGTTTGCAGTTTAGGGAGGGGCCTTTGAGGATGTTGAAAGTGGAATAATCGTGCTATAACAGGCTAGTGCGGAAATCTGTCTCAACCTCCAAAGCCAGGATATCTGAAAGACTGTTTCTTTCTATGGGAACCTGCCTGAAATTTAAGCTTTCTCTATGCCATGACCCTAGGCTGATGGGTACAAATTACAGGGCTTTTTCTGTACAGCACCCTAACTGTGGAATACTTTCCCAAGGTATGCCAAACTGGCTCCATCCCTTTTGAGTTTCTTGCAGGCAGCTAAAATTGTACTATATCAATCGGCCTTTGGTCCTTAGCTATTTTTTTTTAATTCTCTGTATTTTCAGAACTATTTTTAAAGAGGAGTTTTTAGTTTGTTTTTAAGGGCTTTTCTGTCTTTTATTTACTCTTTTAAATGTTTTCATCCATTGTATATCACTTCAAGGGTCATGGTGGACTGAGAGGTAGCAAACAAATTCCATGAATTAATGAATAAGCAGGCAAGCGTTCAGCAAAGGACCCAATCCACCAGGACAAACCAAGTACCACAGAAGAAACAGGAGTGGTACAATAGCACTAAAGCAATAAACCAGAAGGGTATCAATTTACCATGAGAAAAATAGGGGGTGGACATTATTACAGGCAAAGGAGCCCCTCTAAGAAAACATAAAGGAAACCACGTGAATTTTTCTACCCACCACCAGAGATGCGGTGCAGAAAAGAAGAACTATTTTATATTGCATGATTTGCTTCTAATTTTAACATTCTGGCAAAGAAGAGAAATACAGAATCCACACAACCTCTAACTGTCTGGATTTGGCAAGTCTCAGTTAATCCTCTGCCATCTCATTTTTTCAGCTGCTTTGAAAATTTCCCAGTTTCTCTCTCCTCCTTCCACTTCCTCCCTTTGTCCTCTACCTACTTACTTCGGTTGCTGCAAACTGCGTTCAAAGTGCAAAAGCAGTACACAGTCCATTAACTCAACAAGGGGGAGAGAATTCACCCTTTCCAATAGGCTCAAGCATAAGCAAACTGCTGCAGCTCTCTTTGCTTGTCTGTTCTTCTGACCACACCGTGAGGCTGCCTGACCACATATGTCCCAGTTTTCATCTGGAAAATGTTCTCCTTCTACAAAGAAGGGCTGAGGGACACAAAACCCTCGAAAGTAGAATAACCCTAACAAATGTTTACTCGCAAAAAAATATCAAGAGGCACATCTTGGATACCATATTGGGCAAAAGGCTGGAAATCAGTCAATCTATCAATCAATCAGTCAATCAATATGGGGCAAAATGCCCAAGCCTACATGGCTATCTGTTTATTCTTTCCCGCCTCTCTGATTGTTATATTTAATAATGCTTTTTACTCCTAACCATTTTTTTTTTTTTTTTTGCTCTCAAGGTGTTCGTTTTTAATACAGTACTCTTATGAGATTCAGGGTTCCCTCATCTTAACACCGCCCCTCTTGTTTCTCAGTTGCCTCAATTTTTTGGCTCTGTTTCTGTTGGCACAATCTCATAAAGTTGGCTATTAGAAGTGATTACATATGCTGTAGAGGTGAGTGCAGACATTTAAAAATCTGTTTTGGAACTGTGTTCTGCAGATTCCTAATTGGAAGAAGGAGGGAGTAAAGACTCCCTCTTCCTTTCTTCTAGGACGCCCTGCTTTCTTCCTGCCTCTTTCCACTCATAAGCTAAATGGCTGGATCCCTCTCTTGTCCTTGGGTCAGGCGCCATCTTGCAGGCTCCCTGTAAATATTTCCAGCTGCTTGTAGGACCTGCGCCAAGAGCTCCATGGGCTATTTGCAACTGGCCATAACTCACTGTCTTGGCCAAGTGACAGAGGCAATCATCTTGCTACAGAGAGGCAGCTATTTCAAACCCTTGGGGCCTGTTTGTTTTCAGAGTTGCTATGGACAATTGCCCTCCAGACAGAAACGTTCTTAAACCTGGCTTGTTTCTAAAGCTCCTTTCTTCCCCTTTCCCCAAAAACAAACTGGAGCATCTTTATTTGTTAAAGGTATCTGTGCTGGTATGTGAGGATAACAGAGCATTGTAACTGGACCCTGCAGGGGTACCTGCTTCTGCCCCTTGTACTGGTATTTCCTGGTGGGAAGGCTGGTCATACCATCCTACAGCACCCCGCTTTCCTCCTTCACTCTTGAGAACTGGCTTTTAAGGTGGGTTTCAGGGATCAGATCAAGAGATGGAGTACTGCTATGACATCATAACTAAATCTCTGATGCAGGGTCTTGAGCAATGATTTATTTCATTTCAGTGATTAATCACCCATAAGCAAAGATGGTAGGGAACAAGTTAAAAATGAAGAGAAAAAGTACTGGGCATTCTGAAACAATATTTTTGGCGGGCAGGAGAGTGAATAGTTTTGGAATTTGAGTGCATATATTGTCACGCCCAAAATATAGCAGAGATTGCTCCCGCAGCTTTGGAAGCGTGCCCAGCAGCAGAGAACATCTTAGCCGCAATGCACTGTAGCCAGGAAAAACTCACCTACGCCTATTGTTCTCTTCCATCAAGGAGGCAATTTATTCTTCAGTTACAATGTGTACATATTTACAAGAATCTCCAGAAGGTGTTCCAGGATCCCTCTGCTTACTCTTTCTGACAGAGCCTCCAGCATACACATCAGGCACCATGTGCAACTTGTTGGCTAGCTCTCAGCTACATTTATACTCACACTAGCTGATGCAATCCTGCCTGCCAATCTTTGCAGTCTCCCCACACCTGATGCAACCTTCTCCCCTGGTTGCTCATCAGCATGACTCAGCACGACGCAGCTAAAGTCACATGGCTCTCCACAGGTACACTTAATGACCCACATCACAAAGTATTTTCTACAAGTTTGGTCCAACCTTTTCTTGACATATATTATGCTAGACCAGTGGTTCTTAACTTGCAGTCCGGGGATCTCCGGGGGTTTGTGGAGCCCTCACAGGAGGTCTTCCAAGCTCTGCTGCTGGATGCCAACAACAGGGACTTGCCCAAGGTCACCCCATTTCTGAGCAGGGATTTCAATTGTAGTCTCCAAAAGCCTTTAATAAATAAATGTTTGAATCTATATTTAAATATTGAGTTAAGTCTTGGAGGTCCCTGGCAACAAATTATATTTACAGGGGGGTCCCTGGTAAAGAAAAGGTTAAGAACCACTGTGCTAGACCAAAACCTTTTGTGCATTATGGGCAGTTCTGGATTTAGTCACATAACAGACCCATTTATTTTAATGGGCTTGCTCTATGTGAGGACTCCATCTAAATCCATACCTATATCCTTAGCCTGCTGAGAAGGTAAGACCCTTGGTGAGATATTTAAGTCAAGTTGTCAAGCTTTTGAATGATACAGGATACGTAAGCTGCAATGTGAACAGCAACTGTTTATTCAGAAGTAGGTCCCCTCATGCTCTGTGGGGCTGAATCCCAGAAAAGACTGTGTAGGAGTGCAACAGGATCATTGGGTTAATCAAGTAGATTGTGGAAAGATTTCTGTGCAATTCCATCCATTTGATGAAGAGTTTTGTGTCTACCAAAAGCTTGCTATTTCATCTGTCTAAGAAGTTGCCTGGATAAGAGAAGAACATTGCTGCACTGAACCATACAGAGGGAAAAACAGGGTGCAGGTTTGATAAATAGGCCACAATAAATATTCTCTGCCTCTCTGCCTCTCTTTCTGGCGCTCATCTGAATCAAAGCAAATGCCTTCCCTTGCTGTCGGTGTGTTTTTCCAATCAGTCCCGCTGCGGTTAGCTTTGCACATCATCTCAGGCATCTATCATAAGCCAGCCTCCACCCCTCAATGGCAACCTCTTAAAAAATGCACCAGAGTGGGCTTCTCTCGGGAACCTTGATGGAGTGAGTTCTTAATGGAAGGCGTCTGTGTGGGACTTCTTGGAGAGAAGCTCTCGTGGCGCGAAGGCTCATTATTCACAGATTCAGTGTCACTTTTGAGAATGAAAGGAGCCTGGTGGCTCTGCCCTCATTAATTGCAAGCTTCTGTGCGGGTGAAACATGCTGGCTTGATACTGATCGCTGTTCCATCAGGGGACGCTTGGTCCAGGGAGGGAAGAGTATACACTTCAGTTAAAAGATCAGAATCTACTTTCTCCTGTTGGGCTCATTCATCACATCATTTGTGGTTCAGCGCATTTGGAAATCCTTGCTCCCTGGCTCATGTGAAGAACTAGAGAAAATTCCCTTTTTAAAAACAACAGCAGCACCCCCCATCTCCAATTCCCAAACCAGCAAGGCCACTGGCTTTGCTGGCTGAGGGAATCTGGGAGCTGCAGTCTGAAAAAGAAAGTTTACATGTTTGTTTGATCACCCAAAATCTAAACCTGCCTTCTCCTAAAGCTGGGATTCATGTTGGCTTCCAACATAATTTGAGAAACATAATCCAACAAGAACACAATAAATGATACAACTTAAATTACAAATGAAATTGCTTCTACTGTACTATAAAAGCACCAATTAAAGCAATTTTAAATGGCTGACTACTAATTAATAAGCAGTCAAATATTTAAAGAAATATATTTGAGTTTTTGAGAAACATATTTAAGTATTGTTGTTGTTGTGTGCCTTCAAGTCATTTTCAACTTGTGGTAACCCCAAAGCAAACTTATCATGGGGTTTTCTGGAGCTGAGAGTATGGACCTTTCCGCCGTACACTGTTATAGTGCTATTATTCCACTTTCAACATCCTACAGAATCCTGGGGTTTGAAGTTTAGGGAGGGGCATTTAGTATGTTCTTCTGTTTGTTGTCTTTCCAAGTTGTGATTGTGTATTGTACACTGCAGTTGTGCATTGTATATTGTAGTTGTGTCTTCTACACTGAGCTTTGTGTTTGTCCATCCTATATTTTGCATAGCATACTGTGCAACAGCACCCAGGGATTGAAATATGTTGCTCAATGTTACTGTTCCATATGGGGGTTGCCTAACGCTTATGTAGCATATCTCCCTCATGTGGATATTTATGCTACATTGAAGGGATGTTAGACAACAGCTATAGAATTGTGTGGTGATTGTATATCAGTGAACTGCAATGCTGCACAGCTGAATTTGCCAAAAAATGTGAAACGCGGGATTGGAAGGTACAAGACAGATCTGCACGGGCAGTATGAATTCACGCCACATGCTCAATGGTACTGCATGTCCACTTCTGCCTCTGCAACCTTCAGCTGAATATGGACTTTTCCACTGGACAAAAATGCTCAACCACATCTGCAGGAGAACTTACACATGCGTAAGTCACTAACAGGGAGCCAATCTATGGCCCTTTCCGCACCTTACCTTTTTCCAGTGCTGGGGAGCGGGGATCGCGCAAGCAGCCTCCGGCGAGAGGCTCTTGCATCCCTGCTGCTTCAGCTCAGCACGAGCTGACTGTTCGCGCAAGAGCCCTGCCTCTTCCTTCCGCAGTGGGGGAGGAAGCGCAACCGGTGTGGCTCCAGGGGCTCCACACACCAGGTAAGTGCGTGCAGGGCCCAGGAGCAATGCGCCATCGCACACCATTTTCGGCTTCTAGCGGACAATGAAAAGGTGCGCGATCAGTGCCTGCCGGCCCCTGGAGCGTTGCGCGATTGTGAGTGTGTCATGCAGATCACTCTTCACAATCGCGCAACACTCCGGGAGCCCTTTTGCATGGCAAATGCCGTGCAGAAAGGGCCTATGCCTCTGTATTTCAGTTGCTGGTCTGTACAAGATGAAAGGTTAACTTGCACTCACATCATTGTTCTTCAGGTGTCTTCCCATAGGGAACCAGTGTGAATGATCACTGGACTTAGATAGGCCTTTGATCAGATTTGGGATGGCTTGGCTTATGTTCTTATGCTGTTAATGAATGGGAAATCACTTTTTAGCCTGGTTTCCAGATTTGCGTAGCCCTAGTGATACAGCTGTACCATATAGCAATCAAATGTTTATATATGAAAAGGGGGTATTTGAAAGTCCTGAACTCTTACAAGTTTGAATCCTGTACCACTTGATAGCTCCTTAAATGTCATTAAAAAAAAAAACAGCAGCAATCGGGAATCACACAGCTACTGTGTGTATTTCCTGCTTCCATAAAGCCAAACCTATGAAGCAAATTAAGAGTGAGGGCAATGCTCTTTTGCATCATACTTCCCTCACTCTGAATGGGCACTGGAGAAGGAGGTACAACAACTGCCACACTGTCAATATTAACCTAATCTTCAACCCCTGCTGAAAAACTGTTGGAAGAAGAGGGGCTCTTTGCAACTGCGTTGCTGCTTTGCTCTAGCATGGATAGCACAATAAAGACTCTCTCAGTTAAATTTGCAGAACCATGCTTTGTGAGTTGGCTGAAAAGGAGGAGCAAGGACCCTGGAAGACTTAGGGTCTTCCATCCCTATAGGAAGCTTTCCATCAGGTGATTCAGCTTCCCTGAGAAGGAGAAAGAATACCCAAAGAGAAATTGAGATGCAGTTTGGATTGTGGGATAAGATTATACTCCTCTTCCATCAATACCACCTATATAGCTATAGATCTGCTCATGGGTAGATCTGATTTCTGTTTGGCCTGCTTCCGTCATCCATTTTTTATTCTGGCACCCCATTCTCCAAAGCAACCATCGTTCAAATGTTCCGATCCCACAATCTCCCCATCTGTCTGAACCTGTTTTCTCCTGGCAAGCATCTCGTTTTCTTTGCCTTATATGGTGATAACCTTCATTGTTGATGTCTCTCCTTCCCTGGCCCCTCTCTGTAGTTCTCATCAGACGAGGGCACATCTGTATTCTTTGGAAATATGAAGCTGAGGGGGGCATCATCTCATCCCTCTCTGTCTCCAGCCCAGCACTCAGCGATGCATCTCTGCCAAATTCTTGAAGAATAGCTGGGGATAAAGATCTGTGTACACACCGTGCTTAACTTCCTCACGCCTGCCATTAATAACGAGGGTGTCACGAATAATGATGTAAAGTTTGGTTTCGCGCAACTCATTGGCATCCGTGTTTTTTTGATTACCCAAAATCCTTGCAGCTTTTGTTATTGCTACCAAGGAAGAAGGCCAAGAGATTTGGAAACTTTTGAAGGGGGAGGAGAAGGGCAAGGGAGAACTCTGCAGTCCAAAACAAATATCACTCTTGGGCACAGTGATGCCTTCCTCTCTTGCAGCAATTTTCAGCCTTTCTGCCAGGGAACAGTTTCCGTACTGCCTAATCTCCTGAAGAACCACCATATAATAGCAAGCAATGGGGCTACCAGTGTCTCTGAGATGGTGAGAAGTCATTTAAACAGCTAAACTTATGCACCATCTATGCCTGTTCCTTGTTATCTGGCTGTGGTGACACATGCTTTAGTTAGATTTAGATTTAGATTTAGATTTAGATTTAGATTTAGATTTAGATTTAGACTACTGCAATGCAGTCTACCTGGGGCTGCCTTTGAAGAGTGTTTGGAACAG
Source organism: Iguana delicatissima (assembly GCA_948472985.1). Taxonomy (NCBI): domain Eukaryota; kingdom Metazoa; phylum Chordata; class Lepidosauria; order Squamata; family Iguanidae; genus Iguana; species Iguana delicatissima. Next base: position 649,124 of record CAOKZL010000157.1, on the reverse strand, counting down.
TTGCATAGGATGGGAAGGCGATGAAGGCAGTGCGCCCCTGGCAGCAATTTTTGGGGGGCACTGTGGCTCTTTGCTTGCCCTCCCCCATATACTGTAGCCCCACTCCTTTCATCATAGCCCTGCCCTGTCCATCTTAGCCATGCTCCCATGTGTCATAGCCACACCTCCACATGCTGTAGCCCCACGCCTGCCCCCCTTCATGCGCTCCAAGCTGCCCCACTGGTTTGGAAACTTCAGCGGCTCAGAAGGTATGTTGACTGGGTCTAGCTACATGGAGCACATGACTCTCTTGCTACAACAACTCCATGGGCTTCCACTTTCATTGTTGTTTGTTGCTGTGTGCCTTCAAATCATTTCTGACTTATGGGGACCCTAAGGTGGACCTATCATGGGGGTTTCTGAGGCTGAGAGTGTGTGACACACCCAAAGTTTCCCAGTGGGTTTCCATGTTGAAGTAGGGAATTGAACTCTGGTCTCCAGAGTTGTAGTCCAATGCTCAAACAACTACACCAAGCTGGCTCTCACACCAGTCTCATACCTTCCAAAATTTCATAGAAAAAACCAGGGCACACGCAGCCAAGCAACATCAGAGTGTGATCAAGAGAGCAAAGGTTACAAATGTCATTGTTGTTATGTACCTTTTAGTTGTTTCCAACTTATGGTACCCCAAAGCAAACCTATTATGGGATTTTCTTGGCATGATTTGTTCAGAAGGAGTTTGCCTTTGCCTTCCTCTGAGGCTGGGAGAGTGGGTTTCTATGACCGAATGGGTATGCAAACCTTGGTCTTCAGAGTTGTAGCCCAATGCTCAAACCACCACCCATGCTGACTCTCAATTAATGAGGGGGGGAAGAGACAAGATTGGAAAAACTGCAGTACTTTGCTTTTGCCTGAATCTACTGGGAAAGGCAAAATTCCACCCTCTTCTCTACTCTCTACTCCTACTGAGCTAACTGAATGCAAACCACTTTTTCACTTTGAACTCAGTTTGTAGGAACTGAAGTAGGATGAGGATGAATGGGGAAACAGGGAAGGGAAAAAAAAAGCTGAGACATTTTAAAAGCAGCTGAAAAGTGGGATGGCAGAGGCTTAGGCCCTTTCCACACCTCACCATCTTCCAGCACTGGGGTGCGGGAATTGCACAAGCAGCCTCCAGCGAGAAGCTTTCGTGTCCAGGAGTCCTTCAGCTCCGCACGAGCTGCCTGCTCGCGTGAGAGCCCCACCTCTTCCTTCTGAAGCACAGCCTGAAAGTTTCCCAGGCTGTGCTGGGGAAGGAAGCGCGACCAGTGCGGTTCTGGAGGCTCCGCACGCCAGGTAAGTGTGCGTAGGGGCCTGGGTGCAATGCGCGATCATGCACCATTTTCAGCTTCTGGCCAAAAATGAAAAGGTGCACAATCAGTGCCTGCCGGCACATGGAGCATCGCGCAATTGTGAGTGCATCGTGCAGATCGCTTCTCACAATCGCACGACACTCCAGGCCCTCTTTTGCATGGAAAATGCTGTGCAAAAAGGGCCTTAGTCAGGACTGTCGCTGCGAAATCAGAACAGCTAGGGTGTATGCAATTTGTTTCCAATCACAACTGAAAATGTTGGCTATGACCAACAAGCGCTATAGGGTTTGAGCCTGGGTTACCTGAAGGGCTATATTCTCCCAAATGAGCCTTCCTCAAGCTTTCAGATCTTTGGGGATGGCCCATCTTTGGTCCATCATCATCCAGTGGGAAGATGGAAGAGGGCCTTCTCAGTGGTTGCTTCCAGCTCTGCAACTTTTTTGGCGTTCTTCCATCCTCCAGTAGACTATTTTATTTTGACTGGCCTTAGAGAAATTATTTTAACAGTGTGCCGTCCTTTCTTCTCTTGCCTTTTTATAGATACGTTTTTAAATGGCTTTCAGTTTTATTCATGGTTTAATTATATGTTGGCTGAGATCCTATATTGTGCTTGTGTGCTATAAATCTAACTCATGTAGTTACACACTGATTGTGTTACCCTAGTCTCCTGCTGAATACCAGGGATGTAAAGCTTCATAAATTTTGTTCTCGCAGGCAACAACAAATAATTCTACCATTTTTTCTTTCTCCTTGCTGTGAGAAAGATGCATAAAACCCTAACTTTTGAGAATAATCACAGTTCGGGATTTTCTGAAAAAAAAGTGTAGGGTTGTTTTTTTTCAGAAAAGTGGTATTTTCTACAGGACTTTTCTGTACAGAAAAATAACATTTTGGCACAGGTTATGCTCATGAAACTTGTTTTCTGCTCAAATATATATTTGTGTCTAGAAAACAAGTGGACTCATAACACTATAATTTTGTAGTGCGAAAAGGCCCAAAACACCTCACTGCAAAAGCAGTAGATTCCTGGCCTGAGAAAAATCGACCCACCATTGTAGGAGCTGTAGTCCAAAAAAGCAACTTTTCTACAGCTTTAAAGAAAGGGTTGGTGGGGGGGTAGCCCTACCCCTTTATTTCCATTTTTGGCACTCACTGCCAGCAAACCCAACCCCTCACAATAATTAGTCTTTTTGAGGGAATATGATCCTCAGCAAGAAAAAGAAGTAAAGAGGAGACCCAAGACATCAGAACAATTGGCCTTTCATGTCACTGAATTGGTGAATCCATTCTGAGTTTGGCTTTACCAAACATGGAATGTTTTCATAGAATCATAGAATCATAGAAATGTAGAGTTGGAAGAGACCACACGGGCCATCCAGTCCAACCCCCTGCCATGCAGGAACACCCTCAAAGCACTCCTGACAGATGGCCATCCAGCCTCTGCTTAAAAACCTCCAAAGAAGGAGGAGACTCCACCACACTCCGAGGCAGCATGTTCCACTGCCGGACAGCCCTGACCGTCAGGAAGTTCTTCCTGAGGTTCAGGTGGAATCTCCTTTCCTGCAGCTTGAATCCATTGCTCCTTGTCCTGGTCTCTGAGGCAGCAGAAACAAGCCCTCTCCCTCCTTTATATGGCATCCCTTCAAATATTTAAACATGGCTATCATGTCCCCTCTTAACCTTCTCTTCTGCAGACTAAACATACCCAGCTCTCTAAGTCTATCCTCATAGGGCATGGCCTCCAGGCCCCTCACTATTTTGGTCGCCCTCCTCTGGACTTGCTCCAGCTTGACCATGTCCTTCTTGAGTTGGGGTGCCCAGAACTGGACACAGTATTCAAGAGGAGGTCTAACCAAAGCAGAGTAGAGTGGTACCAGTACCTCCCTCAACCATACTCCTATTGATGCAGCCGAGAATTGCATTGGCTTTCTTGGCTGCCGCATCACACTGCTGACTCATGTTCAGCTTGTGGTCTATGAAGACTACTAGATCCCTTTCACATGTACTACTATCCAGTCACGTGTCCCTCATCCTATGTTTCTGTATTCCATTTTTTCTACCTAAGTGTAGGACCTTACACTTCTCTCTGTTGAATTTCATTTTGTTAGCCTTGGCCCAGCTCTCCAATCTATCCAGGTCATTTTGAATTTTGATCCTGTCCTCTGGCGTATTAACAACCCCTCCCAATTTGATGTCATCTGCAAATTTGATCAGCACGCCCTCTATTCCTTCATCCAAGTCGTTGACAAAAATATTGAACAGCACTGGGCCCAGGACAGAACCCTACGGCACCCCGCTAGTCACTTCTCTCCAGGATGAGAAGCAGCCATTCGTGATCACCCTTTGGGTTCGGTCAGTCAACCAATTACAAATCCAACCAACAGTAGCCCTGTCCAGCCCTCATTTTACTAGCTTCTTTGCAAGAATGTCATGGGGAACTTTGTCAAAGCCTTTCTGAAATCGAGGTATGCTACATCCACAACATTCCCCTCATCTATCAAGCTAGTAACTCTATCATAAAAAGGGATAAAATTAGTCTGGCATGACTTATTTTTGAGAAATCCATGTTGACCTCTTGTGATTACTGCCTTGCTTTCTAAGTGATTAGAAACTGACTGCTTAACGATCTGCTCCAGGATCTTTCCGGGTACTGATGTCAGGCTGACTGGGTGATAATTATTTGGGTCCTCTTTTTTTCCCTTCTTGAAGATGGGGACAACATTTACTGTCTTCCAGTCTGCTGGAACTTCTTCTGTCCTCCAAGATTCTCAAAGATTATAGCAAGCGGTTCTGAAATGATCTCTGCCAGCTCCTTTAATACCCTAGGATGCAATTCATCTGGCCCTGGATGTGTGGCCAGGTATTCCTGTACCACCTCTCTACCTATTACGTGCCTCATTTCCCCTGTTTCCTCACCTGCTCCCCAACCGCCAGGTTGAGTGCTTGTATCCTTCTGGGAAAAAACTGAGACAAAGAAGGTGTTAAGTAGTTCTGCCTTTTCTCTTCCCCCTGTGAGTAATTCGCCATCTTCTCTGCACAGCGACCCTATCATCTCCTTCTTTTTCCTTTTGCTGCGGACATATTTAAAAAAGCCCTTTTTATTGTTTTTAATGTCTCTGGCCAGCCTAAGTTCATTCAGTGCTTTAGCCATTCTGACCTCCTCCCTACATCTCCTGGCTACTTGCTTAAATTCTTCTTTGGTGGTTTCCCCCTTCTTCCATTTCCTGTACATGTTTCTCTTCACACTCAGCTCAGTTTTGATAGCTCCAGAACTTTAAAGATCCTGTAAAACATGTTAATACTATTTGAAGAATAAAGAACAGCAACCTTGAATAAAGCACTATGAAGGTTCAGAGTAAAAAATGGTACAGATTCATGACCCCGCTGAAATGCAAACCACCATCTTCCACAGGAACTAGACTAAGAATTCACTTATAGCCCATCCAGGGAAGGTTCATAGAATCATAGAGCTGGAAGACACTACAAGGGCCACCAACTCCAACCCCCTACCATGCAAACATACACCATCAAAGTATTCCCGACAGATGGCCATCCAGCATCCATTTGAAAACTTCCAAAGAAGGTGAGTCCAACACACTCTGAGGCAGCATATTCCATGGTTAAACCACTCTTACCATCAGAATGTTCTTTGTCATGTTTAGGTAGAATCTCTTTTCCTGAAGTTTGAAGCCATTGCACTGTGCCCTAGGTTCTGGAGCCCCATTTTCCATATGACATTCTTTCAAATATTTAAATATGGCTATCATGTAACCTCTTAATCCTTTCCAGGCTAAACATCCCCAGCTCCCTAAGCCATTACTGATAGGGCATAGTTTCCAGGCCTTTCACCATCTTTGTTGCCCTCATCTGGACACATTCCATCTTGTCAATATCCTTCTTGAATTGTGGTGCCCAGAACTGGACACAGTATTCCAAGTGGGGTCTGACCAAAGCAGAAATGAGTGGTATTGTTACTTCCCCTGACCAAGACACTATACAACTATTGATATAACCTAGAATCATGTTGGCTTTTTTAGCTGCTGCATCACACTGTTGACTCGTGTTCAACCTATTGATTATTGATGTAAGTTTAGTGGCTCAGATGTCAATGAGAATGATGAATTGACCCTAGGATTTTAATCCAGATGGTAAAGGTGCTATCCAAGCTGTTGATAGGATTTAGCACCTTGAGTAGTTCCCTTGAAGTTCAGACTGAAACCCAGAGTGGATTGGATAAAACCATCCCCCTTGCCTGAGCTGAACAACAGCAGAGGGCGTGTTCTAGTGGCAGAAAGGAAACAGATAGTCCAGGAAGTCTTGATCTCTTCATTACTGTGTGAGCTAGGAAGGCAAGACATCTGGGAAGGTTGCTAGGTTTGAGGTTTAACTACAGTGAGTTGTGATTGCAGTGTTCAGGTCTTGCCAGTCTTATAAGAGCCAAAAATATGCAGAGGGGAACATATGTGTGTGTGGAGGGGTGAATTTCTTTATGTATAATCCAGCGATGTGGACTCAAGTAAGATTCATGTTGCTTCAGTGACTCGACTTGGACTCTACTGGGCAATAAATGGCTTACTGACTCAACTCAACTCGTGACTTTTATATTTTTAGTGACCGACTTGCTGCCCTTGGTTCAATAATAGAACACATTCATCCAGAAACCTTACGACTTTGAACAACACTTCCATCTCTTTTTGCCTACTGGTCACAAGATGATTTGTCTCAAGTCCAAAGTGTGAGCAATTTGTCAGAGGGGAACAGCAATCACATTTGGCAACAGGCTTGAGGTCCAGTTGAGGTCTGCTCAGCAGCTGTCCCCATTGCATATTGGAGGAGGCTATTGAAACTTTTCCTAAGAGCAGAAAGCAAGACTTGCCTCCAGAGTGCAGGGTAGATTTTTCAGAGGGGAACACAAAATGCATTAGGCAACGGGCCTGAGGAGATTGAAAGGAGATAGAAAAATTCTTCCCTCTATAGCTTTTGAAGCTTCGGTAATGGGAAGTAAGAAAGATTCTGTTCCGCACTTCTGAAGCTGCAGGCCCTTGTATGCCCATTGATACCCACATACACACATCCCCCCACCACTTCCTTTTTTTTCCCCATTAAAGTTGGGTCCCAGACTTAACACTTGACTTGAGACTTGACTTGGAAGTATCTTGCAAGGACTTGAGACTTGGAATAAAAAACTCAGTGCTTGGGGGCGTTCTTTTTCAGACTATAACTCCCAGAATCCTTCAGCCGCTCTGCCAATCGACTCTTTCATATCTGTATCCAGCTTTTACCAAAATGACACTGAAAGTGATGTCCAAAAATCCCAATCCAGCAAAACCTTGGTTGGAATTTGAAAGACAATGGGAAAGAATTTTGATAAATTTCACAAAACTCCTTAGAAGAATGTTTTTGCCTGTTTATTCTTCTCTCCACAGGAAACTAACAGCCTGGCAGAGGCAAAGATAAAAAGATAGGAGGTGTTTTGTTTTTTTAAAGACCCACTATGTTGAAATATTGTCCAAAGTCTTGCCTCTCAGCTGGCTTTGAACATTTTCACACCTGAGGTCCAACTCTCCAGTTAAACTCAAGGAAGAAGTGGATTATGGCTCTAAAATGACAGATTATCCTCACTAGGTATCAATGGGTTCCTTTCAGCCCAGTTCCTGGCACAAGGCCCAGAAGGATTATTTCACAATGTAAGCTTTGATCAGCGTAAATGTACAAGCCGCCCTCTGGTCTTCCCTCAGCCGGTCTCCCAAAAACCCTGCAGCAGCTTCAGGATGGAACAAAATGTGCCACCACTGCTGCTACCGTCATAAACAGTTGGGCTGTCCAGCGCCAGTTGCTAGCTGCCACGGAAGCTGTCAAAGTATGGATTAAAGAGCCTTTTGTCAAAGCAAAGCAACAGCAAAATAAACAAGGGGTATTGGAGTTGCGGGAGACGGGGGAGAGAGTTTTACTTCACGAAAAAATTAAGTAAAGGGACAGGATAAAAGGACAGGGTCTTTCTTTCCCCTTGTCTCATTTTGTGCACAGCTGAAGACATAATATTTTAAAATCACAGCCGGCAAGGGTTCCTTTGAGACTATAACTCCCAGAGTTCCACAGCTGGTATAGAGAACGGCCATGCTGATGGGAGGATTCTGGGAGACCACCATCTTTTTTGAAAAATAGGATCTTTTGGTCAGAATTTAAACACTCTGAATTCAGGCTACCAAAAGATTTTCTTGTGCTCTGTCTTTGGCCCTTTCCGCACGTGGCGAGGGAAACGCTCCCTGCCACTACTCACTGGCTTTTTGGTGGGTCCGTTTCAGTCTGTCCTGACGAGGAGCAGTGCGAGCTCGTCACTCCGCGCTGCTCCGACATCCAAAATGGCGGCTTCTGGTTGGTGGAGGCTGCCCACCAACCGCTGAAGCTCGCCAGCCTAAAGCCCACCCCCGGCAGATCTGCAGGCGTGCACTGGTGTGTGCCTGTAAATCTGCACTGGAGCGTGGGAACGGAGTGGCACAAAACGGCGCACTCCGTGCTTTTGAAAAACCTGTAAAAACAGGTTTTTAAAAAGCACGCTGCGCAACCACTTCGGGTTGCTCCAGAGCAGACTGAGGTGCGGAACTGCAACAAGTAGTCCAACCCAGTCCGCTCTCAAGGTGCGGATGACCTCCGTCAGAAGTCGCACCGTGCCGTTCTACTTACCCTGTGCGGAAAGGGCCTTTGACAGCCCACCACAGCACTACCTTTCCATGGTGGTGAGATTGTGTTCTCTTATGAGGCAAGAGGCTGTGCTGGCAGTAGCAATGCCACCGGTAGAGTCTCCAATATTAGACATGCTTTTGTTGAGGAGCCCTAAATGTGCCAAACAGTTACCGGGCAGCAGCATTAGTGTGTACGCGGTGTGACACTGGTGAAGGATCTCTCAGAGACAACAGCAATAGAGCCATTGCTAATGCTTGTCAGTACTGTGCAGAAAGAGGCATTGGTAAACCCTTTGTGAATGCAGTTTAGCACCATGAGACAGTCCAAAATGGAACAGGAGATAGTGCCAGAAGATGAGACTCTCAGGTCAAAAGGCACTCAGTGAACTACTGGGGAAGAGCAGTGGCCAAGTACAGGTAGTGCTGCAGCTAATGATGCAGCTAGACTCACGTCTAAAGGATATTCAACTGTTGACAGGCTTGGAGAGGAAAGAAAAGTCTGAAGCCCTGCAAAATATATTATAAAAATATGGGATCTGAGAAGCCAGGACCAAGCAAAGGAGGAGAGTTGTGCAGATACAGTAGACTGCCAAGAAGACAGATAAATGGGTGCTAGAGAAGATCAAGGCTGAGTTATAGAATCATAGAGTTGGAAGAAACCCCAGGGGCCATCCAGTCCAACCCCTTGCTATACAGGAACACCCATCAAAGCAGTCCCAACAGATGGCCATCTAGCCTCTGCTTAAAAACCTCCAAAGAAGGAGACTCCACCACACTCCCAGGCAGCATATTCCACTGCCAGACAACTCTGACCATCAGAAAATTCTTCCTGAGGTTCAGGTAGAATCTCCTTTTCTGCAGCTTGAATCCATTGCTCCTTGTCCTAGTCTCCGAAGCAGTGGAAAACAAGCCCCCTCTCCCCTAGACATGACATCCCTTCAGATATTTAAACATGGCTGTCATGTCCCCTCTTAACCATCTCTTCTGCAGACTAAACATACCCAGCTCCCTAAGGCGTTCTTCCTAGGGCATGGCTTCCAGACCCTTCACTATTTTGGTTACTCTCCTCTGGACACACTCCAGCTTGTTGATATTCTTCTTGAATTGAGGTGCCCAGAACTGGACACAGTATTCCAAATGAGGCCTAACCATGCAGAATAGAGTGGTACCATTACTTCCCTCAATCTAGACACCATATTCCTATTGATACAACCAAGAATTGCATTGGCTTTCTTGATTGCTGCATCACACTGCTGACTCATGTTCAGCTTGTAATCTACCAAGACTATTAGATCCCTTCCACACATACTGTTATCCAGCCACGTGTCCCCCATCCTATATTTGTGCATTCCATTTTTTCTGCCTAAGTGCAGGACCTTACATTTCTCTCTGTGGAAATTCATTTTGTTAGCTTCAGCCCAGCTCTCCAATCTGTCAAGGTCATTCTGAATTTTGATCCTGTCCTCTGGTGTATTAGCAACCCCTCCCAATCGGGCTCAGAACAGAACCCTGTGGCACCCCACTAGTCACTTCTCTCCAGGATGAAAAGCAGCCATTGGTGAGCACCCTTTGGGTTCGGTCGGTCAACTGATTGCCAATCCACCTAACAGTATCCCTGTCCAGCCCTCATTTTACTAGCTTCTTTGCAAAAGTTGTCCCAAAAAGCCAAGATAATTAAGCTGTCATACCTTGGACATATCATGTGAAGACATGATTCACTAGAAGAGTCAATGATGCTTGGCAAAAGTAGAGGGCAGTAGGAAAAGAGGAAGGCCACACTGCAGGTAGATGGACTCAGTTAAGAAAGCCACAGCCCTAAATTTGCAAGGCTGGAGCAAGGCAGTTGATGATAGGGTAATCTTGAGGTTTCTCATTCATAGGGTCACCCTAAGTCAAAGTTGACTTGATTGCAGTTAACAACACGAACAATCTTTGATGGATTTCCTGAAAAAATAAAACTGATGTTCCCTCCCCCTATCCTTACTATGGGCCTTTCCGCCCCTCACTAAACTGCAAACCCCAGGATTACATAGGATGTTGAAAGTGGATTAATAGAACTATAACAGTGCAGTGCAGAAATGGCCGATGACATACCCTCCAACATTTAAAACATTAAAACCGGGACATGGGCAGCCAAGCAGCATCAGGGCGCGATTAAGATGGCAAAAGTTACTCATGAGGGAAAACACACAAGCAAGGAGGAGCTGCATTGTTTGCTTTTGCCCGAGTCTACTGGGAAGGACAAAATTTTGCACCTTGCTCTCGCTCCCCTTTGCTGAGTTAGTTTCGGCAAACTACTTTTGCACAATGAACTTAATGTTTGTAGTTTGCAGCAACTGAAGTCAGCTGAGGGCAAAGGGGGAAAATGGGAGACAGAATGAGAAACTGGGATTTTTCCCCTTTCTCCATTTGGTCCTCAGCTGACTTCAGTTCCTGCCAACTGAGTTCAATATTTAAAAGTGATTTCACTCGGCTCAACAGCGGGGAGAAGAATTTTACTGAGACCTGCCTAACACAGAATTCTAAGTACCTCAACAAACTACAGACCCCAGGATTCATCAAACAGATACCATTATGTAGTGAAGATATGGTTATGCTTTTACATGGCATTATTGTTGTACATGGTGCTGCAAAAAGATGAAATGATTTCTTAAAATGCTCCTCCAAAAAGTGTACAATCTGATTCTTTTTTAAAAAAATAGATTAAAGGAACTAATACCAAGGAAGACAAGGACTTAGATACAACCAGAGTTTCAAACACTGCTCCAATTAGTTTTTGTGTATCGATTGGAGAAGTAATATCAATTTCTCCTTTGCTTAAGGCAGCACGATATATTGGTTTGGTCGCATAAGGTATTATTCCCCTGCCATCTACCATATGGGGATAATAATCCCGAAGTTACCCTAAAGCTTATCTAGGTAATGATAAGTCTTTGAAAGTCTTTGTCACCTTTTGAAAACATTAGCAGGCTGTACGAATGCAAGGTATTTGGGCAGTATTTAAACTCTCTTTGTGTAAATATTTGATGTAGTTGACTTGGGCTAGGTAGTATTTTTAGAACTTCCTTTTGATCTTGTTTCTGCAAAAACAGACCTGAAGTTTTGTTTGGCATATCTTTCTTACTTTTCTTCTCAATATTCCTCCCGCTGCAATCCTTCAAATTCTAGCAACAGAGCATGAATGAATAAGGATATCCTGTACTGAACATTGAGCTACTGTTTCTCTTGTTCCTCCTTTTGTTTCACATTGTAATCTGAGTCAAGCTGTAGCCATGCTGACTGCAGGAGATCTGAAGAGAAATGGTGATCTCATGTGGTGTAGTGGTTGAAGTGTTGGGAATCAGGAGAGATAGTCCATGTCTCCATGATGATGCATAGAAGCTCATTAGATGACTGTGGGCCAATCACTATACAAACCTGCCAGAATCCTAAGATCCACAGGGCAAAGGTATTCCCCTCTGAAAAATTCACACTGTGCTCTGACGGTGAGTCTTGCCTTTTGCTCTTAGGAAAAGTTTTAGAAGGCTCCTCCAATATGCAATGGGGCTGCTGAGCAGACCTCAACACCTTCCACCCAAGCCTCTTGCCTAACACATTTGCTGTTCCCCTCTGAGAAATGTACCCATGCTTTGGGATCGAGACAGATCATCATGTGATCAGTAGACAAAAAGAGATGGAAGCATTGTTCAAACTCATACAATTTCTGGATGAATATGTTGCATTACTGAACCAAGGGCAGCAAGTTGGTCACTAAAAATATAGGGCATTTTCCCATTAGACTGTTGGGGCCCCTCCCTAAATTGCAAACCCCAGGATTCCATAGGATGTCAAAAGTGGAATAATAGCACTACAACAGTCTAGTGTGGAAATGGCCATGCAAGTCACAAGTCAAATCAGTGCATCTTTTATTGCCGAGTCAAGTCCGAGTCAAGTCACTGAAGTGGCTTGAGTCTGAGGCAATAGACTTGAGTGTACATCACTGTATGCTTGCACTTTTGGGGCATTCCACAATATCCGTCCTTAGTTCACAGATGTCCAAGTAGAGTTCCACAATGTAACTGTTGCCATTGCACCTTCTTCGATGTTGTGTTACTACTTATGAATGTTCCACTCTGGTGTTATGGAAACAGCAAGCACATTGTCAAATGCTTAGCTGGTTGTGCAATACTAGTGTTCAGCACACAAAAAATGAAAATGACCACAGATGATTTACACAATTTTAAAATGGAATGGTAAAGACATCGAAACAGCTGAAGACATTCTGTACCTTGGTTCACTCATAAATCAAAATTGAAATTGTAAACAAGAAATGAGAATACTAGGTAATGGAAGGGAAGCTATAAAGGAACTAGATAAGTTCCTCAAATGTAAAGATACAGCGTGAAATACCAAAATCAGGATTGTCCATACCAACTTATTTCTGATTTCTGCATGTGGTTTTGAAAACTAGACAATGGAGCTGACAGGAAGAAAGTCAATTGATTTGAAATATGGTACTAGAAGAGAGTTCTGTAGATAGCATGGACTGGCAACATGAACAGGGCTCCTTGAGCAAATCAAGCCTGAACTCTCCTGGAAGCCGGAATGACCAAACTGAGGCTATCAGGCTTTGGCCATATCATGAGATGACATGACTAATAAGAAAAGCCAATGTGGGACACAGTAGGAAAAAAGGAAGATCATAATTCACATAGATAGAGTCAATCAAGGAAGCTACAGCCCTGAGTTTACAAAACCTGAGCGTTATGTCACGTTGTGTACGGGCTTGTTCTGTACAGTATGAAACAGTCACCTTGGGGATCAGAACTGAAAGGATGTTTTTTCCTTCTGTTCACACAAGCACGCAGGCACTGTTTCTCATCTGCACAAGTCAGATGTGTCAAGAAATGTCTGCATGAGAAAGACTACTGGCTTTCTAGGACGACAATCAAGAAAATGTTGCAGGTAGCCTAAGGCAGATGCTTGTAGTCTGCGGTTGCTTTCTTTGTTAAAATTTCTTGACTAGATTATTGCAGGCTATCACATTGCAGAACAAACTGTGCTGTATGCTTGAGAACACATACTGAGTTGCATTCTGCTGTGAACTCTTACAAAACAGACACACATACACACACAAGCTGCCTGCAATTTTCCAGCACTCTCAATTGCTTTGGCCTCCCTTTCTCCTCCTTCTCACCTCACCATTAACTTAATTCTAAAGTTAAGTAATTAGTTAAGATAGTAATTAGTTATATGAAAGGCCATACTAAAAAGCCTATATATTTCACCTTTCCAGGTTGATTCTTTATCCAAAGCCCAGTTCTCTTGAATTTTTAAAAACCGCTTCTTGGTTTTTATTAGTCCATCGGGATTCAGGAATTGCAGTGTAAACACAAGATTCAACCTACTACACATGTAAATGGCTATAGGATTCTTTGTTTATTGTCAGTTGTGATTAAAGTCTGAGAGATTATTAATGCCAAGTTTCAAATATTTATATCAACAAGCAGTAAGTAAGTGGTAGTACCACTCTGTTCTGCTTTGGTCAGACCCCACTTGGAACACTGTGTCCAGTTCTGGGCACCATAGTTCAGGAAGAATATTGACAAACTGGAACATTATGTCCAGAGGAGAGCGACCAAAATGGTAGAAGGCTTGGGAACCATGCCCTATGAGAAGAGGTTCAAGGAGCTGGGTATGTTTAGTCTGGAGAAGAGAAGGTTAAGAAGTGACATGATAGTCCTTTTTAAATATTTGAAGGGATATCATATAGAGGATGGAGCAAGTCCCTTTTGTGCTGCTCCAGAGACTAGGTCACAAACCAATGGCTTCAAACTTCAGGAAAAGAGATTCCATCTAAACATTAGGAAGAATTTCCTGATGATAAGAGCAGTTCAATAGTGGAATGCACTGACTTGGAGTGTGGTAGAGTCTCCTTCTTTGGAAGTTTTTAAACAGAAGCTGGATGGTGATCTGTCAGGAATGCTTTAATTCCTGCATGGCAGGGAGTTGGACTCGGTGGCCCTTATGGTCTCTTCCAGCTCTTTAATTCTACAACTTGGAATGATGGTAGTGGTTAAATCCTCTTTCCATCCAGATTGCCCTCCTGTTTTGTACACCAGACACCACAAAGAGGCATCTCACCAGTCTCAGGAAGCTGAATTTTGAAGCACTTAAAAAGTTGAGACTTTTGCTGAGCTCAGTATGGGAATCAGTAACATTAAAGAAAAGGGAAGAAAAGGAAAGAGAGGAGAGAAGTTTCTAAGTGACAGAGAAAGAACAGCAAGAGAATTAGATTTGGTGGGATAGGTTGAAATGGAATTTCTAAAAATTCGTGCAACTGTCTTCTTCTCTCCCAGGAGCAAGACAGTGATGGTTTCAGCTTCATTTTGTAATGAGTTTAATAGGACTTCTAACCTAACACTTAAATAGCAATTTGACATAAATGTAATAGTTAATTTTCCCCCTTTCTGATGTAATGCAAATAAAATAGATTTTTAACTTACTAATGACCAACTCAAATCATTGTTGTTTTTGTGACTAATGGCAGGTTTCTGACTAATGGCAACACTAAGGCAAACCCATCATGCAGTTTTCTGGGGGCTGAGAGTGTGTGATGCACCCAAGGTCACCCAGTGGGTTTCCATGGTTGAGCTGGGAATCGAATCCTGGCCTCCAGGGTTGTAGTCCAATGCTCAAACCAAAGGAGCCATTGAGCCCTGGTGGCACTTTGGTTAAATGCCAGTTCTGCAGCCACAACATTGTGAGTTCGATCCTGCAGGGCTCCAAGTTGACTCAGCCTTCCATCCTTCCTTAGGCTGGTAAAATAAGTACCCAGCTTGTTGGGAGCAATTAGCTAAAATACGTTGTAAAGCACTTAGGGAGTGCTTTGCACTGATAAGCTGTATAGAAATGTAACTGCTATTGCTATTGCTGAGTCTAGCCCCCTGCTCAGTTCAGGAACTCTAGCTAGAGTATTCTTAACAGGTAGCTGTCCACCTTCTTTTTGGAAAAGTCCAGAGAAAGAGACCCTCATCACCTCCCCAGGTCAGTGGTTCCATTGCTGAACTGAACTTAGCATCATGAAGGTCCTTCTAATGTTTGTTAGAAATTTTGTTGTTGTTGTTGTTGTTGTTGTTGTGCACCTTCAAGTTGTTTCCAACTTATGGTGACCCTAACCCAAACCTGTCATAGGGTTTTCATGGGAAGATTTGTTCAGGGAGGGGGTATCTTTGCCTTCCCCTAAGGCTGAGAGAATGTGATTTGCTCAAATTCATCCAGTGAGTTTCCATGACTGAGCAGGGATTTGAACCCTATTCTCCAAAGTTCTAGTCCTGCATTCATACCACTACCTCACACTGACTATGAAGGAAAAGTACTAACCAGGTCCGACCCTGCTTAGCTTCTGATATCAAACAAGATTGGGCATGTTGAGGGTGACATGGCTGTAGACCTTCCGAAATCTACCCTCCTGTAACTTAAAGCCATTAAAATCATGCATTGATTCTTTCCCTTTAACCTTCCTACCTCTTGGGTTTGATTCATGGCAAATTAAATTTATGGCAAAAACCCAAATTATAGCTGGAAACTAGTCCTGAGAAATCCTCGGTTTTGGTTTAAAGTTCCCCCACTAGTGACCATATTGCCTGGGAAATCCTAAGAGCCCAAACTAACTTTTCCAAACTCTGCTGGAAATGTCTCCACTTCTCACCCCTCAATCTCCTTTGCACATAAGGAGAGTAGTTGTGGAACTGAATGTAACAGAGAGCCTAAGGGTAATTTATACGTTAACTGGATAGCGATTCAGTGCCTGCAGTGCTGCTAAGTAACTTGTTACTCCACTGGGATACCCTATCCCGGGGACTATAAATGTGATATCAAATATGCCCACCATGCCAGAGAGGTTGCCTGAATGGGTACGTGGACAAAGAGGTCGAACAACAGAAAATAGGTCAGGCCAGGAAAACTCCTCCGTTGTGTTCCCCTAGGAGACCTCAGACTAAACACATCCATAGAGAGAAAAGGTTTTCAGCCAACCTGAGTGGATTATTGGGTTTTCCCCAGCCTGAGCAACCCTGACATTAATAAACCCTGCACTGCAAGGTCCATCTGCATAAGCCAATCATGCAAACTACCAAGTTGCCATTGTGTGGCATTTCTCCTTTTGTTTTGGCCATTGTTCTTCCCAGGAGAGGGCCTGCTCTAGAAGTACGTTCTGCTCTATAAGTAGTCCTAGTTTTTGAGGATCTCTTCAGAGATCCCTGCCACACTAGCAGACTGGCACTCTATTAGACAAGTGATCCCCTCAGCCTCTTCGCTGAGCCCCATTGCTCTCGCCACTTCCCTGACTGAAGACTTCAGGATAGGTGCAGTATTGCTGCCTTTACACCCTCTCCGCTGAATCCCCGATCAATTCTCACCTCGTTCCCTTTTTATACAGACCATGTGTGCATGAGCGAGTGAGCGCATTAGTGTGTGAGAATACATTTGTTAATAAAATCCAGTTATTGGTACGTTTGTCTGGCTTTTTGCTTGGTTGGACCCCATAAAAATTGGGTAAAATATTCTGCTGGGTTACCCTGCCCTTCATTTGGCTACAGCCAGTGCTCCACTAATTTCCCCAATCTTTGCATTTTGGAGCAAATCACGGTGTCGGGACCCCCAGAAGTCAGGGTAACAACTAGCCACACAGAAGTTGCACAAAAATAGGTTTAATGATGGACGGTGACCACAACAGACCACATTTTCAAAACCAGGGCATAATAATGCTATTTTGTCCTTGAAAATTGCTTCTTGCTTTAACAAGACATGCTCTTCGAAATCTCCTGCCACATAATATTTTGTCCACCTCCCAACCCTTTGCAACAAAATGCAGCCTACAGGGTAAGACAGAGGCCCTGTTTTTGGAAACTGTGTTGGCAGCATATGTAGTAGAATCTATTTATACAACTCTTTGCTCAGCAGAAGTCAAGGCCTGAAGAATCTCTGGGATATTAAAAGTGTATGTGTGCGTGATACATTGTTCAGCCCAGCTTTTCTAAACACCTTGATGTTATGAGACACCAACTATGAAATTAGAGAATAGATAATGATACCTCTCCAGCAATAAAAGAACAGAGCCGTCTTCATTGCAAATCACTGTTTACAAGACTTCCCAGACTCTCTAAGAGGTGTATTTATTGCTAGCAGTAGGGACTTGGACACGCTCTGCGCTCTCTCTGAACTAAAAATAGCTTGGCAATCTATTTTTTGCTGCTGAGTACAGAACGAAGGAAGCCTTTGTTCAACAGTTTTCTTTTCAACATGCCGTTCAGCTAGAACATTCTGAAGAGCAGGAGGAGGAGGAGGAAGAGGCTAAAACCAGAAAATATTATGCAGCATACAGATTTCATGAGGCAAGGTTTCCAAGAATGAGTCCCTTGGAGGACCAATCTATAGAAGAGTGCATAAGCTGACAAAGCTTTGAGTGTTGGGTTGTCAGATCTCACAGCCTGGCCCTGAGTCTCCAGTTTTCCTGGTCATCTCCAGGCAAAAGACGAGGGTGCAAATTCTCTAGTTTTGGTGGGCTCAGCTCCAGGCAAGAAGAAAGTGCAGATCTTCAGCTCAGCTAGAAGAACAGCCACTCGCTACAATCTGCAGGGCTCAATTGCTCACTAGCTGTAATTTGTAAAGATGCTCGGGTGGAGGGGTCTATTTATTTAGTAAATGATCTTCCTCTTTCCATCTTGGTCATTGTGGAACCAGGGCTCACTCTTCACTTTACTCTTCATGCACTTTATGATTAGAAACAAGTAGGCTAGATTAAATGTTCCTTATTCCTGTCTTCTTAAGTAGGTGACAAGGAATAAGCCCTTCATGTCATCTTGATCTGGGAACAGCCCCTTTTGCTAAGACTTCTGTCTTAATTTTCAAACAGGAAATACATTCTTTGTGTATGTGATGTGTTTGAATGACAAGATGTGAGAAGAAGGGTTGCTACGTACTTGTTGTTGATGATGATGATATTGTTGTGTGCCTTCAAGTCATTTCCGACCTATGATGACCCTAAAGCAAACCTATCATGGGGTTTTCTGGGGCTGTGTGATGGGGTCACCCAGTGCGTTTCTGTGGCTGAGCAGGGAATCAAACCCTGGTCTCTAGGATCACAGTCCAGTGCTCAAACCACCACATCACACTGGCTCTCAGCTAATGCACAGCACCTAAGGATATCATCAGGGTCCATCCCTAGCTCTCAGATGCTGGGATGATCCTGAACTGGCCATCTGACTTGGGTGAGGTCAGATTTGTTGCAGCCAAGACCCATGGCCTTGGTCAATATCCTATCCTGCCAGTGTTCCAGCCACAGACTCACATAACAATTATCCTAACCAGCATTACAAAACTGTGGCAGGGGCTCCTTATAGGCAAACTGGAGGCTAAGAGGAATTACTGTCTCCTGTGATCAACCCAGTTTTCTTCTCACAATAGAATTTCTACAGAGGTGGGTGCTTCAACAACCAGACTTGCAAATTAAGCCCATGTTTCCTTCCAGTCACCAGTCACAAAGTAAAGCACGCTAAATGCAAAGCACAGAGGTGAGCAGCATCATATAGTATTACAGATAGACATCTTTCCATACTTGAGGGATCATGTCTTCTAAATATGTGTGAAACATATCCTACAGTTTGGCTCTTTTTTGTGAGTTTATTTATTCAGCTACTATAAGCAATGTAGCTTATAGGTGTAGCTTGTAGGTGACTCCAGTGTATTCTTTTCCATGCCTATTCCTTAGTCCAAAAGAGATGAGGAGAAGGTTTGCTGACCACAACTCTTTCTCTCAACAGCAGATAACCTTAAGTCCATTCCCTGTGGCTTCAGAATATGTTTTCTGTTTGCAGGCAGAGTAATGTAGTCTGTTGCAGCTGAAGCAGGTCCAGTGTTTATGTTCCGTAGCTGAGATGAATGGATGGATGAGAAACCTTTCACACTTAAGTTGGGAAGCAGAAGTGATGCTCAAGTTATGAAAGGGAAGGGAAGAACAGATCACTGACAATTGTGGAGCTGTACAACCTTTGGAGAAGGGGGGAAGTTGTTTGGAAATCAAAAATCAAAGAATTCTGGAGAAATCGGTTGGGTTGCATAAGACAAGGACACGAGAACTTTTAAACCAGCACAAAATGAAGCCAAAGAAATCAGTGAGAACCATGGAGTTGTGCTAAAGGATATATATTTGATTATGAGCTGTTTGGAAATCAGAAATGTAAAAGTTCTGGAAAGAAAAGTCTTGAAAGCAGTACAACGTGCTTCAGCATTTCTCCTAAGGAAGTGATTCAATAAGTTAAGTTGCACATGCATTGCTGTTATGCACACAGGTGCACATTTGCAGTCAGTGCATACCTGCCAACCCCTGCTGAACCTGGAAGTGGCATCCCTTTGCTTGCGCAGCCAGATAGGTATTTAATTGCACATCCAGTATACATTCAGTTGCACAACTCTGTTGTTCAACACATGGATTGCTCAGTCCAATCAACTCCACATGTAGAGATTTACTACACCTCCCTGATGTTAGATCTTGGCCATAATTCAGTCTCCCCATCCAACAGAAGCATAGTTATGCATGAAATCCATGAGCCAATTTATTTCTCGGCATTTGTGTGTCTCTTCTAGTTGTGCTGCATTGTTGTACCTTCAAACAGGCTGTTGTCTCTATGAAAGTAGTTTTTGGTGAAATAGCTTGTTATGGAAGGGTTGCAATACAGTGAAAATACTGATCATTTAGTTGTGAATACACACATAAACTTCAGTTGCAAGAACAAAGGCTGTTCAGCTGATCCAAAAAGATTAAAATGTCACAATAATGTAGAGGTTTGTTGCGAAGAGACTGGAAGACAATCAATATCACAAGGTAGCCTAACTTTTATTTATTTACATTAAGTGCGATTTAGATATAGCTCTGTCCAAGCATGTAGTAGACTACAGAATGACCTTTTGAAATTCAGGCACAAATTAAGAAGTGATAGAACCTAGCACATTTTTGATCCAAATTCCAGGATGTATTTTCCTAGTTTTGGCAACATGTTTACACAATATGCAGTCTAAAGAATGTGTATTGTGTCTGTTCCTTTTTTTTTTTTAATTCTGCACATCTTTCTCAGAAATGAGGGGGAATATAGAATGATGTGGAAGGATGGGTTGCTTATAACCTCCTGAAAATGTAGATCTTCTCCATTCCCCCTTAGGCTGATGGGTAGCAGTTGTGATGGCCCGTGCCCAGTTGTATCCATCACCATACTTAATGAGACATGATTGATCTGAGCGGTTGTGACACAACTGAAGTCCAGCTCTAAACTTGGCTCTGCCCATCTGGGGACTTGCCACTGGGCAACAGAGAAGTGCCCACTCCTTCCTCTCCCCCCCACATGTCTCAAAAAGAAGCTGTTTTTTCACCACAAAAAAGAGCCCCTGTCCAACCAACAAGACCTTCTTATCAACATAGAAGTCCTTTAAGCTTCTGAAGCATGCACACAGATACACAGGCTCATGAGAAACACCATTCTGCCTCACTGAGCTCTAATGCGCAATTGCCCATCATTAATAATTCTTTACGAAAGGAATTGTGACCTCCCTTGGTAGCTGGAAACCAGGTTGTATTGAGCATTATGAAGAATCAAGGGCATGAAAGGCATTCATACTCATACACAGGGGAAGACCTGTTATGTGTTGGTGATGCACCTCCTTTGCACGCAGAAACTCCCAGGTTCTCAGCCTGACATCTCCAGGTAGAGCTGCAAGGTGACCCTCTATGAAAGTAGCTGCCAATCAAAAAAAAATTTTTTAATAACAATTCCAACAATCCCTCAGCCAGCATGGTTACTAACATAAGGTCTCCCTTGATATAACAGGAGCCTCCTGTGTATACTCACTAATCCACTTGGTGGTTGTTGTTGTTGTGTGCCTTGAAGTCATTTCCAACCTATGGTGACTAAGATGAACCAATTGAATTTTCTGTGTGATATGCCCAAGGTTGGAGCTGCCTTATCGATCAGGCACTTCAGGCATAGTGCCTAGTACCTATAAAAATGCGAGGGCCTATGAAAACAGGATTTTAGGGGCTAGAAAAAGCATCCCTAGTGGTACATCGGGGTGAGGTGGGAACTCAAATACAAGAATACCTAGGGCCAACCAAAACCTTAACGTAGATGTGCCCAAGGTCACCCAATGGGCTTCCATGGCCAAGCGGAGAATCGAACCCTGGTGTCAAGGGTCGTAGTCTGACATTCAAACCACTGCACCATACTGGCTCTCTTACAAAGCTCTATTGATGGAGGGATTTGTTTTATGAAGGAATAACCATCACAGTTGAAAGTGCTGGTTGCATCCTCTCCAACATTTCACAGAAAAAAACAGGCCATGCATGGCTAGGCAATCTCAGATTGTGGTCAAGGAAGAACACATTTGTATTTGCCTAAGCCTGGTGGGAAGAAATTCCATCCCCGCCTCTCCAACTTCCACTGTCAATGTGATTGACTGCAAACTACTTTTGCACTTTGAATTCAGTTTGTAGCAATTGAGGTCATCTGAGGATAAAGGGGCAGCTGGAAATTTGGGATGACAGAGGGTTAATTGAGACTGCCCTGACCCAATGGAACAGCTGGAGAATATGATTTGCCCTCTCTTCTCCTCTCCTAGTTAACTGAGTGCAAACCACTTTTGCAGATTGAACTCAGTTTGCAGCAATTGAAGTAAGCAGAGGAAAAAGGGGGGAAAGTGGGAGAGGGAGAGATAAACTGGGATGTTTAAAAAGCATCTGGAAAAGTGGGACAACAGAGGATCAATCTTGACTGCCCCTGACAAATCAGGACATTTGGAGGGTATGTAGGTAGCCTACTGTTGCCACATGCTTTCCCAGCTGCTGCAGATTACCATGCTGAAGCTAGAAGGTGAGCTGCCTTCTTTCTTCTTCAGCATTGCTGTCTAAGACCATTTCCGCAGTGGCGGAGCTTGGAGTGTGGGGAGGAGGCGGGCCTACGGTGCAAGGGGCATGGCCAGGACGCATGGAATTGTGGCCAGGGCACATGGGGGTGTGGCTATGGGGCAGGATGCCCCAAAAATATTGCCGCCCAGGGTGAATCCCCCCCCCACATTCCTACGTGCCTGCATTTCTGCCCTACACTGTTACAGTGCTACTATTCCACTTTAGACATCCTGTGGAATGCTGGGCAAGTCCAGAGGAGGGCAACCAAAATGGTGAGGGGCCTGGAAGCCATGCCCTATGAGGATAGACTTAGAGAGCTGGGGATATTTAGTCTGCAGAAGAGAAGGTTAAGGGGGACATGATAGCCATGTTTAAATATTTGAAGGGATGCCATGTAGAGGAAGGAGGGGGCTTGTTTTCTACTGCTCCAGAGACCAGGACAAGGAGCAATGGATTCAAGCTGCAGGAAAGGAGATTCCACCTGAACCTCAGGAAGAACTTCCTGGCAGTCAGCGCTGTCCGGCAGTGGAATCTGCTGCCTCGGAGTGGAGTGGAGTCTCCTCCTTCTTTGAAGTTTTTTAAGCAGAGGCTGGATGGTCAGCTGTTGGGAGTGCTTTGAGGGTGTTCCTGCATGGCAGGGGGTTGGACTGGATGGCCTGTGTGGTCTCTTCCAACTCTACATTTCTATGATTCTACGATTCTATGATCCTATGGGCTTTGTAATTTACTGAGGCTAAAGAGCTCTCTGGCTGGGAATTCTCAATGCTCCTCCCTAAGCTGCAAACCCCAGGATTCCATAGGATGTGGAAAGTGGAATAATAGTACTAACAGTGTAGTACAGAAATGGCCTGAGAGTTCCTCCTGACTGATGTAGAGAGTTTTCTTATCCCTCTAAGTCCCCATGGGTGCACCAGGAAGATCTGTCCTGATGTGTCCCTCCAGGTTCTTACAATTACAGAAACAGACAAACAAATAATACAAATCTTTGTGGTATCTCCTCACAATGAAATGACCCCATTCCCAAGAACGTCCTGCTGCCAGCAGATCTGGAAGACATGGTATAATATGCATTTCCTCATTCTTAGGCATTCTCTGACCCTCCTTTGTTCAGGACCCTTTCGTTCACGAGCTAGCAATAAATCTGGATATCAGGTTAGAGTTGCCCTTGCTGATCCACTTAGCATATCTAATGGGAATCCTCTTCATTTATCTCTCATGCCCAGCATGTTTTGTTCAAAAGTGTGCCGGGGGATTTAGTCCCAAGCCGGCTCATGGAGGTCATATTTGGGTGGGAAAGAAAAAGAGATGAGGGAGAGGAGACTTGGCCCGTTAACTTTATACAAGACAGTTCAGCAGGGAAGGGCCATAGTTCAGTGGCAGAACACAGGCCTTACATGGAGAAGGCCCCAGGTTCAACCCCTGGCATCTCCAGGTTAAGGCCATTTCCGCACTACACTCTTATAGTGCGATTATTCCACTTTCAACATCCTATGGAATCCTGGAGTTTGCAGGCCCCTCCCTAAATTGCAAACCCAAGGATTCCATAGGATGTTGAAAGTGGAATAATCACGCCATAAGAGCGTAGTGCGGAAATGGCCTAAGATAGGAAGGAAACACCAACACAAACCTTAGAGACCAGCGGCCAGTCATTGTATAGTGAACTGAGCAAAGTGTGGCCTCAGGCCATTCATACCCTTCTGTTACAGCTTTTTCAGTACCCTCAATGCTCAGAAACTGTGTGTGTGTGTAAATGTATATGTATGTGAGTGTACATATACATATTAAAAATTGACATCCTTGTGTGCTATCATAAGGAACTGTACCCATTAGGCATGACTGGGAGGCCCATAGGGCACATGTAGTCGCAAGGCAGTTTTTGTGGGGCCCCAGACTCCTCTGGAACTTTGCCACCAAATGCCCTCTCGGGGGTGAGGAGATTTTTGCCACACTTTGCCCCCCTCATGTCAATTTAGGACCAGGAGAGGACTTCTTTTTTTTATTATTTTTCTTTCTTTTTAATCAGAAAGTGAACAGGAAGGGACTTCCACTCACTTCTCCTTGTTAAAAAAAGAGCCTTCCCGGGCTTAAAATGGCCTGAGGCTTTACAACTGTGGCAAAAGTACCCCCCATGCCCTTCAGATGGCATTTGGGGGCAAATACATATAGAGAGAGAGGGAAGGAAGAAAGAGAGAGAGAGGGAGAGAGACCGCAGGAGCTTTCAGTGGGAAGGTATGGCCCTCCAAAGCTTTAGGAGGTGCTAATGGGACCCCATAGCCTTCCATAGTTGCCCACTCCTTCATTAGAGAACAGAATTATATTGATAATGGTGTTGGCTACGGTCAGTGGGATAGTCCCTGGCCAGAATCTTGTTGAGATCTTACATATAACTAAGTTCTGCTTAGGAACTGGTTGGACATTTTTGTCCAGTGCAGAACAGCTGTGTTCAGTTAATAGTTGAGGGAGCCAACTTGTGCATATGATGCCATTGTGCGCGGGTATGACTAATATTGGACATGTTGTTGCATCGCACATACGTGTACATTGCACATGGAGACCTATTTTCAGACTAAATGGCCACATTCAATTTGCACAGCATCACAATTCACTGACAAAGGGGCAGCGCACAGCTGTCACGTAGCCCTGTAAACATTAAGTTATGCCATATTCAACAGTCTATATCCCAGTCAATATGATATTACAGTTAATTCAAAGTATCTTCACAGTACATGAACACACATGCATATCCATTTAATAATTGATCAAGAATAAGTGGGAGGAAATCGATTTATTAATAATCAGTGGGTGGTCTTTATGAGCCAGATAACATTGCATGAAGAATTTTTTAATTAATTGCAGGTATTTTAAAATCTGATTTACACACAAGTAGCTCATCTGGGGGTATTCTTATGTGTAAAAATCTGAAAAAGCAAAAAGTACGGAAAAATGCAGCCCTTGGGCATTTGACCAACTACAGTGAGTTAAGTGTGCAGAAAACTAGCAAGGATTTTTTTTTAGTACTGTGTTTCTCATTCATCCATACATTGCTTATAGCGTAGTATAACCACACATATATATCATACCCTCTAACATTTCATAGTTGAAAACTGGGGCATATATGACCAATCAACATCAGAATGTGGTCAGGATAGCAAAAGTTGTTAATGAGGGAGAACAGGCAAGCTAGGAAAGAACGCAGAAGTTTGCTTTTGCCAGAGTTTACAGGGAAGGGCAAGATTTCACCCTCTCCTCTCCTCCACCTCACTGAGGACATTTCTGCACTAGACTGTTATAGTGCTATTATTCCACTTTCAACATCCTATGGATCCTGGGGTTTGCAGTTTCGGGTGGTCCCCTCCCAAAACTGCAAACCCCAGGATTCCATAGGATGTTGGAAGTGGAATAATAGTGCTATAACAGTCTAGTGTGGAAATGGTTTGAGTTAATTAAAGGCAAACTACTTTTGCACTTTCAACTCACTTTGAAGCAACTGAAGTCAGCTAAAGATAGAAGGGGAAAGTGGGAGGAAGAGAGAGGAACTGGGACATTTTACAAGCAGCTTATAAAGTGGGATGAGAGATGATTAATTAGGACCTGCCCCTGCCAAGTTGGGAAGTTGGAGGGTATAATATACGTACTAGTCTGATTTAACACTCTGTGTTTCATATTTTAATTGCACTCAATTTGGATTATTCAGTAAAGGAGCCTTAAGCCTAAAGGTGAATACAGCTAGGATAATCATATTAGTCCTGGCGTTGATCAGAAGATTTCTCTATGACAACTTGAATTGTCCTCCTGTCTCAGACTTGGGGTTGGGACGACAGCTATACCTCCCAAACTTTTGAGCATCATCTCAAAGCTTATAAAGAAAGACAACTCTGCCAGAATATATAACGCCTACCTGGGAAGAATTTATTTTCTCCTGTCTTGGGTACCTTGTCTCAGACCTTGAAACCCCAACAGGAGCAAAGAGAACAACACAACAGAGGGCAGCATCTGCCCTTGAGGCTGTATCAGAAGTTTGGTTGAAGGGACGCAAGAACACTTTCCTTGTTTATATTTCCTGTTTCCGCATCCTTTTCTGTCTTTTTTTTTCCCAACAAAACTACAGTCTTCCCTCATTTGCGGGTTTGACCTTCACAAACTTGATTATTCTTAAGGCATCCACTTGCCTCCCCTCTCCCAATTCTCACCCTCCCAGGCCATTTCCGCACTAGCCTGTTATAGCGCGATGATTCCGCTTTCAACATCCTCTGGAATCCTGGGGTTTGCAGTTTTGGGAGGGGCCCCTCCCGAAACTGCAAACCCCAGGATTCCAGAAGATGTTGAAAGTGGAATCGTCATGCTATAACAGGCTAGTGCGGAAATGGCCCCAGTCTCCTGCCTTTTGCCCATGCATGTCATGGACCTTGGCAAAAAGCAAGCAAATGGCAGGGGCATCCCCCTGTTTATGTCTTCTTCAGTCATGTTGCTGCCCCCTCCCATTTGCTTGCCTATCACCTGAGCACTTGGAAGGCATTGCACTCAGGTGAAATGCAAGTGAAGGAGGGGGCAAAGGTGCATGTACACACCTTCACCTTCTCTATTGTGTGGGTGCCCGGGAGGAAGGCAGCACACCCAGGCAAAACACAAGTGAATGAGGGGAGAGCCCTGGAAAGGAATGGCACTCACTTGGGCGATTTTTGCAAGGGTTCTGAGCCCCAAACCCTCCCAAAAGTTGATGAGCCATTGTATACCTTGTCCTCTCAGTGGCTTACTCTTACTTCAGGGTATCCTTTCATCCAAAACTGAGCAAGATCAGTCTTTTCAGATTAATACGCCAACTAGAAAAGTGTCGTGAAGCCTTTTGGTACATGCCAAGGGCAAGCACTGGCTTCCATGTCAGCCAGATGATGAATCTGCTTTGGACTGTAGTCCGAACTTTAAAGGACCTATCTGAAGCCTTGAAACCCACATTTCCAGATAGCCTTAATGTCTTGGATACTCCTCAAAAAGTTCAGATTACAACCTGAAGTGAAGTTCTCTCTCTCTCTCTCTCTCTCTCTGTCTCACACACACACACACACACACACACACACACACACACACACACACACACTGCAATGGCTGCAAGCAGCATTGTCCTCCAACACAGATCAAAACTGGGACGTGTGTGGCCAAGGGGCATCCGAATGTAATCAAAACAGCAAAATGTACTAAAGAGGAAGAGCAGACAAGCTAAGAGAGGCTGCACCAGTTTGTTTCTGGCTGAGCTTACTGGGAAGGGCCAGATTTCTCCCCTTCCTCTCCTCTCCCCACTGCTGAATTAATGATGTGCCAACTACTTTTCCACTTTGAACTCAATTTGCAGCAGCAACTGAAGTAGGCTTGAGGGCAAAGAGGGAAAGCGGGAGAAAGGAGAAGGAAGTTTGGACACTGTAAAAGCAGCTGACAAAGTGGGATGATAGATGATCAATTGGGATTGTCCTTGCCAAAGTGGGACAGCTGCAGTGTTTGCAGCTGGCTGGGCTCTCTGCTGTGCTTTCTTCAGCACGGCAGGTAGCAGGACCTGATGATAAACAAAGATCGGTTGTGTACATCTCGAAACTAACCTGACTAGCTGGGAACATCACATTCATCCCCATTTATTCTGCAAACAAGCAGGGGGTGGGGGCCAACCAATTCGAATACGGGGAGTGGAGTGTCTGGAGGCCTAGAATGAATCACCCCTGTCCCTCTGGTGATCTCCATTCATTTGTCCCTTCAGGCCTGTAGGAGTCCTGCATTTTACACAACCTAATTAGATAACTGCCAGAGAGATGAACAGCCCGACAGTCTTTTTAGCAAGGTATCATCAAACAAGATGGAGAACTGGTGATGCTCACATTAAGGAGAGGGTGGCTGGGGATGGGTATCTCTTTCCTGCCTTTTCTTTCTTTCTTTCTTTCTTTCTTTCTTTCTTTCTTTCTTTCTTTCTTTCTTTCTTTCTCTTATTTTTTCCACAGCCATCTCTTGCCACATTGCAAATGCTGATGTCCTACTTAATGAAGCTATCTGGCAAGTTAGCCATATGCACTTTAAAAGGTAGTTTATTGGTGACCTTTCGCCCCTTAAAATGATTATCTGGAAAAACTGGCTTTTGACTGAGGAGATCCTGTTGCTCAAAGGAAATACAAAATGGCAATTTGGAGGTGGTCGATGGGAATCTCTGATTGAGGTCTTTTATCAGGAAGATGGAGGATAATCCTCTGCTCACCCAGTTCCATGCCTGTTACCTGCATATGTCCGTTGCTGTTGTTGCTGTCTGGAGAATGCACAAAAAGGGTGGACAACTGTGTGACGCCCAAGGGCCAATATTCCCCCTCGTCCCCCATGGGCTTCAGTCCCTCCAATAAATCCAAATATCTTTATATTCTTCTGCAGTCCCTCTCAAAATGGCAACGAGAAGTTATATCATGTCACTCTCTGTTGCCATTTTGAGAAGGGCAATAGAGAAAAACAATGATCTTTAGAGACAATTTGGGATTCTCTGGGACGGGTGGAGGTATTTTTGCATGCTTTCATGCATTTGGAAGGGTTTTGCATGGGTTTGGGGTAAACAATGCCCAAAAATCATTCTTAGTTTTTAAGTGGGGAGGTGTACAAATGGGATCCAGCAACTTCATGTGGCCTGTGTGCTGTACTACGTCCACTCAGGCTGCAGAGGCAAATACTGGAGAGCGCACAACAGAATCTGCCAGGGGTGGGAGGGAATACCTTTCCAAGTGCTCAGCAGAGGGCTGCACCTATTTTTTATATGCAAAAAGCACAGCACGTTTCAGCCTATGTATATATTTCAACAGCCTTCTTCAGGGGCTGCATAAAAACATTAAAAAAAATGAACATAAATGTAAAATTAAAAGGAAAACACACAATTATATAATAATATTTACAAAAAGTGTCATAATACCTTTTAATTTTCCTATACTGCTTAAAGCCTATACATTGTTGTTGTGACCCTTCAAGTTGTTTCCAACTTATGGTGACCCTGAGGCAAAATTATTGTGGGGTTTTCTGGAACTGAGAGTGTGTGATTCCTCTAAGGCAGAGTTTTTCAAACTTTTCATGTTGGTGACACACTTTTTCTACGTGTATCATTTAGTGACACAGTAATTCAGCTTTACTAGCAAATCGGAGGTACCCAGAGGCATATCTAGGGTGGGGAAAGGCAGCCCCCTCCAATCCTGGTTCGCTGCCATCACTCTTGCCGCGGAAGGGCCCCAGTGAGAGTGACGGCAACGGGTCAGGCTTGGGTGGGGGGTCTTTCTCAGCCGGGGAGGTGATACACCAACACACTACAGGCGACACACCAATGTGTCATGACATATCATTTGGAAAGCCCTGCTCTAAGGTCACCTAGTGGGTTTCCATAGCTGAACGAGAAATCAAACCCTGATCTCCAAGGTTGTAGTCCAATGCTCAAACCACTATACCACACTGAAAGCCTACACATACCAATATGAAATAATTGATTTTGAGTTTTACATTTATATTATATTTATGTTTATATAATTTTTAAATGGTTTGTGTAGCCACCGAGGAAGGCTTTGGAATGCAAGCATAGGCCAAAACATCTTGGGCTTTTAAAAGAGTAAAAAATAAAAACTGCCCACTGAGCGCTTGGAGATGTATCTCCATCTTTTTCCTGTGGCACTAAATTTTTCCATCAATAGTCAGTGCTACAGGTCTCTGTAATGTGCTCCCTCATTCCTCTTGAAATGGACTAACATGGCTACCTGGGACTCTCTTTGTCACGCAGTGGATTTTCCCAACAAGCTGTATCTTTGTTTAAAGGTCATCATGACAAAAAGCCACCCCTCTCCTCTCTTGCCCATTAATCTGCTCTCCCGTTTCTGACTGACAAGACCAATCTCCCACTGTGGGCTTTTTGTGCAAGCCAGGCTGCAGTGCCAGTGAGCCCCCCGGCTAGTTTTGCATTATCACTGAAGTGATGAAATTAACAGTGGAGAAACATGATGGGTGAAGAGAACTAGAGGCCAAAATCTTTTATGCATGAGCCACATACATGTGGAGTGCAATTTAACCTTCTCCGCGGTCTCAACTTGGAAAGATCTGTGCAGGTTGAAAGATATTTGCAAGTTTTTTTAAAAAAAATATTGTTGCTATATATTTTTTTCCAGTCAAACATGTATGCATATTCAGAATTCGGTCCCAGTGAGCTCAATGGAACATACTCCCAGGAAAGTATACATTGGATTGCAGTGTAAATCATATTACAGTTTCAAAAAATCATCATACTTTCCAACTGTCCTGAACTGACAGGGGCAATCCCAATTAATCCTTTATCATTCCACTTTGTCAGAGGCCTTGAAAATATCCTGTTTTCCTCTTCCTTCCACTTTTGCACTTTGACATCAATTTAAAGCAATGGAAGTAGCTTTCACTCAATTAACTCAGCAGAGGGGAGAGAAGAGGAGTGGGCAAAATCCTGCCCTTCCCTGTAGACTCAGGCAAAAACAAACTTCTGCAGCTTGTCTGTTCCCCCTTTTGCCTTCTTCTTGACCACACGGTGATGTTGCTTGGCCACATGTGTCCCAGTTTTCATCTCTGAGAAGTTGAAGGATATGAATTATCATGCTTGCAATTTTTAACCATGTGCAGACATGTCCTGTCAGGTTCTATCTTTCCTGGCATTTTGCTTCCCATGATGTAGCTTGGGCAGAACATGGATAAGCTTTTTTTATATATGTATAATACCCAGAATCCCCCAGCCAGCATGGTGATGACAGCTGGAGGTTATCCTGGGTGCAATTCAGAAAAGTGCAAAAATCTGTTCTGAACAATGGGCCAAGCACACAGTTTGGAATCATCTGAAGAAATGTTTGGAATACTGCCAAGGTTCTGCAAGGCTGAATATCACATGCACAGCTCTACCAGTGATGTTACATCCAGTTACAATTTAAAAGCAACAGAAGAGGGTTTCATTGGAGATATATTTTCTTTTTAATTTCCAAAATTTTCTTGATGTTTGCCATTTTCTCACTGGACTGCTATAGTGCTATTATTCCACTTGCAACATCCCATGGAATCCTATGGTATGCAGTTTTGGGAGGGACCAGGCGGCTGGGAGAAAAAGTTATATAAAGCCAAGTATCTGTTGTTGGTTTTGAGTCCTTCAGTGAGATTTCTAGCAAGAAGCTATGGAGTAGAGTCCCCGAGAGCCTTTCTGCACTATGCTGTTATAGTGCTATTATTCCACTTTCAACATTCTGTAGAATTCTGGGGTTTGTAGTTTACTAAGGCCAAAGAGCTCCCTGGCTGAGAATTCTAAATGCCACTTCCAAAACTGCAAACCCCAGAATTCCGTAGGTGGTTGAAAGTGGAATAATAGCACTGTAACAGTGTAGTGCGGAAAGTGAGCCAAGGAGGATGATTGTGTGAGAAGGTTCAACTCCCAGTGGAAGAAGTCTAGTTAGAGAGAGAAGAGTAATTGAACCTTTGGGAGTGTAACCAAAGGGCTGCTATATGATGCTTATATGATACAAGTTTACCTTGCATATAAACTTTAATACTTTATTCTTGTTGTTCTCCAATAAAAGTTACAGTTTATTTTTATGATCTTGGCAATAGTGCCTATACAGAGATGGTGAATATGGAGCCATTAGAGATATATCACTCTAGGGCAGTGGTTCTCAACCTGTGGGTCCCCAGATGTTCTAGACTTCAGCTCCCAGAAGCCCTGAGCATTGACCATGGTGGCTGGGGCTTCTGGGAGCTGAAGTCCACAAACATCTGGGGACCCACAGGTTGAGAACCACTGCTCTAGGGCTATTTCCACACTAGACTGTTACAGTGCTATTACTCCACTTTCAACATCCTATGGAATCCTGGGGTTTGCAGTTTAGGGAGGAAAGGCTTCAAAGTGCCAAAACAGCAGAATTCAAAGTTACTGTTTTGGATTATGACTCCTGGAGTACCCCATCAGGGCCATACTGGATGAAGGACCTGAAGAGATGTAGTTCAGAAAATTTGTCTTTTCACACTCTGTATAACACTATTGTTCCAGTTAAGTAGGAGGGAAAACATAAGAGATTGAAATCCTGTTGTAGCTTTATGTTGGAGTATATACCTTTATGCAAGTAGCTACACTAATTTTAAGATTATACAAGGGATGCATCTTAATCTCTTTTTACATGGCACTGTAAATCCACTCAGATGCCACAGGTATGTCTTATGGAATCCTGGGATTTGCAGTTTAGTGAAGCCCTTAGTACTCTCGGGTGCACTCCTCCTGAACTACAACACTAGAACTCTCTGGCAGAAGACTCAAAGTACTCATGAATTACAGAGACTAGGGCCCTTTCCACACGGGGTAAGTAGGACGGCGCAGTGCGACCTCTCACGGAGGTCGTCCTCACCTTGGGAGCGGACTGGGTCAGACTACTTGTCACAGTTCCGCACCTCAGTTTGCTCTGGAGCGACCCGAAGTGGTTGCACAGCATGCTTTTTAAAAAACCTGTTTTTACAGGTTTTTCAAAAGCACAGAGCATGCCACTCCGTGCCACTCCGTTCCCACGCTCCGGTGCAGATTTGCAGGCGTGCACCAGTGCGAGCCTGCAGATCTGCCGGGGGTGGGCTTTAGGCTGGTGAGCTTCAGCGGTTGGTGGGGAGCCTCCACCAACCAGAAGCCGCCATTTTGGACACCGGAGTAGTGCGGAGCAGTGAGTTCGCACTGCTCCTCGTCAGGACGGACCCAAATGGACCCACCAAAAAGCCAGCGAGTAGCAGCAGGGAGCGTTTCCCTTGCCATGTGCGGAAAGGGCCTAGGATACCACAGAATGGAGCCTTGGCAGTTAAACTGATGTCAAATTTCTATAACTGTGGCCGTTTTTGCACTACACTGTTACAGTACTATTATGCTACTTTCAACATTATGTGGAATTCTGAGTTTGTAGTTTACTGAAGCCAAAGAGCTCTCTGGCTGAGAAGTCTAAATGTCCCTCCCTAAATTGCAAAACCTAGGATTCCATAGGATGCTGAAAGTGGAATAATAGCACTATAGCAGTGTAGTGCGGAAACACCTTGTGTCTGGTAAAAGAGACTTAAGACTGTGCAAGCTATGCAACCATTGTACACCACTGCTGCTCATTACATCATTGGTCGCTCAGCGCTTCAGTCCAGTGAAACTCTAGCATGGTATAACGCTGCTTTAAGTGCCCTGGTGTAAATTTAGGCTGTGTATTTGGTTAACAGGACCTTGACCAGAGTTTTGTGACACCTTTGAGCTCTGCCTAAGAAAGCCACTGTAACAGGAGAGGACAACTGAGTCTTTCACCCTGCCAATGACAACGCGGCAGCAAATGGATAACCAGTTGGCAACACTGGCACTCGACAGACAAGAAGAGAATTTTGTGTTGAGGGATCCAGTCTAGTATGATTTGTAACCATTTGGTTTTAAGTTCAGGAGCCATCGCAGCTACACAATATGTCTCGCTGAGGCCGTCGGGGGCACATCTGCTGTGTGACTTTGTGACAGTCCTCCCCGCACTGATTTTATTCATGTAACAATACGAAGAGAAGTAGGACAAGGACGTTGCCCAGAGGGGCATTTCCGGCTACAAGTTGCTGGGCAGATTTCTCTATTGCTAGATCTTATCAAGCTCCAGATTTCTGAAAAGACTGAACAGCTGGGGAGAGCTTTGAGGGTTTTTCCCCTCTTGTCTCAGTTTGTTTCCCCAGCTGTTGCCTGAACCATTCTGCAAAGCTGAAGCGTACATTAGAACCACAAGACCAAAGGAAGGCATTTTTTCATTTCCCTTGAGAGGTGTGAGGGAAATCTCTTTCATATTACACAATCATGGCACTTTGATGCCACTTTAAATGCCAGGGCATCATGCCACGGAATCCTGGGGTTGGTACTTGCGGGAGGTATTTACGATTCTCTGCCACTGTTGCAATTGAGGGGTGGCACAGCAGAGAATGCTAAGAGTCTCGCCAAACTATGAATCTCTGGATGTCGTAGGATGTGAACCCATAGCCATTGAAGAGGTCTCAGATGGCCCCCACTGCGCATTGCAAAAGGGGTAAGAGAAAGGGGAAGCTGGGAACTAGGCTGCAAGAAATGCTTTTGCCATCAAAAACTGTCAGGCGCAAACCTGAAGGACTCAAAATGGAGGTTTCGTTCAAGAAATTCTGGGGCAATTTAGTGGGAAAAGCTGTTCCGATTTTGCCGTTTTCAATACTGCTTGGTATTTGGGTCTGTGAGAAATACATGTAGGGTTTCCAGAGTAAAAACTGGAGAGTGTTCTCATATTTTTAATAGTTGTGTAGAAGAAAGAATTTCAGCCGGTGTTGCTTATCACACAATCAGGTAGCAAGCTACACTTGCTGAAATCCCCTCTTCTAAACTCCCATTAAAGGTTTGCAATTTAAGGAATTTAAGGTTTGCAATTAGAATTCTCAGCCAGAGAGGTCTTGGGCCTCCGTAAACTACAAACCCCAGAATTCCATAGGATGTTGAAAGTGGAATAATAGCACTATAACTGTAGTGCGGAAAGGCCCATTGTTTATGGAGGGAGTCTCCATCATTCACCAGAATAACAAAGTTAGAGGAATAGGGCTTTGCTTGAGCTTAAATAATGAAGGAAACCCACACAACGTACAGTTAATTTCACAAGTTTTGACTTGTCTCTTGTCTTACACTGTTGACGTGTGTGCCTTTTCCTGCCATTATTCAATTTTTCTGCCTACCTCTAAATGTCCTGGTCCATACTCCTGGAGTTATGCATACCTCAGAGTTCATGGCACAGAACTGGGCACATATGCTTTCCTTTCATGCACTCAGGCAAAAGGCGAGGGAATGGGAGGAGGAGAATGGAGATCAGGACTCATGCACACCATCCTTCTTTGCACATGGGGTTCCTCCCTCCCATTGGCTTGCCTTTTGCCTAGGTGCATGGAAGGAGGGCACAGCCCACTCAGGGTCCAAAACTATGGTCACTGACAGAGGCTGGAAAAGTTACATTGCCTACAGTTCCCAGAATTCTGCAGTCAGCATGGCCAGTGGAGACGCCAAGGAGAGAGGGTCTAGAAAATGGACAGCAGAAATGCATTTTGCCAGAAATATGTTTTTTCCAGGCGCTGGGCTCTGAAAGGTTGGGTGAAGAGGCAAGTTATAACTTGATGGAAAAATAAAGCCAATATCAGCACTGATGTGATGCTCAGGAGGAGGGTGTTTTACAAGAATGGAGCCACAGCAAAAAAGACCCCGTTCCCAGTCATGGGGTATGAAGAAAAATTTGCTCATCCATAGCATTTGGGTGCTTCCATGTCAGTGGAGTGGTGAACCTGCTCCTGGTTTTAGTCTGAACATTAAAGGAGTTATGCAGGCTGCTGAGCTCTATCAAAAAAAAATCAGCACTTTTGATCAATCACTGCAATTTTGGACTAAAACCTGGTATGGCCTCATCATCCCCTACTAACATGGAAGCCACTAGGCACCACTGCCCTTCAGCAGATCTCAGTGCTGAGGATGAGGCTTTCATTTGTTGATGTTCAAAGCTACTTAAGCCCACGCTGGCTGGGGATGCTGGGGCATGCAATCCACCCCATCTGGGGACCAGCCAAAGAGCTATCCAGGCTTTGTTCGTGCTGCTGAACTGTGCTTGAAGCACAGCTGGACTGGGTCCTATTCACATCTTGAAGAAATCACCCTCTCGTGCCCTACTGAGAAACTCAGCTCTGAATTCACATGCAAGATAACATTTTGGCAGCATTTCATATCTGCTAATGCTCAACATCTGTAGCTCAAACGTCGGAGGCTTTTGATGTCGAGAGTTTTGAAACACACTTTTTCGCAGAGTCAAACGCTGACTGAGGGACGACCTTTCGGAACTGTGTCTGATATAATAG
Organism: Iguana delicatissima; assembly: GCA_948472985.1. Classification (NCBI taxonomy): domain Eukaryota; kingdom Metazoa; phylum Chordata; class Lepidosauria; order Squamata; family Iguanidae; genus Iguana; species Iguana delicatissima. Next base: position 613,290 of record CAOKZL010000157.1, on the reverse strand, counting down.
CCAGCGTGCTGGCAGATGATGAAAACCTTACTGACTGTGGTTTCCCATTGCTGGGGCTCCACCAGCTGACGAGGAAAGCAGCAATCCTGGTGAATTAATTGGCCTGCAGAACTGAGGCTCGGGGGTCACTTAAGAGAAGGTGGAGAAGAAGCTTTGCTCTTGCAGGCTTTCCTTGAGAGGCAGCTAGAGATTTCTAAGGTCAAGAGCCTGTTCCTGATTGCATAGTGTTAAATGTACGCAAGTGTAGCTAAACTGCAGTCCAGGACTGCATGACAGCACAACAGGAGTAGGCAGGATTCCCAGACAGAAGGGCCTAGAGACCCTTCTCCACTGTTCATGACGAGAAGGAGGAATCTCAGGGCGAGAGCATGGCTGTGAAAATTGTTTGTGTATATGTATGTGTGTCCGTGTGTGTGTGTATGTGTTGCTCAGGGGTAAGACTTGATCTCTTTTATTCTAATGGCATACTCTGGTACCACTAACGCTTAATGCATTGTACTTAAGGGCATCACTGAGGCTAAGATCATTCTTTCAACATCCCCAGAGCCATACATTTCACAGATGAAAACTGGACATGTGCGGCCAAACGACATCAGAGTGTAGTCAAGGTGGGAAAACTTAATAATGAGGAAGTACTCGCAAGACAGAAGAGACTGCAGCAGTTTGCTTTTGCTTGTGTCTACTTGGAAGGGCATGATTCTACCCCCTTCTCTCCTCTTCTGTCCTCCCCACTTCACCCTCTGCTGAGTAAAGTGAGTGCAAACTCATTTTGCACTCTGAACTCAGTTTGTACCAATGGAAGTAAGCTGGGGACAAAGCAGGGAGGAGACAGAAACTGGGACATTGTAACAGCAGCTGAAAAAGTGGGATGACCAAGGATTAATCAGGACTGCCCCTGCCAAACTCGGACCATTGGAGCGTATGCAGAGCCTGTTCCTTATGACATTGAAAGGGTTATCCCTAGGTCTCAGGTGTTGTCCTTGAAACCTCAGGGTCTGATATAATCCTGTTGTGGCAACCCTAGTAGTTCAGCCATGCACTCCTATTGTGCAATGGTTGATTCGTGCCCTCAGACACATACAGGAAGCCTCTGCCTTTTGACACGCTGTTATCTGACGATCTGCTCTTTCAATGCTCCCAAATTAAGGACAAGTTCCATGGGTTCCACTCTTTCATCAATTTTTGTTGCCTATAGAGGCTTGCTTGGGACCACATGCACACATGCACAGTCCTTAATGTTGCCTACAAAGAGAGAATCTCCTGGCTGAATTAATGGAATTTGTATTGCAAGCACTGAAACAATGGCCTTCTATCAGTTCTTCTTGCCTACAGAGGCTCACTTAAACCCACCCATGCGCTGCTTGCAAAGCAAGCTCAGAGGGGACAAAAAGGTGTAAAACCAACAGAGAGACTTTACAAGTGGCACATGCACATGATCGGTCTCAAGCAAGCCTCCGTAAGTCCTTCATGTTCCCTACAATAGATGAGTTCCACTTTTTGACCATTTCTGTTTTCCGACAGTGCTCTAGTCCCTAATCTGTTGAATAAGTGGAGGAAGCCTGTGAGTAGCATTCAATTTGCATTAGCCCCATAAGGCTTGCCCAACTATGTATAGGATACAATCCTTGTGCAACATCCAAGAAAATCTAAGTGCTTATGCAATGCTATTTGCACCAATGCAAACATTATTCTGGCCCTTCACCCCCCCTTTCTGCGGTCCTTTTATCACAGTAGGATTTGCTACTTAAAGGTGCTATGTTTCAGAGTCTAGCAGCTTTGTGTGGGCACACCTTGCAACCTCCAGCCTGAATCTGATTGTTAATTCCAAGTAACCACAGTGGATCCACTTAATCAATGGCAACTTGGTAAGTCAACACTTCTGTAAGTGCCATTGAGTCAATTAGGGTTCCCAGGTTAGGGTTCCCATCTTCTGACATTAAATCTCAGAGCCTAGCCCCTTCTCTACAGTCATCAGGCTAAAACAGATAAATCTCAGGGCGGGAGCAATACCTTGAAAACTATAAATGTGTGTGCATGTATTTGCACATTTGTTAGACTTGGTTTTATGTTATAATGTTATTCTTTTTACAACTGAGGTTGGCACTTAATATATCATGCTTCATCAACTCTTAGTAGAGACTACCCTTTGTAAAATCACACCTGTAATATCACCAGGACCTGCCACTTGCGACATCACAAAGGGTTGTCTCTGCGTCTTAGGTTTTGGCAGCACCTGGCACAGGCCTGACCTGGCTGCCTTAGATGCAGTGGATCTACTCCAGTTTGGACAAGCAATTAGACTTAGCCCTCTGTTTCATGTCCACATGCTCATCCCAATCAGATTAGGCCCATAGAATCTGTGGGAATTTGGTAAGTCCCTAACAATTGGATTTAGATCATTGCATGGGGTTAGGCGGAATTAGACTGAGGCTAAAGATGACATAGGCAAAGATAGTATGTTTAGGCAAAGAAGTGTAGATGTGATGTGTGAGCATGGTCTCTGAGATTTCTAAGTGCAATGTTTAGGGATATTTGGGAGGCATTGTTAGATTTGCAACAATATGTAGAGAAACTGTGGCAGCATTTGCAAACACTTAAAAGACCAGATCAGGAGGAAGACTCAAAAGTGCCTGCTTTGGGATTCTAAAGGCATCTGAATTTAATGTTGAACGCACCCTACACTGCCAGTGAGCAGCTGATGGAAATGCGCTCTCCGAGGGCTCAGAGCAGCGGCTGGGATCTCCGCCTCTGAGATGTGCAGTCTACCATTCTTCTAATTGTAGTTTTATGCATGCACACTCCATTCCCATTAGTGACTGAGTTGTACTAGCATTCGCCTAGAGGCAAAGAATTACTAGTGGGCAGTTTAATCAGAAGGAAAGAAGGAAAATAAAATTAATGTAGCATGCACTAGATTTGGGCATTCTGCAATGGCAGAGGCTTTGCACATCTTTATTGTGCAAAAGCTGGGTCATATTTATTTTAAAACAGGGGTGGGCAACAGCGGCAGGATCTGAGCCCAGATGTGTTCTCTGGGACGCTCCAGAGGCCACATAGACTGCAAACAACCACCCCTTCCTTCTAAATGGCAATGGCTGGAAATCTACTTCTAGTTTTTGTACAAAAGAGGCTGGCATCCTGTTTGAAAGTTACGTTATCGTAAATCAACTTGCGACTGTGGAAAGTTGAATTGCAGCATTGTGCAGTGTTTGCGTTCTCAGGAGGGGAGACCATTGTGCAGGCAGGGCCAGGAGAGTGGCCATCGTGTGATGGTCCTGATATGCAACATGTCTGAATGTGCTCTAATGTGCAATGCAAGCCCCAATGGCACAACAGAACATCTCACACGATGCCCTGTTATCCATCGTTGCAATTCACTTAGCATGGTTGCATATCACATTGGCGATATAGCTCTATTATTGTAAAGTTACGCATTGTAGTCTCTAATACAGGAACTCAGCCTGTCTGTCTGTCTGCCTGTCTGTCTGTCTCCAGTCCTCCCTCCTCATTGACGGGTTTGACTTTTGGAAATCTGATTATTCACGAGGTGTGCGTGTGCCTTTCCCCCATTCTCTTCCTACCATTCCTTTGTGTTTTGCCAGACACAGAGAAAGAGGGCAAGTGCTTGGACAAAAGGCACAGAAATGTGGCAGGGGGAGTCACACACACACCTTCCTTCTTCCTTCTGGAGCTCCCCTTCACATTCTCTTCCCTTTTGTTCCAGTGCACAAAAGGCAAGGGAATGGGAGAGGAATTGCGGGTGGGAGTTATTTGCAGTTTTACACTTTCATGAGGGTTCTGTGCCCTGAAACCTCACGAAAGTGGAGGAGCCACTGTACATAAAAAATAAGGGGCAGTACAACCTATTTCAAAGGTGAATTGCCACCACTGGAAGTTTTCAAGAGCAAGGGCACTCCAGACAGTCTAGAGACGCAAAGGACCACAAAAAGAGTTTGGTGGGGCCATATTGCCCACTTGTATTCTAAAAGCTTGGGAAGTTAAACAGGACCAAACCTACAGTTCTAAACACATAGTCCAAAGCCCCACATCAGGAAAACAAAACAAAAAACAACCTTTACAATATCTGTTTGCTGGTCACTGCACAATAGCAATGTCCATGGTACTGAATTTTCCAGGGGCGGCTTGCAAAGCAATTTGGTGTAGTTGTTTGAATGTTGTACCATTTTGACACTACACTCTTATAGCACTCTTATTCCCTTTTCAACCTCCTATGGAATCCCAGGGTTTGCAGTTTAGGGAGGGGGCGGCTGGCCCCTCCCTAAACTGCAAACCCCAGGATTCCATAGGAGGTTGAAAAGGGGAACCATCGTGCTGTAAGAGTGTAGTGCGGAAATGACTTTGGTCTATGACTCTGGGGGGTAATGGTTTGAATTCCTGCTTGACCACGGAAAACCTGTGGGTGGTGCTGGGAAAGTCACACTCTCTCAGCCTCAGAGAAAGGCAATGGCAAACCCCCTCTGAACAAATCTTGCCAAGAAAACCTCATGATAGGTTTGCCTTCGTGTTGCCATAAGTTGGAAGCAACTTGACAGCACACAGCAACAACAAAGCCTGGAAAACCCTATAATACTTGTTAGTTTTTAAGACACCACCTAATTCTTTGTCCTAATTTCAGTTGCAATTCCTAATTAGAGTAACCAATCGAATCAATTGAATTTATTATATGAAATAATGGATAGTGGGTTGCCTTTTCATGACACCCAAAATCTTCTGCTTGAGGCAGCAGCCTCATCTTACCTAATGGTAGGGCTGGCTCCATTCTGTGGTCAAGAAGAACAGCACCTCTTCCCCTGCTGTGCCTGTGGAGGACCACACTGAGCCATGATCAGGTGGTTCCCAGCCATTTTCCAATTGGTTCTGTCTACATCAGACTAGAGCTTCTGTTCTTCCATACCTCATACTCTCCTTCTTAGGGTAGCTGCTACCTAGAGATGACATTAGTCCTCTTTCGGACCCCAGTTCTTGAGTCTTTCAATTTATTCATATGATTTGTCCTTCTGCTTTCTGCATTCCAAACCTCTCTCAAATGGATCCTAAGAGCCATCCACACTTGGGACCTTAAGGCCATTTCCACACCTTACCTTTTTCTATTGTCATCCCATCACAATGCTGGTAGTGCCACTGCTGGAATGGGAGCGCGATGTGAATACTCCTCTCTGCTCCCAACTGGTTGCCTGTGGAAGGGAGCGTGAACGATACGCGTATTCCTTTCACAGCACAGCCAGCCTCTTTCCTGTGCTGCACTGGGGAAGGAAGCACCTAGATCGCACTTCCACCTGTTTCACACGGCCGCTGGCGATGGGAGTATCATGCAATTGCGGGTCATTAATGGAATTTTTCCAGTAATGGAATATCCCACAATCACGATGAGTGGGGACGCATTGGCAGCAGGACCATGTGTGAAAACATGACTCACAGACTGATAGCAACGCAGTGTGGAAATGATCTAAATGGTTAGCTTTGATCAGTGTCAGCTTGGCTTGCAAAGGTCAAAGAGGCAAATGGCACACAGACTGTGGGGCATATATGCCAGCAAAAGGGGGCCTTTTGTTGTTTCTGAACCCATGCCAATGGACCGTTACTATCTGCTCTGGTATGTACCTGAGATTTCTCTCTTGACATGATCAATAAGATAAAGAGTATAATTTCCCCATTCAGGCTGCTCAGCTTTGATGCCAGCGCTGAAGTGTTTTGTGTCGGGGATATCTTGCAATCCAGACCATGCACTCAGCAAACAATTTATCTTATCCAGGAACAATTAGCCAAAGCAAGCAATTAGTGGAAGTACTCAGCCAGCTGCAACACGCTCTCTCCCTCTCTTGTATTTTTATGCCTTCACACAGCCTTTGCTGCCTATTACAGTTGTCTTCAAGACACACCTACCACAGACAAAAGCTGCTATGATGTGGAAAGCCTGTGTGACATAATATCATGACCCAGGGACCAGCAGGAGCCTGGATGCCGAGGAAAAGAAACATTGCTCTTGCCCTGCAATATTTCACAGATGAAAACCGGGGCACACGCGGCCAGGCAAAGTCAGAGTGTGACCAAGATAGCACAAGCGATTAAAGAGGATGAATGTAAAAGGTGGGAGATGGTGCAACAGTTTGTTTTTGCCTGAGTCTACAAGGAAGGGCGAGATTCTTCACACATACACTCAAGTTAATTGATTGCAGACTATTTTTGTACTTGCAACTCAGTTTGCACCAGGGGAAGCAAGCCCAGGACAAAGAGAGAAAGTGGGAGAAGGAAAGAGAAAATGAAGCACTTTAAAAGCAGCTGAGATAGTGGGATGACAGAGAATTAATCAGGATTCTCTCCCTCCCACTTTCCTCCCTGGTTGTCAATTTACTTGCTGCAAACTGAGTTCAAAGTGCATAAGTACTTTGCTCTCAATAACTCAGCAGGGGGAGAGGGGAGGAGGGAATCGCTTCCCAGCAGGCTCAAGGAAAAGCAAGCTGCTGCAGCTTCTCCTAGCTTGGACGTTCTTCCTCATTAATAACTTTTGTCATCTTGAGCACACTCTAATGCTCCTTGGCCACATGTGTCCCAGTTTTCATCCGTGGAATATCAGGGGTTATGCCAAAGCCATACAGCCAGTGTGGTGTAGTGGTCTGAATGTTGGACTATGAATTGGGAGTCAGGGTTCAACTCCTCACTTCGCCATGGAAAGCCACTGGATGACCTTGAGAGAAATGTAATGCATTTTAGTTTTTGCAAATATTATTAATAGTAGTACTAACATGGATGTATTAGCTTATAGGTATAAACATATTTTAAATATATTTACACACACATGCTTTGGTATATTTTGTGTTTGAGCTTTTCTAATACAATGAAGTCTAAGAGGCATATTTTTAGAAATTGGCAGCTGAAGGAGACCTTGGTACAAAAAGAACCAGACAAAAAGAGATAAGAACTCAATAGTAGGGTGTTTGAGAAGATACTCCCTTCTATTCTTCTGAACTTCTGAAGGCCAGCCTAACTGTAATAAGTCAAAGGTTGATAAGAAAAACAAGGCAGGAATTTGGCACTATTTAGCAAAATGGGAGGTTAAGATCTGTTTGATGGGCATTTTGGAATTACTAATGAAAATTAAGAGACCACGAGGGAAAAGCATGATTATGTGCATGATCATATATATATTGTGAATATGGGGAAGGGGGCATGTAACTTCTTAGGCGATTCTGATAGGTTGTGACCTCTAGGGATCCTGGGCAATTAGGTCCCAAAGGCGGGGAGCTTGCACCGGGGATAAAATGTGGGTGATTTCATGGTGGGGGTGTCCTTCTCTCGGGGAGGCACTCGGTTCTGCAGAAACGTATTTTTTTTTAATAAACATCTGATGCTTCAGCCGATCCTGTGTTAAATTGTTTTATGAGTCTTAACAGCAATTTCTGACAACCTTGGGTGAATCCAGTCGCATAAGGATGTGGGGGCAGGGGGAACAATTCAACTCAGGTGGCAATGTTTTTTGGGCGTCCCAGCCCCCGTGTGCCCTGGCCATGCCCCCATACACTGTAACCACGCCCCCATGCACAGTGGCCACACCCCTCACAACATAGCCTCGCCTCCCTCCACACACTCCAAGCTCTGCCACTGGGTGAATCACACACTCTCAGCCCTTGTATGCGGTTAAGTCATTTACCACTTCTGGCAACCCTAAAGCAAACCTGCCATGGGCTTTCTGGGGCTGACAATGTGTGACACACCTAAGGCTACCCAGTGAGTGTCCATGGGCAAGCAGGAATTGAACCCTGGTCCAACGCTCAAACCACTACACCACAGTGGATCTCATACATGGCCATTTCCGCACTAGACTGTTATAGCGCTATCATTCTACTTGCAACATCCTATGGAATCCTGAGGTTTGCAGTTTCGGGAGGGGCCGGCCAGCCCTTCCCGAAACTGCAAACCATAGGATTCCATAGGACGTTGCAAGTGGAATGATAGCGCTATAACAGTCTAGTGCAGAAATGGCCCATGACTGAAAACAGAGCTATTTTGTTGTGCTAGCAGGTGGATGTGGCTTTCAGGGAGTTAGGGATATCATTTACACCCCTGGCCCGCACATACTTGCTCACCTTTGGTGTAGAGAGATTACCTTCTCTTACGCTAATGGTTGATTTCATATGATAATCTGTTTACTTATGTTTTTATATCATAACTTACAGTATTTATAGCTCTACCTGATTTTTGTTCATGCTGTGAGCCACTTGGGTCTGAGTGCTGGGAGGAAGGTGTGTGATATAAAATAAAGAAATCAATAAATAAAAATGTGGTCTTAGGGAATACATCCAGCTGTATGTCTCAAGCCATGCTTCCTTGTCAGCACCAGAACGGATCTTTCAGTCTGGCCAAGAGGCATGTAAATCCTCAGTGTGGCTGTTTTAATATGATGCCGTTTCTTAACCAGAATGAAATTTCAAATGGAAGGAGCTAGGTGCCAACTGGGGAGATCAAGGGCCTAACATGATTACCTGGAGAGTTATGAATTGCAGCCATCTCCTTATTTCCTCAACCCCCTGGGCCCCTCCATGGAAGCCAGTTGCTCCAGGGAGTTTGCAGGCCTGACACATCATTTCTCTTGTCTCCCTGAGGGCCTCCGCAGAGTGCTCCTGCTAAAGGGAAAGCTAGAGGGCAGGAAATACTTTCTGCAATTACATTCGGTAGGGAGGGGAGGAAAAACAGCAGTGTTTAAGAATGCAGTGTGGGGGGGAGGCTTCCAGCTATCTCACTGGCATTTCCTCAAAGCTTCAGAAATGAGCTGCGAATGAGAGAAACATGTGTGTATGTGTGAGAGAGAAAGAGAGAGAGAGACAGGAGATCAGAACTGATGTGCTAATGTTAATTGCATTCACTATATTTTTCAAATTTTCAAAAAATCCTAGAATCATAGAGTTGGAAGAGAAGACAAGGGCCATCTAGTCCAACCCCATTCTGCCATGCAGGATGGCCATCCAGCCTCTGTTTTAAAATCTCCAAAGAAGGAGATTCCACCACACTCCTAGGCAGTGTATTCCAATGTTGAGCTGCTCTTACCATCAGATAGTGCTTAACCTAGGCCATTTCTGCACTAGACTGTTATAGCACTATGATTCCGCTTTCAATATCCTATGGAATCCTGGGATTTGCAGTTAAGGGAGGGGCCGGTGGGCTCCTCCTGAAACTGCAGACCTCAGGATTCCATAGGATGTTGAAAGTGGAATCATCGTGCTATCATGGTCTAGTGCAGAAATGCCCCTAGAATGTAACGCTGCCCGTCCCCATAAACAAAATTTAATACAATTAAGTGTGTGTGTGTGTGTGTGTGTGTGTGTTCCTGCACGGTGGGGGTTGGACTAAATGGCCCCTGTGGTCTCTTCCAACTCTTCCAACTTCTATGATTCAAAGTGGGCATTTTCCAGAGCATGATATGTGAGCGCATTTTCATTACATATGTTGTCCTTCATAACTTTTGCCACCTCCCCTGCTATCCTTACTGGGGAGTTTTGCTCTGTGGTGAATCCCTGTGAGTGGCCAGCATGAGAGAGGACAACAAACAGGGAGAAGGGAGCAGGAAGAAGAAGAAGAAGAAGAAGAAGAAGAAGAAGAAGAAGAAGAAGAAGAAGAAGAAGAAGAAGAAGAAGAAGAAGAAGAAGAAGCCGCCTTCAGCACACAATCTCAACTGCTATCAGTTGCCTTGAGTCCCAGATTGGGGAAGAGGTGGGACTCAAGAGGTGGGCTCTGACAAGAGCCACAATAATGGAGTGTGCATGCATAGAAAGAAAGAAAGCTGTGGAGAGAGGGAGGGTGATATGGATGAAGAGAGGAGGGCAGGATGAGAAAGGGAGTGGTGGGTATGGATGGGAACAGAAAGAGAGGAGATGGAAGAGTTTGGAAGGAGTGAGAGATATGAAGAGAGAAAGAAGGACAGAAGACCAAAGTGCCAGAACTGAGTATGGACTTGAAGGAAGGGTGTCCAACCATGACACACAGTTGTAGACCTACTGAAGAAAAGGGAGGAAGTAGATGGAGAAAACAGGACAGCGGAGATGAACAGCTATAAAAATGACATAGATATTACCAAAAGTACAAGAGAGGAGGGAACTTCGAAAGAGATGAACAGCTGGGAGCAGGGGAGGTTGCATGATTCCCACTCATGTCTTGTAACATCAAAATACTTTAGGCCAGTGGTTCTCAACCTGTGGGTCTCCAGATGTTTTTGGACTTCAGCTCCCAGAAGCCCTGAGCATTGACCATAGTGGCTGGGGCTTCTGGGAGCAGAAGTCCACAAACATCGGGGGACCCACAGGTTGAGAACCACTGCTCTAGGTTATAACAGCCAGAAAACAAAAAATGGCTGTGCTGTGGTAGATGGAGAACTAAGCAGAGAGAGCTGGGCACGAATCCTTCCTCATCCAGAAAATTCGTCTAGCTTCTGTCCTTCAGCCTAACCAACCTCCTTAACTGGGAACAGAAGATAAACATACTCCTCTGTTGACAGAGACTATGTTGTTTTGGCCCTTCTGTGTCCCTGGGTGATAAGACACCCCAGAGACAGCTTTATGGAGTCAGTTTCTAGGTGAGAGGGTAACCTAGCAGTTTAGTTATAATATCAGTATTTTCTAAAGATATACAGATTGAGCAGGTGGGTGCACAGATGTTCCAACTATGCCTGTGTTTTGCATCTGCCCTGTTTTGTTGCTGCTGTTTTATTTCTTTAAAGGAGTTGTATTCTGCCAGCCATGCTGTACATCACACCACCAGTGCTGTAGCCAAAAGAGAGCCACTGAAAAGCAAAACAGAGTTTGCAGAAATACAAAATGTCTTTTTTAAAAACCTACAGGACAAAAAAAATGCACACCACAAAACAGCACAACAAGGATTGTGCATGTTCAGTCTCTGTGGAATATTGTGGCATGACAACGGGAAGGAACAAAGACGATGTGGGAGAGGGATCATAGAATCATAGAGTTGCAAGAGACCACAGGGGCCATCCAGTCCAGCCCCTTGCTATGCATTAAATTTGAATGTCCTACTTGGAAATAAAACTTGCTGGCACTCTGGCCAGAGAGTCTTCTGTTAGAAGGGTGAGATACGCTGCAACATTTTCTTGCAGGTCCTTCTAGATAATGGCTTTACAAAGAAACAGAGAGAAAATATCGGGGACCATCTTGAGTCCCAGTTTGGGAAAAAGGTGGGGTACAGATGGTGCAGAAAAACCTGGTTTAAAGTTGAACATGAAGAAAACAAAAACAATGATTACAGATGACTCACATAATTTTAGACACTGAAGACACTGAGATACAGTAATGTAAGATTGCCTATACCTTTGCTTAATCAAAATGGAAAGTGCCATCAAGAAATAAAAAGAAAAAGACTAGGGGCCTTTCCCCACTATACCGTTACAGTGCTACTATTCGACCTTCAACGTCCTGCGGAATTTTGGGATTTGTAGTCTACTGAGGCCAAAGAACTCTCTGGCTGAGAATTCTAAATGTCCCTCCCTAAACTGCAAACCCCAGGATTCCATAGGATGTTGAAAGTAGAATAATAGCACTATAACAGTGTAGTGAAGAAAGGCCCTAGAACTTGGAAGGGCAGCTTTGAGCTAACAAGACAAGATCCTGAAGTGTAAAGATGTATCATTGAATACTGAGGTCAGGAATATGCATGCCATAGTATTTCCAGTTTCTATGTATGATTGTGAAAGCAGGACACTGAAGAAAGCTGATAGGGTCAATTCATTTGAAATGAGGCGCTAGAAGAGAATTCTGAGGATACCGTGAATTGTCAAAAAGACAAATAAATGGCACTAGAGCAAATCATGCCAAGAAAACCCCATGATAGATTCACCTTAGAGTCAACATAGGTTGGAAACAAGGTAAAGGCACACAATAACAATGTGCACCTAACCTGACAACTGCAAAATTCATGAGCTATTGGGCTTCAAAGTATTGAGCAGAAAACAAACACCCACACCAATACAGTCTTCTGGAAATTTAATGACTATCAGATGTATGGTAGGGTAAGTTTACACGGACTACAGTCCACTTTCTTGCCTGAAGCATTTTGCTGCCTGAGGCAGAACAGGAAATGAAACACACTCTCGCATTAAGTGTATAATACTCAAGGCTGGCTGAGTTATTTTGGCATCTATCGTTGTGGCTGGATCCGGTGTGTTCTTACTGGTGCTGAAAGACTTATACTCCTGGGTTGGAAAGATGAGCATTGCCTGTCTATCATTCAGCAGTCAAAAGATGTCATTGCTTTTGCTACTCATGAATATAGCAGAGTTACTGGGTAGACTTTGCCACCTGCTCAGCTATCAAAAAATGCTTGGTGGTGGTTGTTCCTGGCTTTGGGACTCCATATTACCTAGTTAGTTGGATTCTACTTGAGTGCTCAGGCCCATTTACCCAAATTGTCACCATGCTCATTTCCACAATCAGCTGACCCTGCCAGCAACCTGCTAACCTTGGTTATCTAATATATAAAAGTCAAAGTTTGCCTGTTTGCCTGTTTCAGGTGAAGATCTGACCTCATATGATTGGCTGTGTCAGGTGAAGACCTCGTATGATTGGCTGCCTGACAAGATTCTATGGAATCTTGTGCTTTAGAAAGAGGCCTTTAGAATTCTCATCCAGAGAGCTCTTGGCCTGGCCAGTTACTCTGGAGATGAGGTCTAGCAGCAAGGAGGAGGGCAGTGTACTCCCTCAGGAACCCAACCTCTGTATGTAATCTGAATACAGATTGGATTGGGGAATTTGGGGAAAAGTTACAGGTACTGGACAAGACAGTTTGGGGAATTAGAGACACAGGATCTCAAATCTTTCTAACAAGTATTATCTATGAGAAAATAAGATGTTGGGTATATACGCTAGTAACCTATAAAGCCCTACACAGTTCAGGTCCAGGTTTTCTCCCATACCAATCTTCCCATATTTTGAGATATTCTGAGGTGTCTTGTCCTTCTGTCCCACCGCCTTCACAGGTGCATCTGGTGGGAGCTCAGAAGAGGAACTTCTCAGTGGCCGCTCCCAGATTCTTGCCCTTCCTAGCTCATTAAAAAGGTCAGCCAGTGACTGGCTGCACAGGTGAAGGGAGTAGGCAGGGTTACAACAAGGCAGGGTTTCAGCATGTCAAAAAGAGGCAGTTGTGATGCCATCAATGAAAAAGCTTTCCATTCATCTTTCTGTAATGCATTACAATGCCCAATATTCCATTTTTTTACAAGGTAATAGAGCCAGTGTTGCATAGTGGTTTGAGCACAGGACTATGGCCCTT